>OX411715.1:11210000-11810000 GCA_948252095.1 Dicycla oo
TGAAGCGGCTCCTGCCCAATCTAGGTGGTCCAAACGCCTCCTGCCGGAGGCTTTACGCGGGGGTCATGCGGTCCATGGCCCTTTACGGGGCACCGGTGTGGGCGCGTTCCCCGAGGCTGCGGCCAGTCCGCCGGTTGAACGCGTCCCAGAGGGTCATGGCCATTCGGCTAGTCCGGGGTTACCGCACGGTCTCCGGTGAGGCGGCGAGCCTCCTTGCCGGATTGCCGCCGTGGGATCTGGAGGCGAAAGTCCTCGCGCACGTGTGGGAGTGGCGCGAGGAGGCGAAACGCCGGGGCGTAACTCCGCTGCCGCGAGAAATCACGGTACAGCGGACAGAGCTCCGGCGGGATCTCATGGCGACATGGAGAGTGCGACTGTCGCAGCCCAGCGCTGGGCACGCCACAATTGCGGCGATAAGTCCCCTCTTTGAGGAGTGGTTAGAGAGGCGCCACGGCGTCCTCACCTTCCGCCTGACGCAGGTCCTCACCGGACACGGTTGTTTCGGGAGGTTCCTGTTTCGCATAAGGCGGGAGGAAACGCCCGGGTGTCACCATTGTGTGGATCGCCCAGAGGACACGGTGGAGCATACAGTGGAGGTCTGCCCGGCTTGGGCAGAGCACCGCCGTGTTCTCACGGAGGCGATCGGCGGCGGCGATCTCTCGCGTCCGAGCTTGGTCCAGGCCATGGTGCGGAGCGAGAGTGCATGGGAGGCCGTCACCTCCTTCTGCGAAGCGGTAATGCTCGCAAAGGAGGAGGCGGAACGCGTGAGGGAGAGGCAACCTCACGCCCTCAGTCGCCGCAGGAGACGCCCTGGGCGGCGGGAATCGATAGCCGATTCCCGGCCACCGTAGGCGCGGGCTTGCGGACGGTGAGTAGTGGGTAGCTCGCCGTCCGGTGAGGACCAGGCCCGGGTCGACGGCGCGTTGTGTTCCACGCGCGCCTCAAAGAGATGTCAGCAAAAGATGGGGTCCAATAGGGCCGATGCCGCTGGGGTCGCGGGTTGTTTGAAAAAGATACCGTGGCCCTGGCATAGGCAACTGAAGGAACACGGGTGGGTTTTAGTCAGTAAAAGTCTGACACGCCCTTCCGCTCCACCCAGAGCGGGAGAAGTTATTTGATGATTTCCCATCCACAAAAAAAAAAAAAAAAAAAAAGGGTAGGTACTCACATAAGTATTCGCATAAGTACTAATCGAAGACTCCTTAAATTATGTGGAGGCATTTCACCAATATCCCAAATATGTTACACTGGATGAAATTTTATAAGAGGACATAAAACAGAAGTTCTTATTCTTCTTCCAGTGTACTAGCTTAAACCTGTTACCTTGAACGGTTGCCATTTGAAATTATAACATTTCCTGTTCATAATTGTGTTTCCTCACTAAACATGTTTATGACTCATTCCGATCAGTCTGACCCAAATGAATTCATTACAAGACTAACGATCGGATACATGCGATCAATTGATGACTCCATTGATAAATCGCGTTCTTAGAATACTCTTGAATAAATTACAACTCCATTTATCATATTATGACGTCTGTTGTTTTACTAGTGTAGTTATTGCATTCGATTTACAAGTTCAACTCGATTGACATTAGCAAAACATCCTTGACACTCAATCGGAAGTTGTGAGCGTTGAAGACGCGATTCTGTGCTTTAGCAGTTTGAACTCGAGACAATTGCATCATCGAGTGATGCGTCGAGTCATCGGCCGGCCACTTACCGAGCGGATGTTGTTAACCATGGCTTGATTAGCCGAGACGATGTTAAACGGCAGCCCGGGCAAGTTCAAACAATTAACTGTATAGAAGTGTCCGACTCTAATGAATGATACAGACTTGCTCCATTTCATTATACAAACACCGTGACAAGACGCGGCTTACAAATTGAGATTAATTCAAGAGTCAAGACGCTAGGTACTGTGGCCTCTGCGCTTAATTTGTAACGGCAAATAGACTGCTTTCCTTGCGAACTAATGTCATCCTTAATTTAAAAGTACTGAGGTATATAATCTGGTGTAGACGTAAAAGGAAATAGTTTATGAGTGTATGTTATTAATATATGTTGCGCAACTAAACTGTTTAACCTTAGCTATTCAATGTCCTGATGCTATTTATATCGCGTGTTATTCAACTGAAATTCCTTGTAGTGTCGCCTGTTCTTAGTAACATAGAGTTTGATGTAGCTGATACATTGCCCGCACCAAATTAACATTAATTGTTTTCTACGCATTGACCACGCAGTTTTCCGCTTATAACATTCCTTGTTTAGAACCCTCTGTTTAGGAATTAGGAAGTCAAAAATTGTCCTGTGATATTTACCTGCTACAAACACCAAAAATCTTTTAATACGCTTTTTTTGTGTTTTAGTTCAGTACTTATGTGTTGATGATTTCCAGTCCACGATGGTATCACAATAATTGTGCCAGAGATGCGTTTCAAAGCTAAACCGAATAATTACTTTGTATAATTTTGTTCGTAAACATTAGTAAGATATCATCTTATTTTATACGCCAGCGGGGAGGCCATTCCTGCGTACATTGTTGTAGACATTTAGTTAAACACTTTTTTGATTCCGAATGCTAATTGCGGATCCCTGGTTTCTTACATTGTTGATTTTTAATTGCTACGTTGATTTCTTTATTTAAATACCTGTCAAGTGCTACAACTGATAAAGTAACAGTTCTGTCTCTGAAGAGTCTGTCAAGCAATTAGCATTAAACTATAACTCATCTAGTATGAATATAGGTTGTTTTGTATATTAATTGTAGAGAGGTGGACGGTAACTAAGATAAAGCATTTTCCGTGCCATAAGAAGATCATGGGCGTTTTTTACTGATTTAATAAAAAATCAGAAGCAAAGTAAGACGTCTTAAATTGTTAATATATGTTGACATTACTACTGATACTTTAGTTCAAGAAACGTTAAGTGTCTTTATTCGAGATCGAATAACATGCACAGGTACACAAAATCAACATGTCCCAAATTACAAGTGCGTAGTCAAGTCACGCAAGTTGGTAGTACCTTTAGGAAAACATTTTAAAGCGCGGTGGTACAAATTGTTCAATTTGTCGCTGATCGCACGCACTGAAGCACTTTCCTGTCGTCAAGTCAGTACTCACTCGATATTGATTGCGTTTAAATCGACTCACACCCACGCTCGGTCAATATTGACTCGAGATAGAAGACGGCACCGCGGCCGCCGAGGAAGTGTTACTTAGAAATTTGTACAGATAACAACACTTTACGTTTGATTATTCCGTGTACAGGAATTGTAGGGATTCAAGTTCTTATATGAGAATAATAAAATTGAAGTACGCGTTGAGACCATAAAACATTATATCATATCAATATCACCCAGAATGACAGCAAGAATTTCAGGATTCCTTGCTGTCGTATAAAATTCTTTTCAATTCAAATATGGCAGCTCTTTTATTAACCATCGTAGTATAATTTCATAGAAATTATTGCGGGAAAACTTATCACAGAATTATTTTAGGACACTCAATATCACTTTTTTAGTTTATTCCTATATTTTTTCTAGGCGTCCTTTGTACAGTCACGATCATAAATCAAAATTCTCTCTACAAAGTATTAAAGATTTATTCGACTGAAATTGATTGTTTACAATCGTGTGCGCAATTGTGAGAGCTTCGCGTCTGACTAAAATACATTCCACGACTTTCCGCGTGCGCCCAACATTTGTAATTTAAACCCTCAATTGTTACACTCATTTAAAATTGTAAATTTTTAGATCGGCCATTCATCACGCGTTGTTCGTCTCCACTCGATGGCAGATGGTGGCCTTGGGGGTAACTGCGTCTCTCAACTGCAAGATTAATTTTGTTGTTTTTCATGGCATTGTCACTGTTAGTAATTGTTGAAAGCTCGAGTTTTATTGAAAATGTACTGAATTATAAAATATATTTACATAATTTAGAAGTCAACAGTCTTAAAACAATACCTACATATGTACAAGTATATAAAAATGAGAAAAATAATCTTAGGGCATCAAAAAATCCGCATCGCTGTCAACAGTAAAAGTGCCCAAAAGGCTGGCAGCATTGCCACGTTGTATGGAAATGCAAATTCTTTGGCCAAAATATATACCAGCTCTGGTCATGTGTTGAGTCGACCAACCGCTTGGCGATGTCTCGAAAAACTAAGAGGGCACTCGGATCACATGGTCCTAGTGTTTTAACAACAATCGGCTCAAACCGACAAGTCCCAATAATATTGGAGTATTTGCGCCGTTTGAGGTGTTCCATCCCCGCAGCAGCCATGGGATGGCGCTAGGGTGTCGACACACCAAAGGCCTACCTACCTTCCAAGGCATTATGATAATTCCGTCTGGTCTCTTCCCATCGTCACGTGCCAAGCTATTGGGTTCTAAAATAGTTGGCACACGGTGGTGACAAGAGCGCGATGGATGATGTCATTGATCCTGGCGTGCCGTGCTATCTGGCCTGCGCTCTTACTGCAGGATAGGCCACGGTGTCCGAAGCAGTTGGAACCTTCACCGCATTGGCAGCGATGCGGAGCCACCCAAGGAGCGCCCAGACGCAGACAGGTAGCGAGCTGGAAGTTGGTGTCACCCAGCATAGTGCCTATGTTCGGTGACGGTAGTCCCTGAAGCCAGCAGTGCCCGCCTTCGTTCAGCAGAATACTGCGTAGGTGGACGTATTAATAAGATTATTCCGTACCAACCTGCAGAGCAGCTCATCCCACTGCCTCTGGGAAAGTGGGTTCACGGGCCGATCTGTATCCGGACAAGCCACTTTCCAGGCGTTCACCGCGTCGGTCAGGCACGGCACTTCAGAGTCAACCAGGAAGGGGCCTAAAATTTTCCCGGTCAACTTTTCAGCGCTGCCGCGCTGTAGTTAGGTAGAGGACAGGAACGCCGGGTAAGCTAGTTCTGGTAATTTTGGGGACGCCGAAGCCACCAAAATGGATGGGTATAGTGTGGCTTGCAAACACACTCGGTCGTCGTCGTAGCACACTAACTTTCATTTTAAATGTGGCCTTGGCATTTAAAATGAAAGTTAGTGTGCTACGAATAAGGGTGCTTCAATTCGAAAAACCCCTAATTCCACTTTTTCACTTTTGAGGGTAAAGCGCAAAATTTATTTTTTGAAAAGAACACACATGACGTATGAAAATGAAAATACCATCAAATTATAGTAAAAAGTATAAAAAACAAAAGACAAAGTTAGTTTAACACCTATAATAGAAAAAATAAAGTTATGGACTAAGTAAGTAGGACTTAGGGATTTTTCGATTTTGGTCACTTGTGTCCAAGAGGTGTGGCTGCTTCCATAAAGGGGAAGAACGCAGAAATTATATAAAATTTCGGCCAAAACAACAGTATCAAATTAGCGTGAATAACGAATGTAAATTAATTTTGGAGAGTATGTCCGAAATGTCGTTAGAGTTTTTGATTTTTTCGTCGATAAAAGAAGAAAAGCTGTCTTCTAAAACTGGGGAACCTAGGAGGTGCAGTGAACGTTTTCTAAAATTTCGATTTGTGGGGCTATTGCATTAAATTTCTCTAGGGTCAATTGGTTAAGGACCAGGCCAATAAATTTAAATTGCTGTTTGAGGAGTTGTAAGTCTTTCAAAATGGTGTCTACATCACCTCCTAGCGTTCCATGATCTAAATACTACACGTTAAATTTTGAATTTAGTTTAATCACGAGTTGTCTATATTTACTTTCCAGCTAGTAAAGTATTTATTTATAAACTGCTTTACATGATCAGTGTGAATAATAGACGATTCGCAACATCTGAATTATTTCCTTCTTTGACTTAATTTTGTACAAACATGACATCTGGACCTTCTGAAAAAAAAAGAAAGAAAGAAATCAGTGCACAAATAAATAAATTAGAGGAAGAAAGAGTCTCACATAAACTCATTATGTTAATTGTTGCGATTGTATCAGAAATTCTTACCTCAATAATTAAACTGGAGCACTCTCGACACCAGGGCAATTAGTCCAGACTGCACAGTGCACAAGTTATCACCCCCATCGGTCCAAAGTAATTGTTTTGCACGAAAATGCCAAATTGTAGGATAAACATCCCAACTTTATTTATACTTGAGGAATATTTTTGCACTGATCTGCTGGTAAAGCAAAGAAGGTGCCGAATCTTACTATTCTGTAAATTGTGAGAATTGGCTAAGGAGATGTTCTATCTATGTAACTAATCTCACATGGTGCTTTTAATCTTCTGTAAGACCTATTAATAATTTACACTGTAAATAATATAGACAGTTTTATGTTTCCTACACTCATCATGTAGGTAAATTTATAAAAAAGTCGGCATTCATTAAATAAATATTGTAACAGATGACTTGGCACAAGCGAGGAGTAGTCACATTGTACCGATTTGTCCCATTACAAGTGCTTCACTTGTCACGCGACAAAACCTATTCATTCACAATTTACACCCCCAAAACTGTGTCTCAGAAAGTCCTAACTCCACCACGATGTCACTGCGAAATTCAATCTTGTAGGAGGGAAGTAAGTTTCGAATTAGTTTGAGGTTAAAATAAGGTTTATTCTTCAATAATGAATTCAAAGTGGTATCAGAGCAAACATAACGCCTTCGCAACCTACTCCCCCCGGTGAAGAAACAATAATTGAGAATAAATGGCCAACTTCACGCCATAAAGGTTTGTAAAGATAAAAGGTAGAATTACACGGAAATTTCGAGGCGTGTGCCATTGTGGATGTCCTTCACTAGATAACAATTTGCACTTGGAGTGTGTCACGTATTGTTACCAACACTATAAATAAATAATACAATGAGGCTACCAGATGTGTGAAGACGAAGAGGCTTTCAGAGTAGGCGGCGCGCGGTGCAAGCCTTTGTGAAAATAACGCACAATAGAATTAGGTTAAGCTTGTTCTGTTCTGACTCGTGCTACCAGTTTGACCGTTGACAGAGGTTAATGAAAAAAAAAACCGGTTAAATGCGTGACGGATCACGCACAATGGAGGATTCCGTAGTTGGGATGAATTTATCCCAAGAACAAACTTAACATTGTAGTTGAAAAACATGTTCTACCATACATTCCAACTACAAATGTCCATAGTTAAACGAAAAGGATCCAACCCACATTATGTGTAATGTGGGTTGGATCCTTTTCGTTTCACTAAGGACAAATGTAAGTTTGTAGTACGCACAATATTAAGAGATTTACCATGTTATTTTAAGACCATAGACTTCTTATAGGTTTTCCTGTAATCTATAGCTATAGAATTATTTTCAGGTCAGTAGTTTCGGAGATAAAGGGACCAACCCCCCCCCCCCCCCCCCCCCTTAGCCTCGGTAGTTTCGGAGATTAGGGGTGAATGGTCAATTTTCGTTTATATTCTTAAATAACTTTCAAACTTATCAAAAAATACTTTCATTTGATATATCGCACGGTATATACAGTTTGCAAATATATTTTTATTATGTTCTTATTTGCCCCCCAAAATTGACCCCCATATTAAAAATTAATTCATTTACAATACACGTCCGTGTGGGTCACAGAAATACATACGTGTACCAAAATTTCAACTTATGGGTCCATTAGATTCGGGGCAAATTGGCTGTGACAGACAGACGGACAGACAGACAGACAGATGAGTGATCCTATAAGGGTTCCGTTTTTTCCTTTTGAGGTACGGAACCCTAAAAATAAACAAAAACATTGTGAACAACTTTGCTAGTCTTGAAACGCATAAAAGCTGATGCAAAATGATATTTTTAGTATGATGTAACTGACAATAATTAAGCCTAAAGATATATTTTCACATGCATATGAAGAAATCTAAGTGTTTGGACTGAAGAACTGAAAATACTGGCAAACTTTATTTCATTGTTGCATATATCATCGTAAGTCTTGTCAGGTTTACGACATAGGGTAGAAAGTTAATGACAAGATAAAGGAACGTCACAGGCTATTCAAATCAAGTTGATCGAAAGTAGACCGTCGGTGTACAATCCTGACAATGCACTTGTGGAGTAACAAATTCTTTCCGGTTGCATTGAATCGCCCCGAGTCACCGGGAGAGGAAGTAACACTGCAATAACAGCAGTAAAACCATCATTCAGTTGTAAAATATTTATGGCGAAACGTTTACAAAAGTTATCGTATCAAACATAATAAATTGCCATAACAAAGCTTTTTACAACCATGATTTACAATCAGAGAATTCTCAGTAGACAGTTAGTTAGCCGTTGTGAACGAAATTTTATGAAATACATAATTATCATATATGCAGCCTGAACAAGATGTCTTATTACAAAATAAACTTACACGTCATATTTATAAAGATGTTATCAATCCCGGACGTAACAGAAGTTATAACAAAGTAAAAAATAAGAAGTAGAACTTAATAAAAACACGCACACATTTATTATGAGGCAAAGATGAAGATGTGCTTCCTCATTAACCTGGTCCAATCATCGGTGGCTCCACGGGCTGGTTGTTATTAATTTATAGAAAGTCATCGTGGGCCCATTAGGCAAGATAACCATATTGATCAGACGGCCGATATTCAAAACTATGAGCGCTGCTCCCGCTTTTGTATGTGATTGCCCTAATAATCACGTGCCGCTTGTTAGCCATGATCAGTGGGCCACTATTACCAACGATTGATTTTGTATCACTGCCGCCGATATCGTTAGATTTATAGCTTTCACAGTTCCTAATGGTGCAATTATGACCACAATTGATGTCGTCGACACAGGAGTGGGTTTAGTTACTGACGCGGAACATAGCAGCGATGGCATAAAGAAGGGAATCTTAACGAATAGGAAGTTGTTTATCATCGTCAGGAAATATAGATGCAATTAAAACTAGCCAGACGATGTTAGATGTTCGTAATGAAAAACCGAAATCGGAAGTCACTCGTTTTATGTCACATGAAAACCCACCTATTACCGTTTTATCGGTAGGATCTTGATTATCTGAGTGAAGATCTCACGGATTAATTCCCTAACACCTCATTAGTGTCCAAAGAGGCACCGTTTACAAACCAAATGCAAATTTGATGAGTTGTGCTCGAGCATTCTCATTTAAAGGCTTTCACTTCGACCAATCAACATCTATTAATGCCCTGTTTTAACTGAGCCTCCGATGGGTTTAAGAGCAAATAAATTTTGGATTTAGACGCTATTAGTTCGGCTGCTTTGTGTCCATGGCGCAGGCGTCGTATATTCCGGCGGTTGTTTTCTCGTCGGTATAACTTTTTATACGGATAAATGTCTTAATTAGGGTTCAAACGGTATACGTTATAAAATATTGTATCGGGTCGTTTAGTTTTGGGAACGCACGATAAATAACATATCGTAACTTTTACTTAAATTAAGAAATACGTAATATATTTACGTATTTCTTAATTTAAGTAAAAGTTACGATATGTTATTAATAATGTTTATCATCAGAAATAGGAGTCAAGGATACAATTTAATGAAAAAGTAGAACGTAACTGTAAACAAAGAACATGCGATCCTAAAATAGAATAAGAAATTGTAGGTAGGGCAGTTCTATATCAGATCATAATTCGCATATTCATAAAATGTTGCTTATAATTCGAATAAAAATTAACGATACCATTAACAAATCAATGAAAGGGTTCCAATTAAGTAGCTGGGGATATTATGTGGCGGTTGGCGAGTCTCGCCTCCTGATGACTATCACAAAATGAGATCTTGGACAGACTCCGTTACGTGTGATATCAGGCTTACTCGTACATTCATTAATGCGCACCAGCGGATGTGCGGTAGTTAAAATGGATTTTGAAAATGTATAAGATAGTCGCAGTGTTAATTTGAATAAAAATTGTGAATATTCATTGAAATATGACCGTTTTTAGCAATTTCTTGTTGTTTCAAAATAAATTACCGCAGCGTATTCTGTTCTAGATGAAGCCTTAGAAATTCGCAAAAAGATAATTAACAAGGGCAGATGGTTAAATCCTGTTTACTTCGCTTAAACAATGCTTAATTAGGTATAGTTTGTCTAGTACTTTATTATGCTTTTAAAAATACACGAGTCATCAATAATTTTTATCATTTACTTGTGATTTTTGAAATAGAAAACTAAGAGGCATTGAAGCTGTCAAATGATTTTTTTGTTTTTAATATTTATTGTCATATTGTTTCTATTAAAAAAAAAAAACATCAAACAATTGATAATTAAGTTCACATACGATTAATACTAAACGTTAATAAATAAAAGTACCTGTTAGATAAATTAAAAAAACCGGTCAAGTGCGTGTCGAATCACGCACAATGAAGGGTTCCGTAGTTGAGATGAATGTATCCCAAAAACAAACTTAACATTGTAGTTGAATAATATAATAGTAATTTTTCAATTGAATGTGTAGACTTGTATTTTTCCAAGAACATATTATAAGTTGGTCGACTATTACTCGTAAACTTGTAAAGCATACTTAGCTGTGATAGTTTTCCTTTTAATTTCATTATATATACTACTGCCGTAATTTTTAAAAACATATCCAATATTAACCATTTAGCTGGCAGTGGGGGGAGGGGGCACTTGATTCTAACTTTAACTTTTCAATTTAAAGCTTAATTTTACGCAAACGGATACCTGTATACACAAACACGTAATATTTTTGAATGGCCTATCCAACGATACCCATACCATGAGTAAGACGAGAAAAAAACATTCCCACATTACGTGTAGGTACCCTAAAAATTTCTTTTCGCGATTTTATTTTACCACTTTTTCGGCATCATTAATATCCATGCCCAATTAGAGCTTTCTAGTGCTGTCTTTGAGCTAAACTGACAGGCCAGCTGGCGTGGTTGGTTAAGATACCGCCTATCATGTCGCAGGTCGTTGGTTCGATTCCCACCCAGTACAAACATTTGTGTGCATGAACATGTCTGTTTGTCCTGAGTCTGGGTGTAATTATCTATATAAGTATGTATTTACAAAAAAAAAAAAAAATGTATATGTATTATATCAGTTATCTGGTTTCCATAGTACAAGCTCTGCTTAGTTTGGGATCAGATGACCGTATGTGAAATGTCCCAGGATATTATTAAGCTGCGGACGGATGGACAGACGGACATGGCGAAACTATAAATAAGGGTTCCTTTTGTTGACTACGGAACCCTAAAAATGGATTGCTCCATTTGACAATTTGTTATTTGACGTCATTACTTTAACTTTAACCTTAGCCGCCCACGCTTCGCTGTTTAATGTTATTGTTTTTTAATGTTAAATATCTATCCCTTCTGTCAGACGCGTACCTACCCTGATAACTTTAACTAAGCTGATGAATACGCACACATTTCGCAGTAAACCTTTACTATAACTACTGTTCTCTTTCATCCTAGCCTTAACCTATTTGTAAGTAACTCCGTTCTTATTACACCGTATATCCTTGAGTAAACGAATACCGATAACGATTGTAATTGAACTAATTCATTTTATACTCTAGCAATTTTTGCTCGCGGCCAGTTCCCGTAAATTCTACCTCGGAAAGGAATCGTGAAATGTATGAGATCCACTGCAAGAATTCCCAAGCATAAATATGCACAGGTTAAAATAACGGCATGTATACTGAAAACGATTATTTATATGCATACATTTAATAAAATCCCACCATATGTAAATAATTAATTTATTCCTACAAAGGAACACATACATAGAACATACCGTTCTTTCACACACCTACTCATACATACACACGTACCCACCCACACGCACACGTACTCACCTCCCATATACACATAGCACGATATAATAATTTAAAAATAAATTATATTTTTGATATTTTTTGATATTTTTCATTTCTGTTATTGTTTGTATTTTTTTTTTTGTTTTTACATCTTTTAAAATTGTATTTTGATGCTCACACATTTTTTGTCTGTTCTTAGTTGACATTAGTATCTATCTAAGCCACATAAAATGGGAGAGGGCGCTGACTCCTGACAAACTGGTACACCTAGTTCAGGAGTCAGAGGCTTCAAACAAATTTCTGTAACATATATTATGTCAATAAAGAATTATTATTATTACTATTAAAAATAATATAATGTTATACATGCTGCCTCGTCGTACAGGCTGTTTCCCAACATAACTATTCATGACATGCTCCAACGGGTTTTTTGGTTTAATAATAATAGGCATAATGATCTCTAATAGGCCTAATGGCTTGATTGGCGTCATAAAATCGGGAGCGTAGGGAGGACGATTCAAAATGTTCAGTAACAGAATTCTGGCCTCTGCTTTTGTAAGGGCAAATTAATTGAATTGGTTTAATATAGCCACTTAATGTACCTTAGAGCAGGGGTCCTAAACTTTTAAGGGTACGGCTTACGGCACACACGGCAAATCATTTTTATTCTGTGGAACCCTACATTCAACGATAACAAATGAAAGATACTGCAATTTAAAAAAAACAAAAATTTAACCCTTTTTACCATTCATACAGGTGATATTGATGTTACTTTTTCGAGTTACGCATAAAAGCTTCAATACAAGAGAGAGACTTTAGGATGCAAGAGCGAGCAAAGTGAGCTCAAAAATGTAATCACCCCGCCTCGGATAAGTTAGGTTTTCTTTTAGCCATTCCTACAGATCTAAAAGTTACATTTTGCCAACTTATTGATAAAAGTTTCCAAATTGAGAGAATGCAAGAGCGAGCAATTACGTACATATTTAAGAGCCAACCAAAATAATTTGATAAATGTAGCTGATTCGCGGAACCCTTTTTTTTTTTTTTTTTTTTTTTTGTGGATGGGAAATCATCAAATAACTTCTCCCGCTCTGGGTGGAGCGGGAGGGCGTGTCAGACTTTTACTGACTAAAACCCACCCGTGTTCCTTCAGTTGCCTATGCCAGGGCCACGGTATCTTTTTCAAACAACCCGCGACCCCAGCGGCATTGGCCCTATTGGACCCCATCTTTTGCTGACATCTCTTTGAGGCGCGCGTGGAACACAACGCGCCGTCGACCCGGGCCTGGTCCTCACCGGACGGCGAGCTACCCACTACTCACCGTCCGCAAGCCCGCGCCTACGGTGGCCGGGAATCGGCTATCAATTCCCGCCGCCCAGGGCGTCTCCTGCGGCGACTGAGGGCGTGAGGCTGCCTCTCCCTCACGCGTTCCGCCTCCTCCTTCGCGAGCATTACCGCTTCGCAGAAGGAGGTGACGGCCTCCCATGCACTCTCGCTCCGCACCATGGCCTGGACCAGGCTCGGACGCGAGAGATCGCCGCCGCCGATCGCCTCCGTGAGAACACGGCGGTGCTCTGCCCAAGCCGGGCAGACCTCCACTGTATGCTCCACCGTGTCCTCTGGGCGATCCACACAATGGTGACACCCGGGCGTTTCCTCCCGCCTTATGCGAAACAGGAACCTCCCGAAACAACCGTGTCCGGTGAGGACCTGCGTCAGGCGGAAGGTGAGGACGCCATGGCGCCTCTCTAACCACTCCTCAAAGAGGGGACTTATCGCCGCAATTGTGGCGTGCCCAGCGCTGGGCTGCGACAGTCGCACTCTCCATGTCGCCATGAGATCCCGCCGGAGTTCTGTCCGCTGTACCGTGATTTCTCGCGGCAGCGGAGTTACGCCCCGGCGTTTTGCCTCCTCGCGCCACTCCCACACGTGCGCGAGGACTTTCGCCTCCAGATCCCACGGCGGCAATCCGGCAAGGAGGCTCGCCGCCTCACCGGAGACCGTGCGGTAACCCCGGACTAGCCGAATGGCCATGACCCTCTGGGACGCGTTCAACCGGCGGACTGGCCGCGGCCTCAGGGAACGCGCCCACACCGGTGCCCCGTAAAGGGCCATGGACCGCACGACCCCCGCGTAAAGCCTCCGGCAGGAGGCGTTTGGACCACCTAGATTGGGCAGGAGCCGCTTCAAGGCAGCCCCAGCCCGCTCCAGTCTGGGAGCCAAACGTCGGAAATGCTCCACGAAGTTCCACCGGCTGTCGAGGACGAGTCCCAGGTACTTCATCGTCGACTCGACTCCGATGCGAACCCCTCCTACCGTTATTTGGGAACCCGACGGTGGCGCATTCCGAGGACCATGAAAACACATGGCCTCGGACTTGTGCAGGGCCACCTCGAGTCCCAACTGCCGGATCCTCTCAACGACTATCGCAACCCCGCGTGTCGCTAATTCAGCCGCCGCCTGGTGCGACCTCCCCTGCGCCAGGACCAGCGTGTCGTCAGCGTAACATACTACGCTGACGCCGCTAGGGAGGTCGGCGCGCAGCACCCAGTCGTACCCGATGTCCCACAAATGCGGCCCCAGGACCGATCCCTGTGGGACACCGCACGACATCTCTCGCCGGTTCCACTCTCCCTGATGACCGGGATAGATGACGGCCCTATCCGTCAAATAGGCCTCAACCACTCGACAGAGGTAGGTCGGCATCCGGTGATACCGGAGTGCCTCCCTGATGCAACTCCAGGGCAGGGTATTGAAGGCGTTGGCGATGTCTAGAGACACCGCCAAGACGACCCCACCCCGGGCCACAGCATCCCCCGTCGTGAGGGCTCGCACGCGCATGATGGCGTCCACCGTAGAGCGCCCCCTGCGGAAACCAAACTGGCTCTCCGCCAAATCCGGCCCCTCCTGCACCAGCCACCCGACGAGGCGGTCTGCAATAACTCTTTCAAAGAGCTTGCCCACCTCGTCGAGCAGCACGATGGGTCGGTAAGCGGACGGAGAGTCCGCAGGGCGCCCCGGCTTCTTAATGAGGACCAGTTTCCCCGTCTTCCAACGAAGTGGGAACTGGCCCCTCTCCAAGCATGCGCTTAGGAGCCCCCCTAGTCGAGGCCCGAGAGCCCCAAAGGCCAGAACCCAGGCTCTTCCAGGTAAGCCGTCGGGTCCTGGGGCGGCATTTTTGGCACTCAGCCTACGTACCGCCGCTCTCAACTCTACCTCGGTCACTTCCGGAGCATCGTCGTCGTCGTCGGTGATGTGGTCCGCAATGGGCACCGCAGGAAGCGGAGCCATGGGCGGGGGAGTATGTTCCCCTCGCGAAGGGAACAGAGCGCTCACCACGTCCTCCACGAGCTGGGGCCGGAGACTCTGCGTCAGCGGGGGCGCCCATGGGCGGAGTTTATTCCGCACCATTTTATAAGGGCGTGCCCATGGGTCCCTGTTTAGAGTCTCCAGCGACTCCTCGCGAGCCAGATCCCTGGCCCGCAAGATCTCCGCTCGGAGGGCGGTCTTCGCCGCTCTGTACCCCTCGTACAGCTCCGCCTGAATGGCTTCCGTATCCGGAGGGCGGATACGGAGCCTGCGGTGCCTGGTGTACCGGTGCCGCGCAGCAACGCACGCCTCGCGCAGAGCCGCCAGCTCCGGCGACCACCAATACACCTGGCGCCAGGCGCGACCGGGCTGGACCCGGGGCATTGCCACGTCACATATTTCGGACATGGCCTCCCGGAACCACTCCGCCTCGTCGTTGATGTCGGCAGGCCTGTCCGGTGGTGACACCCAGGCCTGCACGATCGAGGCTTCCAGGAGGAGCTCCCGGTCCAGCTTCTTCAGCGCCCACCGCGGACCACTCGGGGCCTGTCGGACCGGCGCGCTCGAGGTCTGCGCGGAGACATCAAACCGGATGTACCGGTGGTCGGAGTAGGTCTCCACCCCCTCTATGACGCGCCAGTCAACAACATGTGGCAACAGAGCGGGGCTGGCGAACGAAATGTCCACCACTGATTCGCCCCGCATCCGCACACACGTGGGGACAGAACCCCGGTTTAGGATGACCAGGCCTGTCTCCAGAGCCCAGTCCTCCACCATCCTGCCCCGTGTGTCCGTATACCGGGAACCCCAAGCCACATTCTTGGCGTTGAAGTCCCCGAGGACCAGCACGGGAAGGGAACGAAACCCGACGACGACGTTTTTCAACTCCGCAAGGGAGTTGTGGAACTCGGCGAGAGTTCGGTTCGGGGAGAAGTATACCCCTACCACGACAATCCCCCCGAACCGTGCTGCAACGCAACCCTGTCCCCTCTTGACGGCTTCGAGGGACAGGGTACCGGCGGCGGCCGACGAAATGAGGGTCACTGAGCCGCTCAGGTCCTCCACCCAGTAATCACTGGGCGGGACAAAGTACGGCTCAGCGACCACGGCGATGTTAATCGACCACTGCGCCATGCTCTGGAGCAACAGATCCTGAGCGGCGACGCAGTGGTTGATGTTCGCCTGGAGGAGGCGTAATGGGGCCATTACTGGCACTCCATATTAGCCCCCCCCTGAGCCTCCTGTGAGGGCTCTGCCGCAGTGAGTACGGCGGCGACGGCAGTGGAGGCGGCAGCGACGGCGGCCGTGGCGGCGGCTGCGGCCGTGACGGCGGTAGCGGAGGCGGAGGGCTTGCCCCTGCCCCGGGCTTTGGTGGGTGGACCACAGCCCTTGCTTCCAGCCCGGTGATCGGCCGGCTTGCCAGCTGCCGCACATAGATAGCAGTGCGGCGTGGCATTGCACGAGCCGGCCTTGTGACCGGGCTGACCACAACGGAAGCAGTGACTGCTGCGATCCACCTCCGAGGTGCATTTTGCCCCCACGTGGTTGCCCACTTGGCAACGGAAGCACTTCAGAGGTCTGGGTTCCAGCAGTTTCACCCGCGTGGAATCCCAGCCCACCTGGAACCTTCGGCCCTCCCCAACTATTTTGTGGGCCGCCGATACGGGGCAGCTCACCGTAACGGCTCGCATCCCCGTGAGGTCAGGACGGATGGTGCCTACCTTCACCTGTTCGAAGGCACACCCCCCAGTCTTGACCACGGCGGCCACCACCTCTCGCTCCGTCACGGAGTCGTCCAGACCCAGGATGCGCAAGTCAACGCACTTGGCGGGTCTGGACACTCGGGCCTCGTCCGCATTTAAGGACGCCCTGAGCCTTTCGGCCAGAGCGTCAGCGGTCGGGCCACTGGCCGCACCGGGGATCTCGAGCATCCGAGCCCCAGTCGCAGTGACCCTTACCCGCAAGCCCTCGGTAACACCGATCTCCTCCAGGTTCACCGCCGCCCTCGCCTTGGCGAGCACGTCGCGGTAGGACACGCCCTTCTTCTCCGCCTCCGGCTGTAGTGTGATCACTACAGCTGCGGACTTTGGGGCACGTAACCTCGCCGCGACGCTTCGCTCTTTGCGCCGCCGCCGCCTCTCCCTCCGCTTGGCCGACCTTGCCGCCTTGCCCTCCTTCCTCTTCTCCCCAGCTACCTGCCATTCGGCGTCAGCCGGAGGAGATTTGGGAGGCGGGGGCAGCCGCTTCGTCACCGCCACAGCTGGGGCCCTCTCAGGCGCCTTCGCAGCCGCCTTCGTGGGCGCCTTCGCAGGCGCCGTCGCAGGTGCCTTCGCAGCCTCGGCCCCGCCCTTAGCCTGCCCTGCCGACCCTGGTTTGGCCGTGGCAGCCATGGCGGCATACGAAGCCGCCTTTGGCTGGCCCGAGGCCGCCGGTCGGCCTAACGGGGGCCGCAGGACGATTCCCTCAAGGACCGAGAACCGGTTGCTAAGGGAAGCCAACTCCTTCCGCACCAAGGCCAGAACTCGGTCCTCTGCAGGCCCGAGGCCGCCTTGCCCCTGCTGTACCCCCTCCTGAGCGCCGGCTCCGCGGAGCCTGGCCAGGTCTGCTCGGAGCTCCTCATTCTCCTTTCGGAGAAGCTCCATGGCGGCTGTCAAGCGGGCGACCTCCGCCCGCATTTCGGACATTCCGTCCGACGGAGGCCCTTGGAGTAGAGCCTCCGCTGCCGCCATAATGGAGGCCTTGGCTGCGGGTATGGCCTTGTCTTTAGATGACTGCTTCTTCTTCAAGGCCACACCCTTGACTGCAGCGGCCACGACCTCCTCAAACCTGGCCCGGTCCGAATTGGAGCCACCAGCGGCGTCCGACTCATCGCCAGACGCCTCCACGGCGCTCCCCTCGGCCGACCCGGCTGAGCCGTCCTCTTGTGCGGCGTTTACCCGGCTCTTGCTCTTCCGGCCTAGGCCCCGGCGAGCATATTTTGGAGCCGATTTAACTCCGCCGTCCGAGGAAGACTCCTGGGCATCTCCCGGATTTAGGGTCCGCTTCAGGAAAGCATTTTTCCCTCCAGCGGCCCCCACCACTACGCACTCCGGGCTCTTAAAAATGCCCCTCGCGCCCTTCACTCCCGATGCGGCGTCGGACTCCGACCCCGCATCACTCCTCTCCCTCTCCTCTTCTCGTCCATTGTTTCTAGTTGGTTCCATATTTGTTCCCACGAGTAAAAACTTTATCACTGGCTCAAAACTGTGGTTCGCACTAGAGATTAATTTAGCTACCCATTAATCAAGCTACCAACCTCCCTCACGGTGCGCCGCCGCTTGAAGGTTTGGGGTAATTTTTTTATAGAGGTTTTCTTCCTCGCGGTCCGGGCGGTTAAGCCAAGACCCTCGACCCCCGTCAAAAGTCAGAGACATGACCTTGAACAATCTTCGGGGCTACGAGACTAACGGTGGCAGAAGGAAATGACTTCCTCCTGCCTGCCCGGCGGCAGGGTTAGTGCACACCGAGCCCGCTCTTACTCCGCCGCTGTGCGTCTCTGCTTAGAGCAGAGGGACACACGTTGGAGTGTACCTCCGACAGGATATTGGCATACGGGCAACAAAACCCCTTAGGCACACGTGCCTAAGGGGAACCATTGCCCGCACCCCAGGGTGCACCGTCCCGGAGACTGGCCTTCCCCCCGGACGTATCCGTAAGGGAACTCCAGCCCACGGGCACTCTGGGAGGTTTCCTGTCCACGCACCCCATTCGCGGAACCCTTGTGAACCACTTTACGAATCGCTGCCATAGAGCATGTTATAGTAATGAATTGCAGTTGGATTACATTTCACACACATTTTTCTTCTGGAACGGATACACATTAAATTATTGCAGTTCTAAATATTAAAAAGTCTACATCGCGAGTGTCATAAACTGTATTTAGTAAGTAAATTGCCTGTTTAATAACATGTAATTTTCTTGCTAGTTTACACATTGATTCATAGTATCATATATATCATGTTTTAAATAAATTTTATCGTAAACATTAAGTTGTTTAAGCCAATTTTACGAGTACAGTCATAAATTTTAATACTAATTTTGCGGTATATTTTACGGTAACGTTATAGGTTTTAATTCAGCCTTGAATCAATCAAAAGCGGTGCATCAAAGGCGGCACCTGTGCCCCCTGTGTTGCTAAACAAATAAGAAAAAAAAATCCGTTTAACAAAAACTATAAATATTAATAACGCGTTTTAAAACCGTTAAATGTATCAGTAGGGTGACCATTGATAACGTGTCAGAATAATTTGGCAAACACTTTACAACACTGTATAAATAATCAATTTTTGATGTGTAACATCTTTCCGCTCGCTTTCCTACAATCTGTGTGGAGCGAAAAGGGACGGAAGTGTGTAACAGGAAGCCAGCCGGGGAACCAATGAACGCGCGTGGTGCTAGAGTTGGCCGTCAGATGGTACCAACCCATCTCACAGATATAAAAAGTATATTTTATAAATGTTTGCTCTTTGGATTGAAATGTTACCGTACCATAAAACGTTGCTTATTTAGTATGGAACTAGATAGTACTTTTTCTATAGAGAAATAACTATTCGAATACCTGAATCAGTTTTTTTCTGGATTTAATGTTAATGTTGCTTATTACCAAGGTGAGATGTCAGATGTTACACATCATATGCGACTGTTGTGAGGCTCACTCGTTTTTTTACTGTGTAATTAGGTACTTGTTAATCTTACCTTACATGTCTTTATGATATCTATATCTGTGATATCTATCGATAGAGACTGGTAGGCACCAGATTTAGCATTGGGTAAGTAGATGACAGGTAGAACAGCTGAAATCAGTTTACCTACTCTTTTATTCAAATCGATTTTTCAAACATTAATTTGTCTACCATGAATTAAAAACCATTTAAGTAACTGGGTTGTGGACGTCAGATAGGCAGTCTCTCCATGTAAAATGCTGGTATCCAGCAACATCCGGTTAGACTGGAAGCCGACCGCAACATAGTTGGGAAAAGGCTAGACAGACTGATTAACTTTTAATTAAAAACCGTAATTTTTGACCTACCCACCGACTGGCTCTGTTTTATCATAAGAAATATATGAGTTATGTGTGGTAACAACATCCATTTTTTTCAACTATAGCGACTTTGAATGCAGTCTGTCAATGTCAAATCAGCTTCATTGTTTGTAAGAAAACAGCAACTTCGCTTAAAAAATAACCGTTGAAATTATAGGTTTGCAGTTAAAACATCAATATCAAATGGTAACTGCACTGCTTTGAAATCAAACATATTGTTTACCACCATTTTGGTATAACTGTATGTTGCTACCTTTGCATCTATAAGACTCATATCAAAAAGATGGGACGTCTTTCAGATATATCCTGTAAGTCCAATCTTCATGCTCACCCTTGACATTGGTTGCGTCAATTTTGACAACGCTTCGCCAATTTAATATCACAGGTGAAGGCGCGGCCCTCGCCCACAGAATTAATCAGTCCGCCTCTTTTTCAGACCTATTTTTGTTTTTAATCATCGTATTTGTTCTGTTAGCCTTTTAGTCCTGGCCGCTGATTAAGATTTTATTCATAAGTCCTTCGTTTTTTGCGCGATATATTAACCAAGTCTGTTTTTTGCTGCTGGATATAAATTTGGACGCTTTTGAATAGCGGGAATAGTTGTTACGATTTGTAGGTTTTCGAACCATAGACTGCCATTTAGATTAATGCTTGTCTTAAAATCGTTTCGTTATGGTTATCTTTTAGTGAATCAGCTCCTTAAACCCCCTTTATTTAAAATCATACTATAAAGAACGTGGCTCACATGAGCAAAGTCCATATACATCTGATTGACAATGTCATTATGGCGCTAGTCTATAAACAATGTTCAAAACACGGCGCTTTATAGGACAGCTGTCTCTGACCACAAGGACAAAAAGTGTCCAGATACGATCAGGTCGAATTACATTTGGCCACGGGTCCTGCGACGGTGGTGAACGAAAAAAATTCACATGTGAAAAAACAACGAATCTGCCGTCGCCACCGCGGTGTAAACAACTCACTGTTTATGAGGAACTTATAGTTTTTATTTTATACAGAATGTAGCCAGTATACTGTTTGCGTTAACGCTCTGCAAACAATTACCCACAAAGTTACCGAGGCACCCCTGATGGATATATATATATGATGGACCCGCTTTGATACGCCGACCGTGTGGTCATTTGATATTTAGGCGGACATAAATAAAATTATCGACGATGTCAGAATTTTCCCGTCAATGGCTATTTATTACAGTGTCCGAAGACGTTCATCGATTTTAACGGTTTTGGGATCTTCAATGCGAAACGTCTTAAAATGCACTTGGTATCGCGAAATAATACGAATCTAATATCGCCACCGCATTCGACCCGCGAACAATGCGCGTTTCTCTACGGCTTTTAAACATGAATAGGGTGGTATTTAGATGATGTTTTTTCATCGAACCACGGTACTGTTCTCTTATTTGCCTTTTGTCAAGTCGTGGGCGCGACAAAGCCACAAACATACCCGCTGTGTTCCCGAACAATTTTTTGCCCAAAATTTCGTATTTTATTTCATTTATTGAAGATTTACTTTTAGAAAAAGTACATTTCGTACTTCGGGGCATGTAAAAAAAAAACTTTATAGAAGATGCACTATGATATATCGTCCCGTAGGTAGACCTTATTGTGAGGTGGATTTGTGGTCGTTGCTTTGCTACCAATGGACCATCCGTGCATACCGATATCGATAGAGAAAATATTTACCTGACTTAAAATGACCTCAACACATAATATATCATATTATCTTCATAGATTTTGATGGAACAATGGAATATTATCTTGCGTATAAAATTATAAAAACTTTATTTTTAATTCTGCAATCAAATAGCTTTACATAACACCAGCATTCCTACAGCCATTGTGAAGCCAAGTATTTGTTCTCGCCATGTCTTGAATACTAAGTCTGTATCTGAAAATAAGCATAATTTCATTCGGGAAGGCTTTCATGGTACCTTTGGTAGCGAGTGCAGGGGCGTGCACAAAACACTCCGGAACACGTGCAAGTTCGCACAATGAGAGTTTGCATTTCCGCCCGCCGTGCACTTCCTTTACTCAGATTTTACTTTTTATTGGGAACGCTTTTATTGCGCGGTCTGGACGCTTTTGTACAGCCGCATTGTGTGCAGGACATTCAGTCACATAACGTATCGTAGGTTTCGATTTCGTTAATGATATCGGAAGAATTAAACCGCGATTGAAATCGAAAGGAAATAATGAGGAACTACAGGAACGCACACATCAAATTCGCTTTTCAAAAAGAACAATAGCTGTAATGCTTGACGTAATTCCGTTACGGGACCATCCTGCTAGTTTAATCTTAACATCGAAAACATGTTTATGGTAGATTTAACACTTCTAATCTGGGTGACCAGCAGACGTCAAGATAAGGGCCGCACCCACCATGAGAGCCGTTTCTTGCAAAATTTATTTGCACTCCCATCTCGGGATTAAAACAAAAAGTCAAACACCATTACTCTTAGCAAGAAACAATACGGAGCAAAAAATAGCACAAGTAAGTAGATCAGAGATAGTAGAGTAGTACAAAGGGATGTTTGGGGTGAGGAATAAATTGTTTTTGTTGCGAACGAACCTCCTTTTAAAACCACCTCAATTGCGAGGAGTCAGAGCTCAAAATTGTTCGCACTCGTCGCACGCGTCTTGTCCGTCAATATTGTACGTGGAATACCTTGTGGTCAAACTCTGATTATTTTTATCTCCACAGTATCTCTAATGGTGTCAAAATGTATGTCCGTTCTCTGCGTGATACAGGAAGGTAGCTGCTGGTGGCATCAGCCCACACAACGTGACATCTTATTTCTCTCGAAATAAACCCATAAGGGTTGATATGTGACAAATTGGCATATTTACTGACTGCGAAACGCAGGAGGTCCAATTGTTAGAACTTGAGAAGTAAAAATATTTTGCCAAATAGATTATATCATAAACATTCCGTAATTTGTGTGGGTTTCAAAAGTTCGTGTCAATGTTTTCGTGATCGGAAGTAATAAGTGACGTGGGTGTCCCTTAGGATCCTTTAATAGTGCAAAAAGTGACAATAATATTCCAATTTTCAAAAATAGGGGTAATAATAAAATTGCTATGCCTTACTTAAATATTTTGAACCGGTAGCTTTATTTCATTTCTGTTTTCGGTAAGAACTTTTTTAATAATTTTGTAACCGACAGCAAAATATATTAAGTTAAATGTGTGTACCTATAAAACGAAGCAAGCAACAGCAGCACAATACAGTTTAAATTTAATTAAAAATGATTGCCAAAAGCAAAACCGTATTCAGCAATAACCAACTTAATAAGTGGTACTCATAAAGACTTCTTCTCAAACTACATTATTCATTAAATGCTTGTTGTCGGATACATTCACCCCGAAGACAATACTCCTTTAAAGACGCCATATTTTTTAAGAATTATCAAATTAATTCAATCACCACATAATAATATGATTTTGGTTGAACAACGTCTGCCGTACCACGTTTGGAGCCTAAATGAACACAACAGAACTATAATTTTATGTGATGAAACGAAACAATACACGACTTTATAGCATTCATTTGTTACGATGTTGTTTTTTTTTTTTCTGTTAATTCAATTATTATAACAACGATCGTACGTATAATGAAATGCCCTAAGACAGGAATGGATTAGCGTAATGTCTTAGCTAATGACTTGTCATTGCACTTTAATTGATTTTTGCCTTAAAATCTTTGTATGGATTCATAAGCTGACATAAGCGAATAAAAAAAAGGAAGCATTTATTTGCAATAAAGATGACGTATAAAAATATCACAAACACCAAAAAAAAAACAAGTTGTGGAAAAATATGCGTCACATCCACGCAAAACAGCTGTGACACTATGTGAGATAGAGCCACAGATTTTTTAACTATAAAATAATATGAATTAGGATAAAATTGGATAAAGGAACAAAAATATGCTTGACAAACCGTAGTATGTCAGTTGATTAATGGTTTATCGCGTGGTGCGGTTTTTTTGGTAAATTACAGAAACAAGATCATGACCAGATATGGATGAACGTAAACGAAGCAAAAGGAGAGTGTAAGGATCGTATCAGGTGGCGTTCTGTACCTTCTGCCTACCCCCATAGGCAGAAGACGTGAGTTTATGTGTGTAATGTATGTATTTAAGGTAGCGTTCCTAATTATATATAAGGGGTAAAAGCAGCAGCGAATGACAGACAGAAAAGTCCAAGCAGCCCACGGCGTAAGAGATCCCAAAGCCTGCAGGCTATGACCAGCTACAGTGAACCAATTTTAGTCTTACCTGGTTACAGTTGAAGGGAAATTTGTTCATGTATAAATAACATGTAATAAAAAGTGTAGCGTCTTCTTTACGTTACTCAATTTGAGTAATTTTTATACTGTGCCGTTCAGATTTCATCGTCGTAAAGCACTTAGTCCTAACAACATCGACACTTTCTACCGTAACAGTTATCTGTCACTATAAATCAGCATTTACCTAACAGTAGTCCTTGTTATTCAAAACTTGGCAACACTAGCCTATTAGACCAGACCACGTATGTTTACATTAACGTCCCAATGAAAACTTGTATACTCACGGAAAGAAAAGGTTGAGCGGTTTTCAAATGTTATATATTAATTTTTCGCATAGGGTGCACATAATACCTATGTCACCTTTTGGAACTGTAAATGATAAAAATGATTTTTCTCTTTATTGGTCTCTAATTTGTATTACATTTGCATGCTATATTAAGGCACAATGTACATGGATCCTATTATATAATTTAACAACTTATTTTTATGTACCTACATTCGAATCAAATAAAGACCTATTCTATTCTATTCTATTTTACTTCTGTAAGTAGGTTTGTACAAACACTTTTACATTCAATCATGTTTTTTTTTTTAAACTAGATGAGGTCGGCGTTTCCTATCTGACTACTCTGAGAAGAAAGGCCGAAACAAACTCAGAGGTCACAGTCTCTTATAAAGTCCAGACATAATCTTGGTCACTTCATGTGAAGACCGTGTAGATTGGTGTCTGAAATGGTATTTGAGGAAAGAACCACACAGATTGAGAGGACCTGTCCAGTCAGTGCACGCATTTGTCAGTAATCGCGCAGCTCAACTCAGAACTTAAGGAGCTCAACGATTCAACGAACAATACCAAAGAAAGGACATTGGGGTATAGGTAGGTAGTTTTATTCAAAATCTTGGCAACACGAACCTAGTTGATAAACTCTCTCACAGAGAGGAAGCTTGAGTCCAGGTCTTGGAAACGTCATTGTGTCAATGTGATGCAACTAAAATGTTACTAAAAGTTGCTTAACCTTTTCATTCTTTTACTGTACATTATACATAACAATATACAAACCACGTGTTTATTATCCGTATCTAGACATAGAACGGGTTTATATCGTTGCATACATCTAACAAAAGATAGCATTGGTTAATGCCATTTATGAACATTTTATGTGTGACCAGTTCGTTAGCGACGTTGTGTTAAGATAAATATCTCTCCATACATCTTAGTTCGGATACCGAACGTACTGAACACTGAATGGACTTTAAGTTAATACTTACGACGTGCGAAAAGTTTACGGGTAAATATTTAAAGGGATGGTTAATAAAGATTCTCAAACGATTTTTTTTTAATTTTGCGTTCATTGTTCTGTCTGTACTTATATTTTCATACTCCTATCCAGTTAGTCACAATCAGTCTGCCTAGCCTTTTACCAACTATTTCACTAACTAGTGTCTGCCTATCTCACCTCCACAACCCAGTTACTGGGTAATACGATATCCCTTGGCAAGACTGGATGACAGACTTTCGGGATTCTGACGATCCGTAACGACTGTCAAAGATCCTCGAATGACAGCCAGGGCCAACGGCTTAACGAGCTTTCCGAGGTACGGAGCAGTTTCGTTATGTAAAGATGGTCACCCATCTACGAACCAACCTCAGCAAGCGTAGCTTAACCTAATGGATCGACCCGTGCGGCTTTTATTACTTAGCCTCGATTCCTTCAGTTAGAATCGATTACCAAAATACAACTACGTAAATAATTATTGAAAAATGCTGTCAAATTAGTTGCAACCTTTCGTTTTTTTTCTTTTTATTATTTACTGAATTTTACACAGTTCGTGTAACATGCACGTAGGTACTTACACTATTATAACATGTAACTCTGACATTAAAAAATGTATCGAAGGATGTTGTAAGTGATGTTCCGTTCAACGGATGAATATACCATGTTCTGAAGGAACAGAATCCAGTCTATCTTCTTAATTAAGCAATTGACATCTTATTTTTCGTAATGTTACTTTGCATCAGTCAACGTTAGGTGGAAAAAAATCTTATGCTTAAAATAAAGTTGGCTTCTCCTCTTAATAAGAATTTAACTGAGAGCAGTGTTGAAAAGGATTTCTCGTACAAAATGTGGGGTTTCAAGTTACTGATTGTTAGACAACGTTAAAAATTATGTCTATGGTTTAACTAATCTTAGATTAGCGATGGTACAGGTTTTTTGTGTGCGGATAGCTGATAAGTGATAGCTGGCTTTAGGACGTAGTGAGGTTTTTATTTTATGAACTATATACTTTATACAAAAAAATAAACTGACAACTACGTACCTTCAACCCTCGCATAATATTCAGTAGGCTTTAAGGAAAAAGGCTAGAAAAACTTAGTGTCATAGATCGATCCTTATCATGGGTGGTAGAACTTAGACAATTTAAAATGCTAAAAGAAAAAAAATCCCATCTACTTAAAGCGAAACCCAGCTTAATGTTTAATGTATGCCACCATTTAAAATTCTACAGTAATAAGATATAATGATAGATACTCATGTAATACAGTAAGTGTTTGCCGCGGGTTAGAATTTATGCTACGCCTCTGTCGAACCGAGTGGCATCGCGTGAAATCCTTGTAAAATCTACTAAAGATCAACCCGGTTCTGAACACAGGCCTACTTGGGAACTGTATTTTGTACTTACGCTTTATTAAAATGAAACTTATTTGTTTAAGGATAAGGGTGATTATAACTGCATTTATTAGTTTGTAAGCACGTAATGCGTGTAATCAGCCCCTGATTGGCTTGAATTAATCGTACGGAGCATGCGTGACCGCTACCATTGCAGTCATGAGGCAGATTATGAGAAGTTGTTCAAGACTCTGATGTGAATTAAAAATAATGGCGTCGTTAAAACTTATACTCCTGCGTGAAATAAATCCCTAATGATTTTTATTTGCTTTGAACGCGTTTGTAAATTGAATAATTGATGTTATGATCACTTTTAACGATGGGGTAATGGAGAAACCGTTTATTATTTGGATTCAGAGTTGCAGATTTAGCTTGAATATGTAACTAATCGAAAAACAAATAAAATTAAGTTAGTAATGAGCTCGAAGTAAAAAAGACGAGAACTCTCTGTTGTATTCGAACGGTAAATGCGCAGGCGCATATTCGGTGCAGTTTTGGAAAACGAGCAATGGCGAACGTGGTACAACCATGAGCTCTAGGAACGAGATGTACGACGAGCCTAATGTAATTGAAACCATCAAAATAGGACGTCTTCGATGCGCAGGACATGTCACAAGAATGGACGAGACCAGATCACCCAAACGTTTTATAATAATAATAATAGAAGCCTAGTAATATTCCACTGCAGGGCAAAGGACTCTTCTCATATTGAGAAGGCACGAGCATTGATCACCACGCTTGCTCAAGACGAATTAGCGATTTCAGACGTATTTTAACTATAAGAAGTCCAGGTCGCCTCACGCTGTTTTACCAAAATTTTAGTTTTTTAACCGACAAAAAAAACGGAGATTATCAATGTATGTAGTATTATTGGAACTGCAATATATTCACATACGATAATCTATTAGGGCTTCCAAACAAATATACAAAGTTTTATAGATGTATATACCTATGCTTGTATGTATGCATGTTTGTCCACGTATTTCTCCGAAACTATTAATCAGATCGTGACCATTTAATTTTTATTGGCTTACATTTACTTGAACTTAGGGAACAGTGCAAGTTTAATCAAAATCGGTTCAGTAGTTTTCAAGATAATGGACTAATACTTGTACGTGTGACGGCCTAGCTTATTGATTCGAGCTACGGGTGTGGTGTCAAAGGGAAAACATCACAAAACCTTGTTCAAATTGTAGTGCAATATTTATAGCAAAACTATTAACTACTTATTAGAAACAAATATTCCAGTTTTTACAAAAAACTAACAATTAGGAAACAAAAAAAAAATAAAAATTAAATCGACTTCAAAAAGAAATTAACTCAAAATTATGAAATAACTTTAATTTCGGAAGTCGGTGGCAAAAACAAAATACAGATCCCAAGACACCGACATCCAAAATTAAAGTTATTTCATAATTTTTAGTTAATTTCTTTTTGAAGTCGATTTAATATTTTTAAATTATTTTTTTTTAAATATGTAACAGTCCAGGTCCCCTCACGATGTTTTACCAAAATTTTAGTTTTTTAGTTTTGTTTCAAAAGGCCCAGCTGCGGCTGTAAATCCTTTGATGATGATTAAATGAGCTGCTATTTATTAGTCCAATATCTTTGTCACATGTAGAGGCATCTGCGCCTGCAATCAATTACTCGAGATTGACAGCGTGTGAATCTACATAATTGCACTCCATAAATTACGCAACTTTCAAGTTTGATTCAATTGACAGGCCAGTTGGCGTGGTTGGTTAAGACACCACCTATCATGCCACAGGTCGTGGGTTCAATTCCCATCCAGGACAAACATTTGTGTGCATGAACATGTCTGTTTGTTCTGAGTCTGGGTGTAATTATCTATATAAGTATGTATTTACAAAATAAAAGTAGTATATGTAGTATATCAGTTATCTGGTTTCCATAGTACAAGCTCTGCTTAGTTTGGGATCAGATGACCATGTGTGAAAAATGTCCCAGGATATTATTATTATTATTATAATTATGCACTAGCTACTACAATTATTTATATTTTGTTCAAATTATTACTGTTATCCAATTAAAACTCTAAAAGCCTTAATAAGCGTACTGGATTAGATCTTTTGTTGGTCGTAATGTATGGTAATAAATCCATTAAAATAATAGCAGTGAGCGGCGGTCCATTCGATTCGTCACCGTCATTACATTGATCTCGGTGCAAGCTCCTGTGAGACCACCGTAATATCTCCATTCGGTCCATTCCAAGTAAAAAATACTATAAAAGACATTATATGGGACATCGGACTAGCGATATTTCTGTTACTACTTTTGTATGTTGAATGAATTGCTGCTACTTTGTATATTGAAAACAATTTAACCAACAAATGTTCTCGCATTAAAACTTATTTAATTAAAATAACATAATCTAGCTCTTAGCTATGTATGATATTTTTGGTCAAGTACCACGAAACTTGCGTAGCAACAACTTTCTATCTAGACATTAATATCGTGGAGCCAACAACGCCACTTACTAACCAACAATGCAGTTTCAAACAAATCAAACGGCTACTGTCCACCAGTCGATTCCACCTCGATTAGTTCCGTATCTTCCACACCAGTGGCGCTGATTGTCTCATTCGATATGCGACTACCGCCCATTAACCAATTGCTACTGATTGCCCCCACAGCATTCTCTATGGTTTACCTCCCGGCTGACATTGTTGTCTTAACGACAATTATAACCATTACGATTTGTTACAGTTCATTAAATAATTAAGATGTTAGAGCTCGGTTCTAGTTTCTATTTTATTACGTGGATATGCTTTCGCTTGAGGAAAAACTTTCGGCAAAAGTATCTGGTTTTGATTTCTATTCCAAATCTGAATTCTAAAATACGGGAAGTATTATTATAGATATTTCAAAGATGGCATTAAATAATACTTCCAAAATCTGTCTTCTTATCGAAAAAAAAAAAAAACAGAAAGACAGACTTATATAATTATGCTAAACGTAGTGCGTTTTTCAGTATACGCGGCAGTAATCGGTGCGAAACATCTCAATATTCACTTATTAGGGTTTAAAGAGTGGTTAGGTCCAAAATCAACGGCACGGTGCCGGTAGCCGGTGCCGGAACTACGCAGGCGATCAACTTCCTTACCTTTAATTAAGATACCACCGTCTTACACCTTCACTGACGTTGGTGGTCTCGCTTCATCGATACTTTTTCGAAATACAATTTCGTAGATCATCGGAATTTGGATATAAAGCTTTTATTATTTTTAGAAGTTCAAATTTTATTAGAGCTTTAGGCAATGTTTTTAATTCACTCCATGTTCCATAAACCCCGTGATGGAATAAAGCCTATTTTGAAAAAAAGAATGTGTTTCAGACCGCCAATGGCGAAGTTTTTACGAGACATCATTGAGCAAATAGGTTAGATCTATTATCAAATACAACAAAGGAAATAGCCACAGCTAATATTTCGGAAATATTCTAAAACATCAAACTACCGTCTCGGTTCAGCAACTCGTGACTCGTGCCTTACCTTGGTTTACGCAGTCAAATAGAAAATTAGTGAGAAAATTGATGCGGTCAGAGCGATCCTTCCAGACAATGACCCGCTACTTACTAATAGTTTTTTGAATGTCACTGACATTTGCAATTGGTCGAGCTGACTACTATACATAGTGGCGTATGCTCTGAGTCCGCGTAGTGCGGTTGGAATAACCAGAAATGATCCCCCGAACCGTGAAATTATTATAAGTTATAACATTGTTTAAACAACTTTATTACATACGCTTACGCGAGTATTTTTTGTCCATCAATAACGTGTTCTACCGCTTCATGAAACTATCTGATCCTGCTGAATTAAGAAACATGTAGTAAAATATTATTAAATTTTGTGGGGCCGCTGATCCAGATAGCGTTATCTAAGTCGAAAAGAAAAAAGATAATATATTTTAAACTGGATTTGAATTAGTATATCCTGAACCTTATCTCCGCACTTTGTTAATGTGGCTCTTTATCAAACTTGAAATCCAACGAAACATTTATAAAGCGAGCCGGGCTATACCGCGCTACCTTTTAGAAATAAGCATTAACAAATTGCTTTTGGACAGATATTTTTGTAATGTTACTTGTTTGTGAATGGTTCTATCTCTAGTGATCAATTTATCGGCTCGTTAACGTCTGATAAATGTGACTGGATTACTCCGTGATTATAAAGCAGTATATCATGATGATAGCATTGATTAACACTGTGGGAATATCTTTAAAATATTTTTAATAAACGCTGCTACCCCATCTCATGCATTTTAATACATCGCAGGCCTCAGACTTTAGCATGATCGCGTGATTGCGGAAAAGCTTCTTGCACTACGATTACCTCGTGTCTGATTTCTGCCTTATAATCGTACATTTCATCGCATAAGACCAGACTTCTGGGCGGTGCCAATCGTAATGAATGCCTACCAGTACCAACACCTTAACGTTTAATATACTTTAAGTACCGTAGCGGCTCGAAGCTGAACAGAACAAATTGGTACATTATTAGTAAATTTTGAACCGTACACATTAAACATAATAACCGTGAAAGGGGAAATTGGCTTCAAATACTTGATGATTGTTAGGTATCAGGGGGAAGCGCCTATGACATACAATGCGTCGATCGGCATCGCCAATTATATCTCGGTTTTGGAAACGATTGAAGTAATGCTCCCTTTGATGTAATGCAGGCGTCTTCCGGTACAAGACGTAGCTTTAGGCAAATTTCTTCATGAGTTACGTGACAAGAACTTTTAAACAGTATGAATTATAACCATATTTGTAAGAAATTCCACCAGTTCTCTCACGAAACATATGTCCTGTTATGTAACAAATTACACATGCATAATAGCCAATTAGAACTTAGCTCAATTAGTAGGGATATTTAGGGAGTATTCGGCATATAATTGCCTTGTAAAGTAATTCACATCGGTATTGTTGCATAACGAGACCTGTCTCGCGTAGACGAGTAGCGTTGACAGCACGGACCACCGGAGGCGAACACTGTTTTTTGAATAAACCTTCGTTAGAGTCGATCTGGATGACATGTTACCTCTTGCCGAGGTTTTCCTGGACAATTGCGAACGTGTCTGTACTTATATTATATGTAAATTGTGCGTCTGTCGTTTAGTCACCCTGTATTTCAGGTATGTAAATATTCCAAATGAGTTTAAAGTCTGAGTTAAAAAGTAAAGAAAAGTAAATTCGGCTATCAAATACTTTTAAAATAGTTATCATTGCTTTGACAGCTGTCCAGATCACACGCGCCGATAAAATTAAATTGATTGTGGACATTGTTGATGTTAGACGTAATCTAGAACGCATTATGAGAGGTCAGTTCAATGTTGACTGACACCAATAGCGTCGTAATTTCTTCCGTTTATTGATAAGTAATGTTTACTGTCACTTACCACCTGGAAGGGTCGATGAACTTGATGCAAGTTTCCATTTTGATCTCGACAAAATTATCGACCAAAATTGGTAACGTAAACACATAATCGGCGTCACCAAATATCTTACATTTCGAGGGGATTCAGTAATAACGGATGATCATTATTTTAGAGTTCTATATGGCTTTATTGGATACAAGTGTAAATGATCGTCGACGTTTGCGAAGTCTCTATATATCACTGAGGTTGAAAGTTTTTGTGGCGAACGAGTCCTCACGTCGATTTTATGTGGTTTAATTCGATCGAAGCAAGTGGTTGTATCGGCCCTAATTATTTGAATAGCGCGACACGACGGCCCTTTGACTAAAGCCGATAACTTGTTCGAACAGGGAAAATTATAGAGAAGGAGTTTGAAGCTGCAAATGGGTTTTTAACTCAGAACTTGCGAATGTGAGAGGTTCTCTCGTGAATAAAAAAGGGTATGCAAAACTCTGGCCATGCTCCGTAATATGATGCGACGATTTAAACAAGATGAAGTGCGCTAACTGAATACAGACGAGCTAAGTTTTTGTGGTATAAGTGATGCCTGTAAGGAATATGATAATTTAATATTATATTTCGGAAATGCGTAAAATCAGAAATTCGTTATGTCACGAGAGATTGAAACGGGTGATTCGATAAAATTAAGGGACGTATCATAACTAGATATAAAGTAAACTGCACGATTACATCAAGATTGTTTACCACACACAAGAAAGGAATATGTAAACAGTGTATTTTAGGGTAATATCTCGACGATAATATTAATATTCGTCGACTCCACTGCTTCCAACAATTTACAAAACTTTTTATGTAGCAAGTGCAGCGCCATTAGACATATAAAATTATAATAACAACCGCTGACTAATGTTTGAACTTCTGCTTTTTATTGTATCGCCATTTATAAAATGATTTGTTAAAATTTTAAAATTCATTGTTAATGAACTTTCTGTGTGAAAAAACAGGGTTCGATATAAAGAACGTAAAGAATTCAAAGGTCGCATTTTTGGGAGTGGCAATTAAATGCAAAGTTTAAGGGTGGCATCTCAGAGAGCGGTGACATGTCACCCTGTGATGTAACTGTTATTTTTATAGGAATTTCGGCTGAGCTATTCGAGATAATTATTTTAGATAAAACTACCTGCTACTGACTTCCAATTCATTAAAGGCCATTAATGAGGTTTATTGCGGACTCTGAATTTATGGCACCTCTGTGCCGACTGATTAATTAAATAGTCATTGAATAGGACATTATCTGTGGACATTACAGTTTGTGCGTCCCGTTTGGAATCCAGTATTTTTATTATATCGCAGCTTCAACAAATTCAAAGGAGGTCGGTGTTTGAAACTATCTTTAGAATTTAAATAAAAAGTGCGTATAACTGTTGTCATTCATCAGGAGCAGCAACGTTTTTTTTTTTTAATTCTTTGCAATGAAAATCATTTTAAAAGTTGTCGTCTCTATGATTACGAAAAAAGTATATATTATTGATGTAATAACTTGGTATGATCCATCATCTGAGTATTTATTTACTTTGAATTAAGTTTCTTAATTTGTTATCATACTTTGAGGACTATTTCAGTCATCATAAGTACCTACCTGTTGCACATTCCATAATTATGCAAGAAGTTATTCTATTGGTGTTCTGTATTTCCACATGGAAGACCAGCCGTAACTTGCACAGCATATGCCCCTAGGTACAGTACACACAAGAAGCAAAAAGGGCAAAAAATACACCGACCAAATGTGTGGCACTTGAACTTGATCGATATTCAAAAATAGCAGCGTGTTGTGCGTGCGCGCCGCCAAGGGATTTAGGTCACACGCTTATTGGCGGCAACGTAATACTTGCGACCAAGGCCAGGGGTCCCTGGGGCCCGGGCAATCCTTGGAGGCACTTCGCAATTTGTGGCATATACAAATAATGAGAAGTTTTGTAAAAAAGAAATAGTTGGTGCCAAATAATAATAATAATAACCTGGGACATTATTCACACACGGTCATCTGATCCCAAACTAAGTAGAGCTTGTACTATGGAAACCAGATAACTGATAAGTAAAATATACTACTTTTTTTTTGTAAGTACTTATATAGATAATTACACCCAGACTCAGAACAAAGAGACATGTTCATGCACACAAATGTTTGTCCTGGATGGGAATCGAACCCACGACCTGCGGCGTGATAGGTGGTATCTTAACCAACCACGCCAACCGGCCAAATGTCCATTGTGTAACCAGGATTCTGTGATTCTGTCTCTTTCAGAGTCATCCATGTCACAAATGGGGATATAAAGGAAAAAATAAAGGAAATATCGATGTAATTTTCCTTCATGTCATAATAATTCATATCGGTGACCCAACCTGCTATAAAGTGGGTCTAAATACAATTTGGTAACATTTACGGTTCCTTTGTTTCCCAAAAGTTTACAATTCATAGCTTCTGAAATAGGCTTTTACAAATATGGGCATTGCCGGTTATTTATCTATCGCTTCACACATGTCATGACAATTTAGGAAATCTATAATATCATGAATACACATATCAAACAGTAACAGATAGGACGGTTAACAAAATGGACATAGCCGAAAACCACAGTTTTCATACTTCATAGAAAATACAATAATAATAATATGAAAACTTTAATTGTGCATAAAATCATAAATTCACCAACCAATTCTTTAAAAAATCCATAAACCAAAATCACGTTTACCAATTTCATAATTTCCATCACATCCAAGCAATCTGTTCTGGGCAAGTGGTCACCAGTCGCAGGCAGCTGTGCGGACTGCGCGCGCGACTGTCGCGTGCCTCGTAAACGCACGAGCGGAGCCGAGCGCGCACGAGACAGCGGCGCCGCGCGCCTTACTCTGACGCCGCCAAACTTTGCGGGGCGGCGGCGGCGGCGCAGGCACAGCGTTTGATGCCGCCGCGATATTACAACGAGCTTTAAAGTTCTAGAAAATTAGCAATGTTATATTTTGGTTATTTTGTTACGAATTTTTGAATTTTAATAAGTTTTATCAGGACACCATTTTATTTCTTACCTTCCATAAGGAGCTCTTAAAGTTGAAAATAATAGGTACCTACTGCTCCTATTAATTAAATCTAACAATGAATTTAAAATTAACATTCATTTTTGCAAGATTGTGATAATCGCTATATAAACGAACGTAGACACTAGGTATGCAACAAGACAGACAAGATAATGAGAAACAAGTTTGTTGCAAACGGATGCGCCAGCGCATAATAACCAACAATTAATACTTAAGAAAATTAACTAGACTGAACTTGCTTTGTCAGCATTCGCAAATCCACAGGTGCGTTCGTCAAGTTCCTGTCATATCTAGCAGTTTACGACTTGTATAGAACTTGAACAAGTTCAAAACAATTAATATCCTCCGACGGAAATATCCACCCATAATGGTTCGTGCTTCCCTTCCATTATCAAAAATTACTATTGCAATTTGATTTCGATGGGCGGTACGGCGACGTGATCCAGTTGCAGTACGAATTGTCTTTTTCAAATTAAATGCACCAATGTATGCTTAGGCCCCCCATTTCGTGTATTTCGAGTACCTCTATGTTATTATTTTTCTTTTGCAAAATGTAATCTGAGTGGAGGCACGTGTGGAAAAAGCACCTTTTGTTATTTTAATTTTGCAACGTCCTGTGTTCTGTGTTTGTATATTAAAACCTACGTAGATAATGTTGCTTTTTATTTATTTCAAGGACATATGAAGCATTGGCAGTTCCAAGTTGATGTCAATGGTGTGGGTGATAATTTATAGTAAAGTAATCGAATCTTAGCTTGTTTGTTTTACCTAGAGTTACGACTTGAGAAAGATAAATAATGGAGGTGTGAATTTTAGATTAACTTCTGTAAGATGATGATAATAAGAAAACACGGAGTGTATCAGCTGCTTATCGTGGTGAGCAATTCTGAGTTAACTAAGAGAAACAGGTTCTTCTGGTGATTGTAGTCGATGGGATACCAACGTTACCAGCCAGTCGTTATTTGTTTATCTATGTTCTGCGGCTAGAACGCAATTCTTCGTGGAATCCCGTAAAGTCCCGTTGTTCCTTTACAGTACCTACCTACGTTTTGACTTCTAGATTCAAAAATGTACCAGGTGTATACCTGGTGACCATGAAATAACCTAGCTTAGATAATTTTCTATTGTGATTAGCCAAAATTAGTAGCAATTCATCCAACTCTCAATGTATCCCCTCATTATTTTCACCAATTAGTCCTTAATATAATCTTTTTATATTTATATTTGTAGAGGTTCGAGAGGCACTGTGTATATGTAAGATTGTAAAGTACTGGGAATAAATCACGCTTGTTCATTTACACTTATTAGCACTTATCTACACGAGCTTAAAATAGGAATATTTTATGGTATAAATTAGTCGAGAGGTATGCAAAGATTTATGAGTGCAATTTTGATTTTATTTTTAGTATCATGCCATAATTTAATATGGATGGAGTGGCCCTTATTTTTCATCACTAATAGCATATTTTACTGATTGGTTAAATTGGGTGATTGAAAAACATAAGTAGGAATTTATAAAAAAATGTATTTAATTACAGATACAACCAAATGGTTGAATACTGGTATTTTTAATAACTATTTCATAAAAATCTTATAATATTAGGAATCTGTCTTAGGGTGCTAACTTATCTATTTACATTACAAGTCTTTGTCTCAAGATTTTCAAAATTTTATTTTACAAATTGAACAAACAGTACAGAACAAGGTACAAGTCGTTCAAAAATCTGAACATAAACTATACTTAAATATTAATGACTAGATAACAATTATGAACAATTGTAAAGATTACATTCTAAGTGGAAGTAGTAATACGTAAGGCTACACTAAGGCACAGCGTTATGTCGAATCACTTAGGTTATAACTAAATGCTTAAGTGGAACAAAAAATGATCGATTCAGTCTTCTTAGTGCTATTCCATCGATGTGGGAAATGCAGTGGGGGTATTCGTTCGGTGTCCAGTCACTCGGGGAATGCATCGATGGGGTCGTTACAATCCACCATTATCCCCTCTCATTAGGCATATACTGATTGCGCTTAATTAGAGGTTCTCTCGGAGCCCTCGCGCTCCGATGCTCGGGTCCTCTGGAGGATTACTCGTTTTTTCATAATCACCAAGCCGCTGATTGGCCGCACTTTGATCACCGCAATGTACGGGTTCCTGGGAAAAAGGAAAAGCATATTTGAAATGTCTGAAGGAAAAAAGTAAATATCGCTACGACTTGCGTCAATGCTTTGACAATAACAGGTAATCTAAGTCCTAAACCTGGTTATAGAGCTCCGTGACGGTATATAATTCCCATGAACAGTGAACGATATCGCCATATGTTTGTATAGAGCTTAGCAAATATTGTAACACGTGTGCCGCGCTTGCCGCCCTTCTATTTCCTCTTGAGATTTCGTCTTCCGGTACAATAAATTAATAGCCGACGAAGCGTCTCAAAACACTTTTTGCGAGTTTTAATATATTTTGTTTTTAGTCGCGGCGCTACCGGTTCTATTTTATCTATCAGGACGGACCATATGGCGAGTTTTTAGCAAAAAGCTCTCACTGACCGGACGAAACGCATTAACTTGAGATATCTGAAAAAAAACCAAACATGATTCTACTTGGGAATCGGAGTCATCTGTTTTGCTACTTATTATTGGAATAGATCACTTTAACGTGCAATTTTCTCACTACATGCGGGGCGAACCGCAAGATTGTTAGAAGTAATTGCTGTTCGACTATTGAAACAAATAAGAAGGTGGAATGCGGGTCCCTACTATCTACAACTTGAAATAGAAAAGTCTACCTTTGATCATAAAAAAAATCACCTAGCTTCGACTTGCGGGCTTTTATAAAGCGACATATTTTAACATTCGCCATTGTTGCAGACGTGCCATTGTGTCCTCCTAATTCTACAATGAAAAGATAAAGTCTATCTTACGGTTCAATGCTCACTCATAATGGTCGATGTGTTTACTTTTTGCTTAGGATGAAGGTGAATTTTCATTCAAATTGTGCAATATAAAGGACTCGGTCCCTAAGGCAACCGTGACTAAAAGATCGGCATAAAAAATACATAAGCTTTAACTACCTGACTCTATGCGAAGTTTGCTAGCGTGAATAAACATAATAAAATATATTTTTGACTTAAAACTGTGATAAGCGTATAACGTTTACCTTCCAACCAAGCTTTAACAAATGACTAACTAATAAAAAAATTGATAACTTTGATGCTAATATTAACAGACGGCGCGACGAAAGCAAACACGATAAGAACATCATTATCAAACCTTGAAGGTTATGTTAACACACTTAAAATTCATTCATGAAATATCGTGCACTGTTATCTTATGGAAAATATAGGTACCCTCAATACAAGTTCAAGTACGTCAATGATAAAATCAACAAACGATAATAAAATCAATCAGTTATCAAAAATCTCAATAAGAAGAAGTTGGACTCACCTCCAATCACTGTTGCTGCCACCACGATATGACGTCTAGAAGCTCTTCATCTTCAGGACTCATCGGCTCATAGGAGTCGTAGGCGTCGTGACAGCCTGGGCCCGCTGAGGACTCGGACACGAACGAGGGGGCTGGCGAATGAGACTCCTCGGACAGCGGCGGAGTATGCGGCCCGCCACTTGTCATGACTATTCCTGACGAATCGGAGCAGCCCTCTTCGCTCTCCTCAAGTAACCGCTTCAAGCTTTTGATGTACTCCACCGCCAGTCGCAAAGTGTCCACTTTGCTCAGCTTCCTTGAAGATCCTCTTCCCCCAGCCAGAGCTGCGGAGACAGCTGAAGGGATGTGTTGACGTAGTGCCGCAAAACCATTATTTACTTGCTTCACTCTGTTCCGCTCCCGAGCGTTCCTCCGTGCTACGGAGGCAGGCTGGGTCGGGTAGGGCTGATGAAGATATGATTTTTTCTTGCAGCGGCTGGGGTCCACTGGAGCAGGTGCTAATCTCCGTGGAGCCTGGGATTGTAGGTGCGTCAGTTTCTGATCGACACCGAGATTTTGGTACGTGTGAATAGCTGCCATAGGCATCGCGAATGTACGAGTGAACTAGGAGTGTGTATCGAGAGAGCACTTGTCTGTGCCGCGCGGAGGTCGCCGGTGGATTGGCGGAGGTGGCGCGCACCCCCGACGCTAAGTAGCGCGCGCGCCGGCGGGCTGCGGGCCGGGCGCGGGGCAGGGGAGCGGGCCGGCGCGCGCGCGGCACGCGCCCCGCCGCCCGCACGCTACTTGTTGCGCTGATCAAAATACGCCGGCGCTTATTATGCCATAGAGCGGTAAGCTCGCGCCGCTATTGTTGCACGTCGTTGCGCGTAATTATCCCGTCCATTACCATGTTCGGAAGACGGGCTCTGTTCACGTCTTCTATTTAGAAGTCGTTATAGAGAATAGACGCTGTAAACCGATCGGCAACGATATTGCATTATTAATATTGTCCCGGAGCTTTTGTTTTATTAAATGAGCCTCGTAAACTTTTTGGGATACAGCTCCATATAAAAATACCTGTGTAAACATCGCTTGAGGATATTGCTGTCAAGAGTTCAAGTGCTTACGAGTATGTTGTAATGTTTAATCTGAAAACAATTAAACAAAAATCGTACTAATCAGTAGAGGCGTAGCTACTACGTAGCGACTACGGCGTAGCACTTAACTACGTTACCGATCGGTCAACAGTATGAGTTAATTTTCTCAAAAAATATGTTTCTTTATGCACAAGTCGTTTGGTTCATCTTGCGATACTTGGGCAGGTGCACTGATGACGCTCATGCGTAACCTAGCCCAGTGAGTCGCCAATGGCACTTTATTTGATGGCTTACTCTCATTATAATGTTAGATCTTTTGATATTTATAGTTTACAAGCTGCTCTTTAAGTTCTTAGCCGACATGGAGATAGATTAGAATACTAAGTTGTAAGGAATGAAGTTGTGTTATTTTCTATAAAACCTACCCATGAAGCTTGTTTTAATTACGATATCAATTTTAATGACTATTCCTTTAGACATGAAAAACAAATTATAAGCATCATACCTACTGCAAATGAATCAATCAAACAATAAATAAGTTAAAAAAAAAACAAAAAAAAAAAATACAGACGAATTGAGAACCTCCTCCTTTTGGAAGTCGGTTAAAAACCAAACAACATCTTCCCAACATCGGTTTCAATAACGACACAATCGAATGCACACCAAAACCTACCATTGATTCCTAAGGGCCGGTTTTTTAATCCGTAGTTAACTCAACCAATGGTTAAACATAGTAACTAATGGTTGAATTTTGGCTAAATGTGTTTGCCATTAGTAACTATTTTTATCCTTTCAAATTTAGCCAAAATTCAACCATTAGTTACTATGTTTAACCATTGATTGAGTTAACTACGGATCAAACAACTGGACATAAGGGTTTTCGCCAAAATTCAACCATTAGTTACTATATTTGATCATTGATTGAGTTAACTACGGATCAAAAAACCGGCCCTCAGATGTCAGCTGATTTTAGCAGGTGTAACATGGCGCACTACATTCCCCACCTCCTTTTACCTCTACACTTCTTTTGACCTCATTTTAAATTCTCAAATCACAGGCAAATAATACTTTAAAATTTTAATAGAATAAACGTTTCTATTTAACAATTGTCACCAAAATCTGTTATAAGCGTGTGAACTACGTGTGATCTTACAGGTATCGGCCGGTTGTGGCAGGTGTACCAGCGCGCGACACTGTCCGACTATTTCTACGTCACCTGTATTGTGATGTTACCCTATTTTGGAGCCAAATCATTATACACGAAATAAGATTACTGAGAATGGTTTTTTACAGGGCATTTTTTTTATCACTAGCCTAATTTTCACAGGTTGATCTACCCATGAATATGAACAAATTTTATTATGAGACTAACTCTGAAATTACGAAACAAATCAGCTGTTCCATACATTTTGGTCAAGTAGGTATTAAACTTTTGTATGAAACAGCAGATTTTTTTTTTCGTGATTTCAAAGTTGGTCCCATAGTGAAAGTTGTTCATATTCATGGGTATCCTGTGAAAATTTTGCTAGTGATAAAAAAATTCTCTGTATAAACTTAAAAGATGTAGCTCACTAATATCATAATAAAATATATGATTTCACAATTTAAAGACCTAATTTGTTTGGATATTTAATTCTTTATATTTATAATTAGAGGCTTGATGACCTAAACATTTTAGAAGTGCGGGGAAATTGCGTAACACGTTATCAATCGGAATCTGTTTCATTTTGATAATTCAACAACATTCATTGCGTTATTTACGTTGTCGAGCAGATCAATTTTTCGAACATATGAAGCAATGGATTAGCCATTTGCATCAAAATGATTCAGATTCCGATTGATAGTGTGTTACGCAATTAGGGTGCTGATAAAGTGTTCCTCAATTACTAACATCTCAGTGAAAATATTGACATCTTAGAATGTTATCATGACTAATATAAGTAGTAGCTGGATGTTCTATAGAAAGAAGAAAGAAGAAAAAAGAAAATTGTTTATTTCAATACTCAATACTCAATTCTTTATTGCATTCCACAATGTAGGCTTAGGTGGTAAACATTTGCCAAAAGAAACAATCATGGACCCTGTCGGGCACAGCAAAAGATAGATAGGTATGTGGAGAAGAGGACTTATCATTTATGTAATCTAACTTATTGTAAACTTATTCTAAACACTCTTTTATAATATAATTAATGTATACTAATAATAATTTAACATTTTATTTATTGTATACTTAATTTTTTCAAGGATTTATCATTTGCGATTTTTTTTTGCGATATATATATATATATATATATATATATATATATATATATATATATATATATATATATATATATATATATATTTATATATATATATATATTTGTAAGGAATATTCATATCTATACAGAGCATTGTTTATTTATATATTTCTTGGAAAAACAAACAATTACACAAAACTTCCTTAACTAATAATCCTTAGTACCTAAAGTTAATACGTTGTGAGCTACACATACACTATGTGTAGCTCACAACGTTATCCGCATGTTACCCATTCTTTTTATATAAGAACATTATGAACATTATGCTTTGGTTACATATATAGAGTATTTAGAATTTTGTTAGATGATAATGTAAATAGATCTATGTCCGAAAAAAATGTGTTATAATTATCTGCTACACGACGTAGAGGTTGTTATAACTGAATTAAAAAATAACATAAGAGAACCTCACCCTTGTAGAAATGAAGGGACAGGCAGAAGTATATTAATATTGCTACATACACCAAAATTTCGTCAGTTATAATATATAAATTGTAAAAAAAATGTTGGGGTGTAATGCTCAACAGTGAAAATGTTATGTACATGTTAGGTATGTCATGTTATGTAAATGAGTAGACGAACGAGTCCCTTTATGGATTTATCCTAATATAATAAATTTGAAAGTAAGTTTGTTTGTTTGTTACCTTTTCACGGCTAAACCACTGGACCGATGATCCTGAAATTTTGCATATACGTTGTCAGGTGTACAGACATGGACATAGGGTACCTTTCATCCCGAAAAAAAGTATAAGAATATTATTATTATAGAAACTTTAGTAGTGTTAAGATTTTTTTTTAAATTTAATGACCTACCGACCTATTTTGCGAGTCTACAGTGTCGATATACCGGTTTTTCATCTTCCTAACTATCCTAGCTAATACCTATTATAAATGCGAAAGTGTTTCTTTGTTAATTATGCTTTATGCTTACAGCGTAGCTCGTAAGTACGTCCTATGCTATAAGGAGAATGCAAAATCGATTCCTATAATAATATCGTGTCATTGTCTTTAAAAATATAAAAATGTATAAATATGCAGAGACTAGAAATACAAAAAAATAATGTGATCACCTTTATAGCAGCGGAATTTATCAACGCCCACTCTGTCACGCACACATTCTCACACATTCCAAAACTGATCTATCTACAAAACTTACCCTAAAACCAGCATAGTCACGACATCTATACCCAACCCTTAATCTAAAGGAAACTACAATCGATACTCACTTCAACCAAAGGCAAACATTTCTAAAAAGTAATAGCAGATGGCGCTCGATCGGCGCTATAGCACAGGGGTTGTTTTTTAGGGTGGTTTCGGCTATACTGACTTTCAAATCATGTTCAGCTTTATAGATGGCGTGAAAAACAAAAGAAGGTAGACTTATTAGAATAAAATATAATGCCTTTAGGTAGTTGTTTCATGCCCGGTTTCTGAAGAATTCTTAAACGGAGTTTAAATAGCTATTGATTCGACAAAATTATTTATTAAGCAAATTTATTCCTTATGCCTCGTTTTTCAGGTCTTCAGATAAACCCTCGATACTAATTCACTCGATTTTTAAGCTAAATTCTGCCTTAATGAAGTGTTCAGAAACACGATATCGAACCAATAATCACTATCAAATGTATAAAATTGGTTTAAAACCTCAGAAACCGGGAATTTAACGTTTACATTAGGTGGCAAAAGTATTTGTCTTCTAAGTTTAAAATGTTTCTTCTTATTTCAAATAATTCGTGTATATTCCAATTTCAAGTCATTTTTAATTTGTCGAAGTCCCATGCAACGTTCGATTGTAATTAGTCGTTAACCAAATGACACCTAAAAACGTGTGCTACGAAACGATACGAAATTAAACTATCGTAGAACTTTCCCAAGTATGCCATCAACATTTATTGATACGGTAGCTAAAAGCCAATTACAGCAAGTAACACGGGATACGGCACAGCCTTCACACCTAAACTCACACAAATGATGCTATTAATTAAAAATATAATAAATTTCTCCCCGCGAACCTTATTATCTACCTGTTAATTACTCGCGTCCTCAGTAAAACCTTCGATAACATCGAAGGTCGATTTTACGAGCGAAGAAACCGATGAAGTTTATATAAAATCAGTGTATGTGTAGTTATGCTTGTGTCTATTTAATTACGAATTCCGTAATTGAAATCAAATCGTGGGAATGTTCAAATAAATTTTTGGTTATCGTCAATAACTCGTAGGAAGCCTTTGAGTTGGCACATTTTTAGGCTACACACTGTTTTGAAATATTTTTACATTTATATTTTTTTATTTGAAATTTAAAGCCAGCCTTTTGGGCTCTTTTCCAACTGACAGTGATGCGGACGATTTTTATATGCCCAATCAGTACTCTTTACATTATATACTTGTACATAATATATTTTATTATAAGATTGAATATTAAGTTTAAGATTTGTGTATAAAATATACTTAAAGTTAACATTTAATTTTTTTTTTCTTTTTCGCAGATGAGACAAGTAAAGAGTTATAAACATTTGGTTCATTGAGCTTCATTTATTCTCTTGGTACAGATATGCATATTTTAACGATGACGATCTAAATTCTGCGAGAAGCTGTCAAAGATGACATATAACTCGTAATTAAGTCAATAATGTAAAATTTATCTTGATCGATATAAGTAATTTAATTGGATTATAAAGCCTTTGACTTAATGGATTGAGAAAGGCGGCCTACCACTTTGATTGGAAGCAACTCGGTACACTCGCGTTTTTGCCGATACCAGACATTTTAAATAGGCCTGCGCCGCTGCCATAATTATCCTGTCATTTCGCAAATTTATTTACATTTTTAATAACCGCATCTGTTTCACGAATTAATTATATTCAGCGTCAGAAAAGCGTTATTAAAATAACTTATATCGATCGTACGTATGTACGGACAAGCTCGTGTAAATAGTTATTTAATGCGTTATTCAATAAATTATACAGTCAGCTAAAGTTACATCGGAGTTTTAGCCGGAGTTACATGCAATACAGATGATAATACCACGTCGCGCGACACTGACAGATTCTGATTGTCATCAGAACAAACGTTCTCTGACTCTTTCTCTCGGTAAATAACTTTGGGTTAGAGGCAATAACTTCTCTAGGCGCGCGTAGGGCTATCATTTACAAAATAACAATCACAAATAAAATGCGATGCGCGTGCGCGGGTATTAGCGGTGTTGCGCGCAAACATCGCGGTCGGGTGTGTAATTTCACGTGCGCTGACACGGAGGCTGTTCGGCGCGATCGCCATTCCACAATATATCACATGCTCGCGTACGCCGCCACACGGTATAATTCGTGTAATTTATAGTAGTCAGTCGACTAGTAGCGAGCGGCCGACACGGTTAATAGCACGTAACCACGCGACAGAAGCATTCGTGTGCGCTCGCTGAGCAGCGCCGCGGGCACGCCCCGCCACCAGCCGATGCCCATTCCATTAAACGCACCTACATCATAGTCCTGTATTACGCTCTAGTCTGTACCCAGCTTCACCGGTGATTAGAATAAATTATCATATCTTTTTACTCGTAATAGTAGTCTTCATCTACACCGGGTTTATTGTTGCACTTCTTCTACATTGTTACACACATTCTCACGTCCTTAGTAGTTCCTCCTTCGGACAGTAGAGCACTTTGTGTTAACAATTTTTTTTTTGTTTGTTATTAAATAACATAAACGATTGTACTTTGTTACTAATAAAGAATAGTTCTCATACTTCATTATGCGTAAACGATGGCTAGCAAACAATAAACGTCACTTTAATATTATTAATATTGCAATAAATTTTAAGTGGTGGCTGTACCGCACTTGGGTACCGAGTGTATTTAAACAACGCGGTGTTTTTTATTTATATCTCTAGTATAAAGTTCGCACACCATAGTGTTATGCTTTTTTATTTATTTTCAGTTCATCTGTGGCGATTATTCATTTATCAAACAAATGGCGGAGCTTCATCAAACGAATATCTCTCAGATCTTAGAGTGGGATCGTGTATATTATTAATTATAAACATATAGCAAAGTGCCGATTGGAATAGACGTTTGTATATATAAATATGTGGTTGCTGAATGCTATATGTTGGTTTTATGACGGTAAATTATAACAAATGGCAGTAAAGAAATGGTGCTCGTTTAATGTGTACATATCATGCGTGTTGCACCAACATGGGGTGTTGATACTGCTTCGGGCAACATGTACTTATAATGATCTGCTCTTAAAAATGCAACAACGTATAAGTAACGACAGCACCCAGTCGCTTATTTACTGATATCTAAGTATCTTAGTTTACATCGAGGGTTCACGGGCTATTTGTATTAAGCGACGTTTTTGGAACTTTACAGGAGCGCATTTCAAAGTTTCATTATTCAGAAAAAAGAGCATTGTAATTAAAAAGTATCAATATTTTTTTAAGAAAAGTGGCCTATCGACAGTTAACAATCAAAAGTGTCTATCTCAGTTTTTTACGGTTTTCAGTTTTTAATGCAGGTAGATCCACGATGGGGATGCGGGGACTCAATGTGATTATAACTCAATATCGGCCAGGATGTCGCTTAAGAACCGTGAACCCTCAATATAAAGCTTGCGTGACTTGTTTTCATTTATTTATAGTTTAATTTATTAAAACAAATCTTTAAACAAAATATTAAAAACGGTACTCGTACATGTTTTCTTTGACGAAAATTACATATCAGTAAAATTGCAACTTGTGAAAATAATGACTGAAATAAGTTAATCACATAAAAATGTCGCCAAGCTGCTTTCAATGTGTTTCTTGTACAAAATTGACGGCAAAGACGTACAAATTAGAGGGCACAAAACAATTTATCAATATTTAGCGTGTTACTCTAATTGTGGTCTGTGGTCAGATGCCTGAGGCGGTTGGAACGTCAGCCTGTAGGTACATATGTACTTAATCGCAGGAACAACTTATTAATTAATCATCTTGCTTAATTAAAACAAGATTAACACAATGATTATTACTTGGATTTAAAGGTAAATTACTTCTTAACATATGTTTGGGCGTTCGCGATGTTGTATTAATTACACATTTTCTTTTTGTTTTGTATGGTATGTAAACATGATATAGGGCTGCTTCATATAAGGAAAATAAGAGGTATCGCCATTAACTTTTAAAAAGAAAAGGGTTTGTAGGTATAGTAGTGCATGTTTGAGGAATTTTAAGATTGTTTATGATAATTACACATATTTTGACATATTATAAGTCATAGCCTCTTGAAAATGAGTTAAATTAAAATAAAATTGTTGTGGTATAATTCAACTACTAAGAAATGAGATCCACGAAAGGAAACAGCATTTTCAAAACGATCGCGTGTCTACTACATATACCTACACATTAAGCTTGTTTCCAATAAGCGACCAACCTAAATGAAATACCAATTATTCCAGTATACATCTAAGCAAAATATTTCTTATAACTTATCAATCAATCAGTTTATTTATGAAACATAGGTTATTTATACTGGCTTTTATATCTTAGCTTATTATAAATAGAAACAAAACAACAACATTACCTTTATGGTTTTGTAAAGTTATAAAGTCAAATCATATACAAAGACTTCAGGAAATAAACATTTGTTTATCTTTCGCATTTTACACAAACATTGCTAATTGTAAGTTATACAACACTACTCTTAATAAAATTTAACTTACCTGAAAAATATTAAATCAACTTAAGCACGTTGACCCTCCAAATATTGAATCAGGCAATATCCTTACACTACAACAAGTTACCGTGGCATCATAAGTTTTATAACTAAGTACATTCCACATCGGAATTCAAACATCTAAGCTCATTCTAAGTGGAACTAAGCAAGGTACCGTTACAGGCGTTGCTCTATTCACCTATTGTTGAATGAAGCTAGCCTATTGGCTCTGTTTCGGAGTCTTGGCGACGGCTCCTCCAATCACAGCGAGGAGGCTTTGCCTAGTAATAGATTTGCGTTGGCAGTCACTTCGCATGCGTCGTAGGTATTTAGTGAGTAATTAAAGGTGCTATTAACTTGCCTGCTCTAGTTAGTAAGTGGTAGATAGAATGTGTTAGTGTATCTTATTGGTGGCTTATCTTAGTTGATTCAAATTAGTGTGGTTCCGATTGGGTTGTACGAAGTCTAATGGGTTTTGGTCTAATTAGAAGATTTCGTATTCGTATTCCAAGATGAATGTGTTGACTGTATGTGATTTCTTATTAGTTTATTTTATTACGATTCCAGTTTATCAGCAGCTCGCTTGTCACGAACAAAGTCTTATTGATTAATATGGCCAGTTTTGTAAACACCTAAAAAATAAATCGATGGAATTGGCAAAAAAGTATCTTATCTGTGTAACTGGCCAGCTTGTTGTACGGTTTTTGGTAAAGTTATGCACTAAACGGAACTAACTAATCATTTCAGAAAAAGTGAAAGTAAAATAATATTATCACCAATTTAAATTCAAAACCATAATCCATCTAGAAAAAAAAGTATAAAATTATAATGACCTTTCCAAACTATATCCATTATAATATATATCATCCAAGTTACACTGCACTTCTCCAAAACGCCAACGACTACGCAGAAACGACATCCCATTCACAAAAGAGTTTCGATTCCAATTTCAAATTCATGTCACATTGAAAATCGGCTTCCGAATACGCGACACTATGGTATAGAGGGCGGAACTTTTACTTTCATGAAAAAATAGAGGTGCGTAATATCACGTAGGCACAATTTCCCCGTCATTAATGTGAACGTGTCATAATCTGTGACCGGCGCAGGCGCCAGATTTTTATTGTCTTCTCGGGTGGTTGCGGCGTGTGGACGGGTTATTGATGAGGCGTCTGGGGTTATTTCATAGGAATAGACGATATTTGTGTGTGTTGTGCTGTGATTTATTAATTAGTTAACGTAGAAAACATAATATCAAATTGATTATTTTGATAAAGATATATTTTCAGTTCCTGAAAATTAAACAAATGACAGTTATCTACGCGAACATGACGCTTCGGCAATTAATTCTATCAATTCATGGTATTTGCTTTACAATAAACATATTTAGAAAAAATCGTGAAAATAATTACAAAGCGAAAAAAGATTTTCGCCTTACAAAAGACATCAACGAGGCACGCACCATTTGAGAATAAAACGATAAGAAATTGTTTGCAAGTCTATGCTATGCCACTGCAGCCAGGACAACAGTCTTCCTCAAAAAATGCCAATAGGATTTTTCTGAATTATACGGAACCCTAACAGAAAATAACACACAAAAACATAATTTCAAACAGTTAAATTACAGCACCAATTTATTACAACGTCGTCATAAACATTGTATGATATAAACGAAATCATTATCTGAATTGATATAAGGCAATGATCTCTAATTATGGGCCACAACAAAACTGCAAGTAGCAATTTGACAATGGCAAATGTGGCCAATTGTCAATGAGCGAGGGACCACGTGACTCCATTCATTGTACTTATGTGCAAAAAGAAAGCCGCGAACTTTAAGCAGCGATATATAATTTAAAATGATTACTGGTCATTTATAAAGTGCCTTTTTAAATGTAATGGAAACTTACTTTGGCGAGTAAGGATGGGAAACTTATAATTCATGAAACAAATAAAATCAATGTGTAGACACGACAGGGTAAGACCACGATTTATATACGAATATGTACTTGGTATTGAAATAACTATTTACTTAATGCTAATAGCATATTTTTAAACGTATGCTAAAAATATACCGACTTAAAATACTTTTAAATATATGTATATGTTTTTCAGTATTACCTACCGTTTAATAGGGAGTTACGTGTCCATAAAAAAGGCTGATCAAACAATATTTAATAAGCTTAATGCCACCGATACCTACAGTTTTTATGTTTCCTTTAATCAAAAAATAAACTTCATCTTGGTGCCTATTTATATTTCCTTTAAATTTTAATTTAATAACTTTATAACGACGGTCAGTTTTACAGTGATTATGATTTAAAAAAAATTATTATAAGTAGCCCACAAGTCTATAAAAATTACTTATACTTTAAAGGTCTATATTATCAAAACCATATACGTTTATACTTACATAAATACATAATTATTTAAAGAACTAGCTTCTACCCACGTGGAGGTCGGAAATTATCTCAAGGAAACGTACTACCGGGATAAAAAAAGTATCCTATGTGTTAATCCAAATTATCATGTGTGCCAAATTTACGAGAAGCTCGTGGCTAAGTAGCAACAGTCAGACGGGTCGATTGATCAGGTTTAGCTACACCAACCGCAGGGTTGGGCCGTGGATCGCTGGGGCGTAACTCCGCTGCCGCGAGAAATCATGGCACAGCGGACAGAGCTCCGGCGGGATCTCATGGCGACATGGAGAGTGCGACTGTCGCAACCCAGTGCTGGGCACGCCACAATTGCGGCGATAAGTCCCCTCTTTGAGGAGTGGTTGGAGAGGCGTCACGGCATCCTCACCTTCCGCCTGACGCAGGTCCTCACCGGACACGGTTGTTTCGGGAGGTTCCTGTTCCGGATAAGGCGGGAGGAAACGCCCGGGTGTTACCACTGTGTGGATCGCCCGGAGGACACGGTGGAGCATACGGTGGAGGTCTGCCCGGCTTGGGCAGAGCACCGCCGCGTCCTCGCGGAGGCGATCGGCGGCGGCGATCTCTCGCGTCCGGCCCTGGTACAGGCCATGGTACGGAGCGAGAGTGCATGGGAAGCTGTCACCTCCTTCTGCGAAGCAGTAATGCTCGCGAAGGAGGAGGCTGAACGCGTGAGGGAGAGGCAATCTTTGCGCCCTCACGCCCCTAGTCGCCGCAGGAGACGCCCTGGGCGTCGGGAATCGATAGCCGATTCCCGGCCACCGTAGGCGCGGGCTTGCGGATGGCGAGCAATGGGTAGCTCGCCGTCCGGTAAGGACCAGGCCCGGGTCGACGGCGCGTTGTGTTCCACGCGCGCCTCAAAGAGATGTCAGCAAAGATGGGGTCCAATAGGGCCGATGCCGCTGGGGTTGCGGGTTGTTTGAAAAAGATACCGTGGCCCTGGCATAGGCAACTGAAGGAACACGGGTGGGTTTTAGTCAGTAGAAGTCTGACACGCCCTCCCGCTCCACCCAGAGCGGGAGAAGTTATTTGATGATTTCCCATCCAAAAAAAAAAAAAAAAAGGGTTGGGCCGTGGATGGCTGATCATCTTTACATACCGAGGTTCCTCTGCACCTCGGAAAGCACGTTAAGACGTTGGTCCCGGCTGTCATTCGTGGATCGTCAGAAGCCCAAAGTCTGACAACCAGTCTTACCAAGGGTTATCGTTTTACCCAGTTACTGGGTTGTGGAGGTCAGATAGGCAGTCGTTCCATGTAAAATATATTATATTGGTATTCAGCTGCATCCGGTTAGACTGGAAGCCGACCACAACATAGTTGGGAAACGGCTCGGCAGATTGAACTGTGTGCCAAATCTCATCCAAATCCGTTCGTTGTTTTTGCGTGATTGACAAACTTTCCAATTTACATTAGTAGGAAAAACAAAGAATACAGTGACGATATTAATGCTAACACCAATGTACACTACGGCCGATTTATCTTGACAGGTCCGAACATAGGCACTAAGAAGTTTCGCGCATGTTCTCTCACTCACACTCGCCTCATGTCACCATTTGGTTCCTAAAAAATGTTACTGCGCAGCCTTCTGCGCCAAGTTCGGACTTGCCAAGATAAATCGACCGTAGTGTACCTATAGGTAACTTTACACTCGCAAAAAAGTTTATACAGGCATCAAGGAAATAAATAATTTCAACAAAGTCGAAGTTACACTTTTATTTTACAAAAGCCGCCACCCGCGTCGGCACATACATCACGCCTCGCCGTCTAGGTATAAGCAGGACTGCTAAATGTGACTGTCTGATAGAATCGTACGTTCATGTCATTGGAATATTTATACCCTGAGGTACTTTAGTGTGAGATGAAAGACGTACTTGCTGGCCGTGGGAAAGTTTCAGATGACTAGATACAACATTTCAGACTTTTTTTTTAAGTGTCATTAACCTTTGTTTTCGTTTTCCTTGGTTGCGTACTTTCGCATAATAACAAAAGAACACTATGTACCTACTATCGAGGAAACTTACATATAAACAATTTGAAAACAAAATCCCGTGCACACGATGACCACATTTGTTAGCAAGCGTTACTAATAGTGACCGAGCGCTGCAAGCAAGAATAGTCCTTACGGTGTAAGTTTCCTCGATAGTACTTAAAAAAAAACCGTCCAAGTGGGAGTTGGAGTCGCACACCAAGAGTTTCGTACCATCGGACAATATTTAATAATAAATATTTTTTTGAAATATTTCTTTTAAAAAAACACGTTTCTTTTATTAATTAAAGTCCCTTTAATTTTTAACTTTATTTTATTTTTATTATTTTCTGTTTACCGGCAGTAGAAATCCACGATCTGTGAAAATATCGACTGTCTACCTACACTGTCTACAGTTCATGAGATACAGCCCGCTGAAAGACAGACGGACGGACAGCGGAGGCCTAGTAATAGAGCTCCGTTTGGCATCCATATCCATCCTATTGACCCCTGCCAATGACAGTAACCAGGTAAATTATATCTTCCTCGTTGGTCTAGAGGCAAAACACAGTTTTTGCAGCCTAGCCTTGTTGCGACTTTGTAGGCAAATAATTACAGCCTAATTTCCAAGCAAATAACGCGAGACAGTAGAAGATCATCCAAGTCTTGTCACTAGAATAAAATGCCCATAAAACTAATTAGCAATCTAAGGGTTTACGACGCTATAAATGAATAAAATGGACCCCGAGCCCAACAGTTCATATAAGTTTTACCGACGATTTTTGTCTTAAGAGGCTGATGAAGACATTTCAGCTAATTAAAACTCTAACGTTGTTTAGAATGCGTAGCACATCAATATGTATGAACCCGAAGTTTTCAAAAGTAATGCAAGAATACCTCCTTCACATTAACAGCGATCAGTAGCACTAATTTCAACTCTACTCCAACCAACTTAGCCCTCATTAGGATTCATCTTGTCGATCGCAATGTTGCGCCGGAGTATTTAAATAATAACAAAAAGGTTCAGCACCTCCGCAACGATCATTATGATGATCGCCTGATTGTAATTAAGCGTCCGTCTAGCGACCGTACTACGGGAGGCCAAATAAAAAACTGAGATACTGCATAGCAACAATGAGGTATTAATGAAATGCCGATCAATTAACATGATGCCGCGGTGGGGTGCGCACCTCTGTGATAAATAAATAACACATTTCCCTTAATCTACAAATGGTCGGGTTATACGGTAAAAACCGATTTGGCGCTCGTAAGGCTCGCCCCGTGGTGCCTCGCCAGCGGGGAGTTACCGCACTCTAGTGAGAATTTAATATGCCGCCATAAAATTTAATGATATTCCACTTCGATCACCAAGTAAAAACTGTCGCAGTCTGAAATATTCGAACTAGTAGCGACGCCATCGCACCAATGCTGAACTTTAAAACCATTTTGTTCTCAATTAAATACTTATCTACTTACAAAACGCTGTATCTATTTAATCCCTAATAGATTTTTTAATAGAAATACCACTTTTGCCCCATAAAACCCTAAGTTTATTTCGTTTAATATCGGTGAAGACGTGCACTTAAGCAAGATTACACGAGTTCTTTTTTATCCGCGCACAAGAGGCCGAGATCGGTTAATACAGCTAACGAAATAAAGTGCCAATGAAATTACCGGATCGCTTAGTGAGTATGCTTACCATTACGCGAATATAAAAGTTCCTCACTTAATAAAGAAGTAGATTTTACACAGAAACCAGATATGCAACATTTGCAAGTCCAGCTCCGAAATAATCGCCAGTAGGAATTTAAATAAGGTGCCAATTAGAAGGAGGGTCGCGAGTGCTGGCATCATTATAATGTCTTTTAATAATTTTATGTGAGCGACATTAAATGTTTGACGTTTACTGCTTAATAATAAAATCGTGGTAGCGGGCGCGCGTTCGTGTACTCGGCTTTAAGCAACCAATAAACTTAGTTCGGTCCATTACAAGGTTTACCTGTCGTCGTTTAGATTAGACTTTCGAATGCATATACACTGTTTTATTAATATTTGTGTGTTTATTTGCAGGCTCCGTTGGTCCTGCACAATTTTAACCCAAGGTGGGTTTAGAGCTTATAATAAAAACTAATGTTTCTACTTTATCGAAGTCATAATGTTATCGCAATTAAGTTATTAAATGCAAAAGAAGATACAAAATGAACTTTAAAAATGTAATAATTTTCCTCAGCCAGTAATAACATTTATTTTGTTAATTTTACAAACTTTTAAATCATTTTTTGAAAATAAAACCGTAAGATAGCGAAGGCTTAAGTATAAATTCCAATAGTTCACTCGATTAAAAAAGATAAAACAACAATTTGCATATATCAACCGCGGAGGTTGTGCGTGTGTGGTACAGCGCAAAAAGCAACTTTTGAAACATGAAACAATAAATCAAAGCACAAAAAATACGTGTTACCGCCGTCCGTTGTTTACACATACCCATCGACATTGTCGCGAGCCCTAAAAACAACCAGAGCTGCACTTGAAACCTTTAAGGAGTAGCTATGTCTCGAAGGTTTCATAGTAAAAAGTAGCCGGACTAATAAGGCAATATCAGGTACATTTCATCTGTAATAGTTTATGTTTAGAGTCTCATTGAAGATGTATGACGAGTGGGTTTTTGTGACCCATTTGTTATATTTTTTGAGTTGGTCTGCTGCGCCTTAAAAGAGCAGCGTTGTAATAAATACTTCTCTTTCCTCATTACCTTACCGCCCAAACCGACGACATGCAGAATGCAAAAACAGCAAATGACATACGCCAATACACGAGCTACATATTCACTTAGCGAAATTGAGAAATAAAGAGATTTTTTTACCATTCAAAACGTGCTCTAATTGATATTTTATTCAACGCTTTTGCTCGTTGGGTGGCGGACATGGAAATATCAATAATGAATATGACACCAACGACGCTGTGCGGCGCTTTTGTTTATGTAAATTGAATATATTTCATACAAAGAGACTTTTTCTTTATATTGTTAATTCAGGAGCGCATGTTCATTTAAATGATTTTATACCAATATTCAGGATCATTTTCTTTTACAAGGTCGGATAAACTAGCTAAGTACATACTGAATCTGCAGTAGATGTTGGTATATAGCTACATATACAAAAAGTATAATTTACACTTTAAAATGGGCGATAATAGCAAGGAACTACATGTCTGATTCTAAATAAGATCTTATTAGAAAACAATATTATATATGTTTTTTCTTTAATTTTTTTAGGGTATTGTTAACCTGTTAATAGGGGCACCTAAAAACCAAAACAAGCAGATGTTACATCATAAGCTCAATTAAAAATAATAACATGATTGATTCATACAAAAACAAACCCTTTCATTGGAACAATTCGTTTGACGTCTTATTCCGAATCATTCAAATTACACGTTTCACTTGGTAGCACTTTTATTTTTGTCTATTAACTAGAAGTTGCGTGTGGTATCCCCAACTAGGAACCTTATTAATAGTGATCGGTTTCGTGACATTACTTATTAATAATACCGAACAGTATCCAGATACCAGAATGATAGAAATTAACAACGCTGTTTACCGTCCCATTTTTTATCATACAAAGATAATCGCATGCCTTAATAATAATTTGTATCAGCCCTTTCGGATGTCGGTATTATTTTTTGTAGCTACGATTCACGTAGCACTGATTGGATCAGTTAAACAGTGACAAAATACTCGGGACATTGCTCCTTTGTCGTGACGTTCAGTTTTGTTCCCGAGATGTGTCTCACGATATTTAACCTCATGTCATTATTAAGACATCACTTGCCCGGTGGCTGGGAGATCCACTTGCTGATAAAATTTCGGTCATTTATATCGAGCTCCGATAAATGAGAGCAGTGAACACTGAATAAATGCACTGTGCTAGTATAATAGTCGAGTATTTTAATTAGAACGTTGGTATTTAGGAATTGTGTTTTTATCTTGTTCCTTTATGTGGGAAAAGGGAACTCTACATCGCCCTTTGCGTATAAAAAACAGTCGGTCATCGCTAACAGTGATTTCTCTTGCACTATTGAACATTAGGCCACTTCCAAGAGATTTGTCCCCAAAAAGCCTACAAATGGTTGCTCAACCATTCGTAAGCCGACCGAGTCACAGTCGGCAAAGGAAACATTAATTAGGAAGACGCCCTTAATTAAATTGTGACGTCTCAGCGAATTTCCCTGAGATGCCCTCACTCGGTGGTCTTGCAGGTAAACGTTAGAAGTGAATGTAAACTTTATGGCCACTGGTAGTAAATGTAACATTTTAACGATTATCAATTAAGGAGTAATCCCTTACGGTACAGTCATTAACTTAGCAGTAAACTTATATACACGAGATCGCGACTGTTTTATATCCTGGGAATTTAGGATGAGGTAGTTCCTGGCTAATAGGGGCAGAATAAGAAGTTAAATGGGTTCCTCTACTCAATACATGCATGTGCACTATTGTAATTGTAGATTTTTGAGGTAAAGAGCAAGAGAACTAGAACAAACCGCTTTTGACATTACGGCCTTTGTGTTATTTATGACAGACAATGGCATGGCGGTGAAAAGGTTAAGATCACATTGACGATACACCCTTTAAAATGGGGCAATAGTGGCAACATCATTTTATTATCCGTAATAAAAAATATTAAAAACCAGGACATGGACAAAAAACAGATTATTAAACATCAAAAAATAAGTTATTAAATTGATGAGCGGCAATATCCTTTAACAAAAACGGTGTTAACCACAAAGAATAGATTCATATTTGTTGTTTAATTAAGGACTTTTTACGCTATAAAGGTATTTTCTAATTTGATGGAAATAACAGGGGCTTTAGAGGCGGGGTAAGCCTAAATAAAAGAATTCAGAAGCTTTACTAATAAAGTTACCTAGTTATTAGAATTGACTATCAGAGCAGTTTTTTTTTCTATAGGTACAGGTATAGGTTTCTGGAAACATTGAAAGGATACAATTTTAAGCCTTTGGTTATTCTTGAATCAAATGGTGTAGAAGAAGATGGTTTTGAAACAGACTAAGTATGTATTGTATTGTTATTTATATTCTTAAAAGAAAATGACTCAATTGACCTTTATATGCGTCGCCACTCATTTTCTTATCGTCACATTCAATATTGTACGAAAACTGCCGCCTTATAAAATAGCACGAGCAAGAATATCAACCATTTTATTTTCTCCAATATCTCATTTTAATAATTACGTGCATCAATTAAATCGAATGTTGCCAGTTCGGTGTGCCCACATTGCCCACATAAAAGGTTACCGTTGGTCTTGTTAAGAATTACATTTACGTATCATCGCGCTGCCCCTGTTCGGGTGCTCGGCTGTGTCTAATTTTCTCAGCAAGACGTCTGTCGTGCTGGGCCTTTGTCAATGTAAATCATTAATCAAGGTCAAATCAACGTCTTAGACCATTTTATTAACATTTGATTCGCTGCCAAATGACTTTTGACAAACTGTATTTAAACAGGCTACGGTGCCGAATGCATATGAGGACGTTTGGTTACATTTATAATTGGCATTCCTGAACAACGCATGAACTTCAATTTGCATTAATAACTGCAACATTGAAGTTATTCCGTCCTTGTGTGTTTCTTTTTACATTCCTTCCTCTGCATCAATTAAAGTCACAATTAATCTAATGTAAAGCTAAAGAAGGAGATTTTGTGTTGTAGGAGTAAAAAACGATGTGTGCCGCGTTTAAGTCATCCGACAAACACTTAAACGACTAGCCCAAGCTGAAGCACCTACATACAGAAGTATGTGGTCGAGTACTAGAACAAGTTCCCAAACATGTTGGAGGCTGCAGTATTAAACATGGTCATAGACTGTGGGGTGGGATCACTCGCACCGGGAATACTAATGAGTACAGAGAACTATTTTAGAACATATCATTAAGAAACAGGTCACATAATGTAAAATCCAGTGGTTCTGATCTTCGTATCGCGTTTACATTGCTTTGTTGGAATCAAAAATACGCGTTAAAGGAAAGAGATGGCGACAGGTTATGACTTGAGAGTGAGAGAGAGGTTCAGCCGTCAAGGCAGGTGTCGCGATACATCTGCGCGTGCGCACTGACCCGGCACGTGCGCCCCCCACCAGAGCTTTCAGGCCGAAAGGGAAGGTAGGTATTAAATGTCATTAGAAGTTTTCGAAGTATTTGAAGTCGATATAATCTTTTTTTTTTAATTAGTCAATAAATAATTACCAAATGAGTATACGTAGGTACTTCACATGCTCGTCGTTTACCCATTAAATATGTCCCACGTTTAATTAAGAGGAATGTATTTTTAAGGACACTAAAAACTAATATTTCGAGGCGACATCTTTTTTACAACCGTGGACTTTTAATATTTCCATTATTCATGCTAACAGATACCAACAAGAATATCGGAATAATTATATTTATTCAACGGCAACGTTCGGAAATAACATTACAAAGTGTTAATTAATACAATCGACGCAAGTTTTTTTTTTTTATTTGTCGATAAATATAGTAACTTGCTGCGAAAAAGTATAGTTGAACATACAAGATAAATTGCTCTCCATATGTCAATCTTGAATCATAATTGAAAAGTAAAGTCTTGCAACTTTTTTGGTATCATTAACCACCGTGCGTACGGCACGAGCGATCGCCAATTTTATAACCAATTTTGAGAACAGGAAGCCTGCGCGTGCGACGGGCTGATTTCAATAATAAATCGATGCCCCCACAATTCACCGGTGGACAGCGTTTGTCCGAAGCACTAGCCTGAAATTATCGACATTGGCACAAAATGTACTGGGCGGGGACCAACGGTTTCTCTTGAGCCCGGTGAATTTTTATAGCGGTAGCAGGAATCGACGATTAGGGGGTTATTAAGCTTTGGCACTGGGATTCTTCCCAATCATGCTTGATTGTAACATGTCAGTTGCTCTCTCCGTGGTTTGCTCAACATACAGTTCAACTTGTGGTATGTCGAACTAAATACCAAGAAACATTGCCACGCTCCTGTGTACCTATAACCATTTAAGGGATCGTCCGTCTTAATTTTACAACATACTTTATTTTTGCTGGATCTCGTTTATTATACTACAGACCGTGAAATCAAATTTATGCCATCACTTTACTTAAATCGATTTCGGTTTAAACGAGAGGCGACATCGGTGTCGCAACGAACCCTGTATTAACGTCTATCATCCGCCATTATCACGGAATATCGTAATAATTGAATTGCAATCTTTCCTCAGACTCCGAGATAGGAATATTTTACGAGAGACAAAAAATGGGATCGGAAAAAGTTTAGGTTAACACCTAAAATGAGGCGTCGGCTTGTTAAAAAGCTATTAATAATGTTTTAGACGTATTCCAATAAACGTTTTAACACCTTTTCTGTAAGGTATCATTAGGCTTATTATTGCAGAGCCGCCCGGCCGTCCGATGTGCAACCACTCCAACGAGTTCGATTTTGTTTTAATATTAAACATGCGGCTATTATGGACAATTTATTAAAGTTCCTCGACGTTGTTATATTAAAAATATATGATGTCAATTATTGAATATTAAAGACTATTTAAATATAAATAAACCAACGTTTTCTTTTATTTGATTAGCCACTTCGTGAAACATTAATTAGCACTATTATTATGGTTGTAATTTTATTATGGTTGCATGCTTATAAAAGGATTCACCGTTTTCTCCAGGGACACGATCTGTAGTGGTGATATACTCGCGAATTTGAACAATATCAAATACAATACCTGCTACCAAAAAATTTGATCCTATCAGCATTAGGACACGCATGTGAATAAATTCAAAATGGCTACTGAGCGTACGGAAAGCCGAAAATTTATTAATCTCGAAGTAAATAAAGCAATCCGGGAGTTCATTAAAAGGCTTAAATTTTATCTGTGCAGTTTATGTTAACCACCTTGTGCAGGGCGCGCGGCCCAGGCGCATCCGATACCGAATCGTACTAATTGGAACTTTGTAGCAACTAATTAGAATAAGTTGTGGCCGTACGGACCAAAATTTATTTTGGATCTGTGCCGCAGCGAAAGTATTGCCCAATATCCTTTATTTTTAATTAAATTGATTCATTTATTTTTACGGAGATCGATAGCATCCCTGTAAAATTCCTGTGAGCTCTACACGTCACCTCGGTTCTCACGTTACACAAGAAAACATCGTAATAATATTTTATTGAATATTAAAGGCACCTTCTACAACGTTTATCACGTAAATGGTGCTAATAAAAATAATATTGAATGGACATGATTAAAATATCCAAACATGAAGACAATTCGCATGCTCTCAACGTCGCTGTGAGGGACCGCGATCACATATTTATATGAAACACATCAATATCGGGAAGCCATTGATATTTTTAAGTATAGCTGAAATGACCAGGAAGCGGGTAAACGGTGAAATATAGGTTTTATACTCACTTTTATAATTATGTGTCGAAATAAATATTAAGGTTTTAACATGCATTTCAACCGTTATACAAGAAAAAGCATGTGAACGGCAGCAGCTGTTACAAATTCATAAAAATTCATTTTGGTATGCCTCCTTTTTTTTATTTGTGACTCCGAACAATATTCAGTATTCATATTTCATATTCCTGTTACATTTATGTAAAAAGGATCTGGACAGAAAAACAATGTAAGACAAAACTTTCTGAGAATAAGATGAATTTTAAAACACTTCCCACAGACACTTCTTATTATAACGATTTATTTGAAAAAAATGCTTCACCTAATTAACAGCAAAACTAAAACACATTTAGGTCAAATAAATAAATGAAGATAAATCATAGTCAGCTCCAAAATTGCCTTTAAAGAATTTTCTCACGATGCATAACCACGATCATTAAATCACATACCTCAATGATTGGTCAACCCTAAATCGCGACAGGTCAAAAGGGCGCCAACGGACGTCGAGTTCCTGTAGTCATTACTACCTCATACGAAATATTTTTATAGCCTTTTCACACCGTGATTTGTCACGGAAAATATAATTTAATACTTCCGTATCAGAACGAGTATTGGATGGTTAAACATACACATACGTCTTTAGGAAAAACGTGTCGAAGGTGCTTGTTAATAGCTACTGCAAATGTAGTCAAAGAAAAATAAATAAAACCAGCCAAGAGTGTGCCCTTTAGATACATAGTTTTATTTTTCCTGTACTCTTTACATAAACTTCTATCACATAAAATAATTTCAGATTTTTCTCTATGCAAATTTTGGAGATAAGGCGGAAGGGGGGGGGGGGGTTATATTTTTTTTACATTTTTCATCAAAAGTCGAAAACTATTCGGCCTAAAAAAAGCAAAAATGTTTGAAAATGTGCAAACAGCACTCTTTCATATGATACCCCACATCCCCTAGTAGCCCCAATTCGAATTATTAAGACCCCCTTACACTGTCCCTGTATATTTTTATTATTTCTTTCTTATTTACTACACTTATTTACAACTATTTTGCAGTTGGGAAAACGTCATCTAAAACTATTCCAAAATTCAAGTTGATAGCATTAGTAGTTCTTGAGATATCCAGCTGTGACAGACAGACTGAGTCTTACCAGAAGGGTTCCCTTTTACCATTTAGGTACGGAACCCTAATTACTTCAGAATTGCAGTATTTTATATGTCGTAGGTACATTTCCACAGGTATTTATTGTCAGTAGAAGCATTTTCTGGCCCTAATGGACAATGATGTTTACCTACACTTGACTTATCATCATCATTCTCCTGCCCTTGTCCCCATTTATTTGGGGTCGGCGCAACATGTCTTTTTCTTCCATACTTCTATATTAGTCGTCATCTCGGTAATCACTCCCTTTTTAGCCATATAATCTTTCACACAGTCCATCCATCGTTTCTTTGGTCGTCCCCCTACTCGTATTGCCATCCACATTCATGCTCAAAAATTTCCTGACGACATTTTCCTCATTCGTCTGCATCATATGCCCATACCATGACAACCGATTTCCACACAACTTTTCAAACTCCGGTGTCACTTTCAGACTTCCTCTTATATACTCATTTCTTATTCTATCCATTCGCGTCACACCACACGTCCCTCTTAGAATTCTCATCTCAGCTGCATGCAATTGGCAGGCCAGATGGCGTGATTGGTTAAGATACCACCTAGCATGCCGCTGGTCGTGGGTTCGATTCCCATCCAGGACAAACATTTGTGTGCATGAACATGTCTGTTTGTCCTGCGTGTGGGTGTAATTATCAATTAATATAAGAATGTATTTATAAAAAAAAAGTAGTGTATGTAGTATATCAGTTATCTGGTTTCCATAGTACAAGCTCTGCTTAGTTTGGGATCAGATGACCGTGTGTGAATAATGTCCCAGGATAAATTTATTATTATTTTATTAATTGCCTACTTACGTTTCAATATTCTCATTAACTATTATTTGAGATTAGATGTTGCATAGATGAAAAGGCTCAATAAAACGGTATTACAAAAATATTGACTGTTTTCACATAGAAGTAATTAACATGGACAGTCACTTATTTTATGTCCCTTTCCCAAGGCTTGCTGGTGGGTGCCTCAATAAATTAAGGCCTCCAGCCAGGGCACATTGTACGAGTACCAGATGCCACAATATATTAATTCTCACGACTAAACTGTCCCATAATGATTTGCCGGTTCGATAAAGCGTTTAGTCATTATCGCTGAACTGCGGACATATGGACAAATCCAAACAATTGTTCACGCCACGTCCGGAGAGGGGCTGAAATAGTCGCAATTAAGGGTTAATAGCACTATCTGTGTACACGACAAATTCCCACGCACGATACAACACAAAAATAATTTTGTTTGGAATAAAATGTGTTTGTTGTAAATTTCCTGCAACTGTTTAGAGCTGAAAAAACCAGCCACGTGTGTGTCTGACCACGCACAATGACGTTCCTTAGTTGGGATGAATTTATCCCAAGAACAGACTTAACATTGTAGTTGAAAAACATGTTATACGATACATTCCAACTGCAAATGTAAGTTTGTACGCACAATATTGAGAGATATACCATGTTTTTTTTTAAGATCATGTACTTCTTATAAGTTTTCCTGTAATTTATAGGTATAGAACTATTATCAATTTTTTTTTTTCAAAATTTTCGGCTCAGGTGTTTCCGAGATAAGGGGAGGAATAGTCAAATTTCGTCTATTTTCTTAAATAACTTTAAAATATATTATTTAAAAATTATAAAAAAAAATATATATTTGAGATCCTCACAGTAAGCCCTTTCATTTGATATGTCACACGGTACAGTTTGCAAAACTTTTTTTTTTAATTTTCTTGTTTGCCCCCTAAAATTGACCCCCATATTCAAAATTCATTTAGTTACGTTACACGTTCGTGTATTCATAGATTCACAGAAATTCATAGGTGTACCAAATTTCAACTTAATCGGTCCATAAGATTTGGAGCAAATTGACTGTGACAGACGGACAGACAGATAGACACACGAGTGATCTTATAAGGGTACCGTTTTTTCCTTTTGAGGTACAGAACCCTTAAAAAGATTCAAGAATATGAGATTTTTGTTGTGACTTTTACTTTGTCTCTTGCAACGAACCGTTCACCATTGAAGAGTTAAGAAACAGCGCAAGATCTCAAGTGTATTTACTGAAGACCACCGCATGCGGTACCGACAGTCTGTCCACAATTTGCCTTTGAAACTGCCGGCGATCAACCCCTTATCAGCGCATAGAAACGATAAAATCTCCGTCTGCGACGATTTCATCATTGTCCCGCCCATTAACGCCCATTAAAATTCCAATCAACACGCACTTATTCATCTGTCGAAGATGTTACGAGGACGCGAGGACACCGTGACGTCACATGCCATGTCGGGCGTCTCGCATTGAGAAATTACCTGTTTAATTACCTGAGTCATTGTCACAGTGAATTAATTGGCGCCACCGACAAACATCAAGGAGTATCGATGGCCACCGAAAAACAATATCTTCTCCTATAACCCAATAAACTAAATCAATTTCATGTTGACTGTGACTAATTTTGTTAGTTCTAACGCGGGCTTTCGGCGCCAGTTGTGGTAAAAAACAAACAAACATTCCGTAGACCTAATGAGTGTGTAATTTTGTTAGGGAGGCTCTATGTAGGCGGTCCTCGGGCCGACACGAAGGGCCACAGAAAATTAATATTCTAGTCGAGGTCTCAGCGAAATAAAAACTACCAGCTGAAGCGATTTCCATATTAGTATGGATAAAAGCAAGTAATGGTCTGAAACTTGAGTTCTACCACTGCATAAAAATGACACAAGTTCAGCGGGGTGATCGCGTAACACGCAGTAGGAATGGGTTTTGACAGTTCATCAACATTCATTGCTTTATTTACGGTGTCAACACCACGCAGAAAAAAATTTCGAACATAAGAAGCAATGGATTGCTATAACCTATGCTTCAAAATCATTCAGATTGTGATTGGTAGTGTGTTACGTAATTAGGGTACTGGGTAACTTTATGTGGTGCAGGTAAATAGGCCGTAAAGCTACCTTACCGCTTGTTTTTTCAAAGGCTTGAGGCACGGCAACACTCAAGTATAAGTACCTAGTTAAAACTTAACTACTTGACACATCGGTCCATTCATAAACTCGAAGTCAAACGACATTCAATACATTCTATGAATTTTAACATAGGTATATTTTAAAATTGACTGTTTAAGTACTAGCTGCTGCAGTTCACACTGAGGCTGACTTCAGAAATTCTCACTTCTCTAATTACCGGAATAGGTAGAGCATAAATACCTAAACCTCGAGGAAAGAAGTAACAAGAGTGGATAATATCTCCTATAAAATCCCGGAATGATAAACATGGCAATGAAATCACGGGATTTAAATAATAATTAATATGAATTAATTATTTAATTTTAATAAATAATTCGCAATTTCTAAATCCCGGGAATTTTCCGAGAAATAAGAAATTGCGAATTATTCATTTCACTTTTAATACATTCGTAACAAATTTAATATTTATCATAAAATAATAAATAATTCGCAATTTATTGTTTCCGGGGAAATTCCCGGTATTTAAACATTTCTCGCTGACAGGACCCAATATGCTGCGTCCGGCAACACCTACGACGCAGCTCTATCTGTCCTGGCTACATCACACCACGAAGGTTGAGGAGATCGTGGAGTATGTTCGAGCGAAGACCAGCTGGACCTTAAGGGTCGAGAAGTTGGCGTCGCGCTACTACACGAATTTCAAGTCGTTCGTGGTGCGAGTTCCGACTCAATTTATCGAGACCGTCCTCAAGGAAGAGTTTTGACCGAAGGGTGTCGTGTATCGGCGATTCCGCAAAAGGCTACGCGACACCACGCAGCGCAATACGACGCCGCGTTATACAGGGAAAAAATGGCAGGGGGTACTTGCACACTCAATAATGGGCCCCCGGAAACTATCGCTAGCACTTATTGACGTAGCGCCAAGAGGGCAACATATCCTGAGGTGCTTGAGCAGTGGAGAGGTATTCTACGACTATCAGGACAATACCAGAGCCCGGAAGATGGTCAAGATCCCTACCAGCACTTATTGGCATACTTCCTTCCTCCGAGCACGTTTGCTCTTGCGAATCTCCACTCAAGCCAGCCAATAAAGGCCAGAATGAAGTGGGAGCTCTGTTTCTCGTCAGTTTTGACTCCAACCGGCAATAAAGGCAAGCCAGAGATGAGGAACAAGACTTCTCCCGGGAGATGGAGTCGCTACTGCCCAACAACTCGCCAAATGCTGCCCTAGGGGTTTCTGTATCTCTCTTGGTCTGGCTCCTCATCCTAGAACTGTTCCGGCAAAGTAAACTCTACCGGTATAGACCTAAAGTTCGGAGCGCGCAAGCCCCACCACGACGTCAACGTAGAGTATTATCCACTCTTGTTACCTCTTTCCTCGAAGTTTAGGTAATTATTCTCTACCTATTCCGATCTCTGCTAATTAAGCAAGACTAACAACTACGCTGTTAGCTATTAGAGATGCCGTACATATCGCGAATGCGGGATCATTAATAGAATAATGGGATGCATTAATAATCCACACAATAAAAAGAGTCTAGTCCACTCGTACTTAAGGGGGCAAGGACTGCAAGTACCCAAGTACTTAAATATAAATACGTATGTACCGTTGAATGAAAACTGTAGCGATCGTATCTTCATTTAATTTAGAGCACAGTAACGTTTTGAAGATAGCCTATAAAAGTCGGACTTTAAATGAGACTGTAAAATGGTTACATTAACCTTTCACTGGCACTATTTAAGTGGAGTAATTGATTTCTTTCTCATGAAGATCATTTTCAAGTGCATCGATGCATTTCGTCGAGATATAAATTTGGTTACGTGGGTAACCGCATTGCGTAATGATCATTTAAATTATTTGCCACCTTCGAATTCCTTAAAGCGGCAGCTTTGTCTTCTTACTATAATTACTATAACTTTTGAAGTTCGAGAATTTGTGATATTTATAGGAATAGAGAAGAGTCTCCACATATTCATCCATTCTTTAGGGCGGGTACAGTTATGAATAACAACAAGAAGCCTTTTGCAATCGAACCACGCTCCTTCACGCAATCCGTGCTGAATACAACTATGGCGCCTAACGCTGTTTGAGATCTCATTATTTTCTCGAACTTAATCCACAGCTACTAAAATAAGGATTACTAAAATACTGATATTATTAATAAAACAAAAATAACTAAACACCCGGCAGCTGTTTGATACTGAACATTAGCTGAACTTTACGACAAAATATTTGTGGTTTTGCATTTATTTTCGGGAATACATTTTGTACCCAAATTCTTCGCAAACGGTTATGCATTTAGAAGATAACATTCCACGGTGATTGAAAGAGTGGATTTCCAAATGATTATGAGGAGAGTTCCAGTGTTAATGTTGTAGGGACGTACTAAAACAAAAGAGGTTCGCTTCGGCAATGAAATGTTTATTGGCTGCCGAAGCCGGCGGGACGTTTCGCGCCTCGAGCGTGGATAACGAGCAGTAAATGACGTTTACAGACATTCAATCAAACTCGTGATTGGACGATTGATGATTGGAGCAGAGTTCAGCGTCAGACAAAATTGGAGTGAGTAATTAAGTTTTTGGTCAAAATATCTGTACGTAATTTGGTTTTTACTTAGTGATTGGGGATTACGTAATGGTATCCTTGGTCCATCAATTAAATAAAAATGTAAAACTGCCACGTTAAATAAAATAGGATAATTATACAGGGTGTCTGTTTACGGTGTAGCGAAAATTAAGGGTGTGGTACAGACCATCAAACTGAACAACTTTTTCCCGGGGACCAACATCGTAACCATGAAAAAAAAATTTGTCGTCCCATACAAAACTTCAATACCTACATGACCAAATGTATGGGACGACTGATTTTTTCTTCACGTTTGCGATGTTGGTCCCCGGGAAAATGTTGTTCAGTTTGATGGTCTGTGCCACATCCTTGATTTTCGCTACACCGTAAACGGACACCCTGTATACAGCCAATCAGCTGTTTGAGGTAAACAAACAAACGTTTGTCTCTTCCGAAAACGTAACGATATTCCAAGAATCTTTACGCAAGTTGCAATAAAAATTATGACCAACAATTTGTTAAAAACGAAAGAAGACATTCTCGAAAACGAACTCGACTTCAAATCAAACCACATTTACGTACACTTAGCAACTAAGTTAAATTAGCACGGTCCAAATCCAGAATCTGAGAAAGGAGTGAAAATTTAACAAATACGAATCTTTTTACACCTTTTTAAATCATTACACATTATTACGTACATATAAGGTTTAAGGATATACAGGTTCATACATTACTGTAGTAAATAAACATCAAATTCGGTCGTTTCGCGCAAGTGTCGCGCTGGGAACAATCAGTTGGCTGGACGCGTGTCATTCAGTCGGCATGCACTAACGAGCACATGCAAATACCGGGTACTTCGCACTAACAATATCCATGGGCCACTAGAGTCCTGGTTTATTGCGTCGAATAATGTTGGGAAAAACAGTACTTTGTAGGGGCGATACGTTGATCATTTTGTTTCAAAGGATAGAATTGTATGAAGGACACTGGCAAAAGTAGAGTTTAATAAAAGTAGAAGTTGACTAATCTATCCAACTATTTATTTCATCAGGGTTCTCCGTGTAATTTTATAATTTTGAAGATAGTGAAATTAAGTTTGACATACATAGGTTTTTTTATGGAAAATATTTTTGGTTTTCCTGTGTTTGCAGAGGTTTATAAAATTCGTCGTAGGTAGTCCGGGAGTCATCACAATTTACAGACGCAGTTACAGGAGTAACAGGAATGCTCAATTTGATCTCCACATACACAAGTATTTGCAAATTGTTCTCATGTTGTAATAATGGGCGAATAGCGACGGCTTATCAACCTAACAAGGACGTGAATTAGAATAAAAAAATATTCCAGGCACTAGTTTTGCTCCGTGAGTTAACATTAGCAGGAATAAAGCCTATTTATGTAGTCTCTTCATCAAATATGTTTGGGCATGATCTAGCTTCTGTTTAGCCAGGCTTTTAGATGGGGGTTTTCTTATTATTTTCAGTACATCAAAAATGATCACCAAAATTAAAAAAAAAATGCAAATTCGCCAAGATTAGGTTTTAATATGTAATTCGTGAAAAAGTTAGCCAAGTTAATGTAAAAAGATAAATATTTATAAAAATATATTAGATTGTACCTTTCATATGACTTACTTTCCTTTTCAGAGCCTATAAATAACAGCACAGCGGGAATTTAGATCTTATTTGTTTTAAATCACAATAAATAATATCCAATGAATGGATTCCAGACACCGCATGATTCCTATATTTGTACGCGCCAAGGTTCCTATAAAAATGATAAACGTTTGTCGCTGGTCGCTTGTGTGAAAAAATATGATGAAGCCGTATAAGAAAAAAGTAAAACGGTAGGCACAAGAACATGCCTCGTGTATAGGTTGACACGACAGAATCGCTAGATGCAACCATACCATAGACACCTACAAAGATATTGGATTTGAAACAGTGGAAACAATTATTCAAAAACAGTAATATTCCGTGCCCACATCCCTAATTTGAATTTTCCACAAATACCGTGGGATAACATAAAATTAATTCCGTTATAAATGCTCTAATCAATGAGACTGTATATAAATGGTTTATAGTGTTCCAATATGTCTAATCTTTCATGGTTTACATTATCCCACAGCAATGAAAAGTTTTCATTCGTTAAAAGTTTGGACAAACGATTCTGACATTTGTTTCATTTGGGTAATGTCGCTGCATGGTTCGATAATCGGTAATCGTTATTCGGTTGGCTTATAATTCGATTTGGTTAGAGATGTCTACACCTCTGGGTGGGCGCCGGCCTCCCGCTAACACCAGATTAAAGCTCCAAATGTATTGCGTGGGCAATAAACATTTATTAATAGGCCTTAGATATTTGTTTCAACACCATATTTCTACGGATTAAGTGAATTAATTCGATATAACATGTGTACACAGGAAATACGTTTGAAAAACGTCTTGATATTTCGATTAGGTGTTTACACGTGAATGTACAGTTTCCAGCCGGGTTAATATTTCATTTCTTTGATAACATGGAGATATTGAATTAATATAATACAAAGTGCATGTATCCTATTACTTAAGTTGTCATGTATCAAATTATTACCACTCACTCGCGGAGAAGTAGATAGGTACAGACGCCAGCACATCATCATACTACAATCTGTCAGATTTCTTTAATAGATTTTCGACTTTATTACTAAAGCTAAAGGTTCAAGGTTGATTGGGAAAACCTGACAGTTTCGGGTAGGTTGACCTGCTGGCGTCTGTACCTCGGTAGTTTTTACAATGACGTGTAGAAGGGCTAGTTTAATGGGTCCGCAACAGTAGCGAGATGTGCTATTGTAATCGAAGATATGCTAAACTGCACCGATCAGCTGTATAATTTCGCGCACGGGTATATGAGAAGTTGTAAATGTTTATAGATCCACTTTTCCATGTCCGGTAAATTGCGGTGTAATCGAGTCAAGTTTATCTCAACAATGTTTTTACATTGTTCCCAAACGTGTACGAGTGAAGAATGAGCCTGTTATTTAAAGAGCAACTTACTAGCAACCAGTTGCTGGACATTTAAATATAGAGTGATTTAAGTCCAAAGCTTCCATTTGATATAAAAGGGCGCCTATTCTTGATTAAGCAGTATGACAACCAGGAATAGGAAATGGCTTGTAATTAGCTATTTGTTAATATTACATTTTTTATGTCATTGGTTTGTTAGTCTTCTGTAAAATAAAATAATAAAAAATAAATAAATGAGAAAGTAGGTAAGTAAAGTAATGGTACATATTAGCCAGTCCCCTAAAAAAAAATCTTCACAGGATCACCCGCTGAGCTAATCTTAAGTTTATCTGAATATTCAATAAAAATGGCATCAGTCGTTTTGAAGTCCATAGGGAATATACACACATACACACAGCGATTTTTATAGATATAGAAGATTAATATAAAGGTCCACAAGTTTGTAGATTGTCTGAAGACTAGCTCAAACAATTTTTATCCCATTTGATGCAATTTTGTAGGTTGACGTAAACTCTGTATACGGTAATTGTACAACTATAGCGCGGCCATCGCCATCGCAAGTTATAAACATGTTCATGTTTCAAAGTGATGGTTACAAAGTACACCTTACACGTCGTTTTTAAGACAATGTCGGAGCGAATTAAGGGCCAATTAATACAGCAAATTGCTTTATTAATGTAGTTTGCTTCGCTCGTAAACCTGCAAATCCTTTAGATGTTTTACCAGGTCTTCTTTTGCGATTAGAATAAAAACGCTGTTATGCTAATCGGTGAAATATTTATCTACACATGTAACACAAACAATATATCTTTCCAATGTGTAATTGCTTATAAGAGAAAGAAGCAAAACCAGCACACAAGTTGCTGCAATATTTCCTAGACATAAAACTTTTTTTATCGCATCCAGTATGACAGACCTTTTAACCATTAAAAATCAGAGATAGAATCTTTTCCATAAAATAAATTCACCTCACACGTATACACACAATATTTGCATCGACATGTACACCAACGAGCTATAAATTAAAAGTTATGATCATTAATGAACCAGTTTTAATTTACGATCAAACTGTTGATAAATAATCAAGTTGGTTGGTATGAAAAAATTAATCAGATGAAGTTGAATGCGACATTCTCCTTACGAAGCCTAGTGGCATTGCTCTTAATGCATTCATTTAATGTAATAGCTATATAAATTGCAAATTGAAAGTAAAATTGCCATACGTCATATCGATGGTCTAGAAGGAAACCGTGCTAAGGGCAAAATTTTGAATTTTTATCATTTAAATGCCAAACGGTTAAGCCACGCTTGCTGGGGTTGGTCCGTAGATGGGTGACCATCTTTACATACCGAGACTCCTCCGTGCCTCGGAAAGCACGATAAACCGTTGGTCCCGGCTGTCATTCCTGGATCTTTGACAGTCGTTACGGGTCGTCAGAAGCCCGAAAGTCTGACAACCAGTCTTACCAAGGGTATCGTATTATATCTATATATATAGGTATCGTATATTGTGGAGGTCAGATAGGCAGTCGCTCCATGTAAAATACTGGTATTCAGCTGCATCTGGTTAGACTGGAAGCCGACCCCAAGATAGTTGGGAAAAGGCTAGGTAGATTGATTGAAATGCCAAACAGTAGAGCATAGGTACACATTTAGTAAATTTGACATTTAAATGTTAAAAATTCAAAATTTTGCACTTAGCACGTTTGTCTTTTAGATCATCGATATTACATTATGAAACAAAACAAAATGATGATTTACTGCTTCGAATGAGCAGTTTAATTGATGGGAGGGTCGCCTCTTTAACGGAGATATTTGTCAAAGCTTGTACCAAAAGATTTACGTCACCATAATTCGATGGATATTCTTTGTATGTATTGAGTTGTTGTTTCTTCTTATTTCTCTTTCTAATTTGCAATCGGTTGAAGAATTTTCTTTATACAGACAACATCTACAAGTGTAATAATTTAGTGACCTTAGGGTAAGATATTTTTGAGTTCCTGTAGGTTACCTAAACTAAATTTATTGTTCCGTTTTAATACCACGATTCAAAGGAAGTTTTAAACGTTATATCCACCAATAAACATTAACCATTGATGTAGATCTTCAATAATTTGTCATAACGTCTTTATCTTGTCAAATGAGGGAATGTAATTCGTAACAATCGAAGATCGGCGGGCCCAATCCGTCGTCTGATATCGATGGTCCGTCACCGCTCTGTCATTTTAGATGTTGAACGATGACAACCTTGAGTGAACACCGCGTCGTTACTGAGGGACTGGGGACCCACAGCGGAATTAAGGAATTTGAATTTATTCACTAAAACTATTGGAGTGATGTTATTTTATTTAGAAACATTATTGAAAGCGTAATTAATAATATTAATTAACTTGATTAAATCAACATGATTTAACAGAAGTAGGTACATCCAAATCCACTTAATTATGGTAAGCGCGAGCTTTACTTTTTTCTTAATTATGATAAAATGTGCTATTAATTCATATGTTTATTACAAAAATAATCATGCACCTACATAATTAATTAAGCAAAAGCATAGGTATGACTATTTACTGCTCATTAAAAAAACCCTTCATATACCCGAGATTGTGTCAGCAAGTTCCCACGTATAATGGATCGTTCACTGAGGGATCAAAGTGCGTCGGCGCTTGCGCAGATATCGCGAATATATCGTGTTTGGTGCAATGAGCCGTGAGCACAGATGTGACAGCTATGCCTGTTAATTTAAACGGACGCGATCAATATACGCTATCGTCACTTCATCTCGGTTTGAGGTAATAAGGTTCAGATGGTGGTTGAATCAACTGTTACATATAGAGACTGCAGGGAAAGATTTGTAATGATGTACTGAGAATTAATATGTTATAGCATTTGTTGTCGTCTGATACATGCAGAAAGCAGAACAAGCGGATGTTTGTTCTGCTCATTCATCGGACGCTTATAGGTACTGCCGCTATAAGGAAAAAAGACGGAGAAATATTGAGATGGAGAAACAAATATATTTTGTCCTATTTCAAATACAAAAGCAGATGCGTCTTTTAATAGTAAGAATTATTAGGTTTTCGCTAAGTGTACGCCAATATAAAAATACTGGTAGATGCGTCTTTTTTTGCTGATTCCGGATACGTAAATAACTCTATTTCGATAAAAATGTCAGATACGCCTTTTTCCTTATGACGGCAATGTAGTTAGTTATTGCGGATAGCTTAGTTTAATTAGGTCTATTGGAGGATTCCAATATAGGGTGACTGCTATAGTAATTAGCCACTCATAAAAAAGAGGTAGAAACAAGGAGAAGAAGCAAGCTCATGAATGAAAAGGAAAAACAAACTTTTCGTCCTTTTCATTCATGAGTTTGCTTGCATCTTATGTCTACCTCTTTTTAGGGTTCCGTAACTTAAAAGGAAAAAAATCTTTTAGGATCACTTTGTTGTACGTCTGTCTGTCTGTCAGTCAAGACTCTTTTTCTCTTGAGCGCGTAAAGGTATCAAGTTGAAATTTATATCAAATACTCGGGTCTATAGTTTCTTTCAGCAGTAAAAAAATGAAACTTGTAAGTCAACGAGATCAAATGATATGACCGTTTATGTCGCATATTTTGCGATTTCACAAGGGAATCAAAACCTAGAATCATGAAATTTGGCATGAAGCAAGCTCTCACAGCACAAGTAAATGAAAAAGTTCGAAAATTCTTAATGTGTAGTTTTATCACATAAAAATGTTCTTTCGTGATTACAAACTTAATTTTGTAGTTGGAGAATTGACCGTGACGTATGTCGGTGTATGGGAGAACATGTTTTTCAACTACAATGTTAAGCTTGTTCTTCGGATAAATTCATTCCAACTACGGAATCCTTCTTTTTGCGTGGTCCGATACGCACTTGACCGGTTTTTTTATGAGTGGCCAGTTACTAAAGCGTGGCCCATTACTATAGCTGTCACCCTACCTAATTAAACTAAGCTAAGAGGCTAGCTAAAGTAGACACTAAACATATTGAGCTTATAGCGTGGAGTACCTACCTACCTACAGAAGTCTGGGTCTCGCATAGAGATTGTTAAGAAATGAGGGTAACCTATTTAAGGTTAAACTGGAAATTCCAATTCTACCAAAAATACTTATTAAATTGTCCATTTGCGACGACAGTGTGACATCTGAAAAACCGTAATTTTACAGAAAACGACTTTTGAACTTTTAAATGCTCTCTTTCTAAACTCTTCAATTATTGTATAGATAGCTTTATTATAATTATGTGCAGTGATTAGAGTATAACTAATAAATATGCCTGCCTAGCCTTTTCCCAACCATGTTGGGGTCGGCTTCCAGTCTAACCGGATGCAGCTGAATACCAGTATTTTACATGGAGCGACTGCCTATCTGACCTCCACAACCCGTTACTGGGTAATACGATACCCCTTGGTAAGACTGGCTGTCAGATTTTCGGGCTTCTTAACGTGCTTTTCGAGGCACAGGGGAGTCTCGGTATGTAAAGATGGTCACCCATCCACAGACCAACCCCGGCAAGCGTAGCTTAACCTGATGGATCGACCCGTGCGGCTGTAGTTACTTAGCCATGAGCTCCTCCTCCTAGAGTATAACTAATAATGAAATAAAATAATCAAAAAGAAAAACGAATCAGTAAAACAAAAAATCGAAATTCGAAATGTCACACTGTCGGTCGTCGAACGTGGACGAAATATAGTTATCTGATCACTGCATCCAATGCACTGAGCACCAGAACAGTTCAGAGTCCGATTTACCTCGGATTCAAACATTCATCACGAGCCAAAATTACTTTTATGACATAAATCTTCGCATTCAAATCAAACAAGTGATAAAAAGCGACGCTGCTAACAACATCATCCCGGCAACAAGCGTATCTAATGTTATTTAACTCGAAATATTGGATTTGAAGCATACAAAATTAATAATTACACCCTGTACAATGCGGCGCGATTTGTGCATACTTAAATTGGTATTAAAATGACAGGAACAAATTGTCTTATCCAGTTTTGGTTAATCCATGTGTTTAGATATCTGTTTCAGGTTCACAGGTTGTTAGTATCATTAGTTATTATTGGGCGATATCATTTGCTGATGAGGTAGAGTAATGGCGCAAACAGCTGATTTAATTGTTTGTCCAATTTAGCACTGTAAGACATATATAAAACATCAATTTAGTTCTGTCATTTGTCTTTGAGAGAATGTCAATTTTAATCTGTTTAGAACTAATTGTATTTAAGGGGAAAGCACCAATTAGCTCGCGAAATTCAAATTTTCTTACGTTTTTTGCATTTTGCAAGTCAGTATAGGTTGTATGTTGATTAAAGTATGATTCGCGACCGTAACAAATATTTATAAATATTTATAAAATTATAATCATTAGAATCAGTAATACAATTACTTAAGTTAGTATACAGGATGTCCGCGGTAATAAATGGATAACCTTAATGGGTCATGGTCAAAATAAAAAACAAGTAGTACCAAAGATATGTTTTTTAAAAAAAAATTAATATTGATGTTTTTTGTTACCTTATTTTACATTCTTGTATACCACTACCACAAATAAATGAGTTCCATCGGTTTTTTATTGCTAAAATAATTTACGTTAACTGAGCTGATAGATAAGCAATAAATAGTATGACTGCTATTACACGGCTTTAAAAAAAAAAACAATTTGAATTATGGTCCTAGTGAAAAATTTGTGAAAAATATTCATTTTGACAAAGTTTAAGCAACCGTAGCATAACAAAAGTATCGGAACACAAGTGACCAATAATTTGAAAATAATATGTGCCGACTTCAAAATGGTATTATTATTATTATTATTGTACCTAATGTGACTGAATGTGAGGTGTTTACAAGGAGTGACATTTGGTTAAACAACAAAGTTTGCAATATTGGAATATTTATTTACATTAAATAAAAACGTTAATAGACGTCAGTAACAATTAAATAAAGCCTGTTTAAAACTAGTTTATGCCAAAATTTTGCTTAAAAAATATTTTAACGAATACAAATTGCTTTTTATATACGTTTTTATTTTATAATACGTTTTTATTTAAACCCCAATGATCAGGTTCATTTAATGTGTTGAATGAATGGTTTTCCTGTAATCTATCGGTGTTGAACTATTTTTTGTTTTATTTTCAAAATTTTAGGCTCAGGGTTTTCGGAGTAAAGGGGAGGGGGAATGGTCAATTTTCGTCTATTTTCTTAAATAACTTTAAAATGATTAATTTTAAAATTATAAAAAATATATTTCAGACCCTCACAGTAAGACCTTTCATTTGATATGTCACACGGTACAGTTTCCAAAACGTTTTATTTTTATTTTCTTTTTTGCCCCTAAAATTGCCCCCATATTCAAAATTCATTTATTTACGGTTCACGTCCGTGTTTGGGTCACAGAAATACATACGTGTACCAAATTTCAACTTAATCGGTCCATTAGATTCGGGGCAAATTGGCTGTGACAGACAGACACACGAGTGATCCTATAAGGGTTCCGTTTTCCTTTTGAGGTACGGAACACTAAAAATAGCATACATACTTACTTATAAATACCAACGATCTAGATAGTTTATTTAAAAAATTGTAATTTGATTAGATTGTATTAAAATAATCAAGAAAAACCTGTAGAAATGCGACGTTGACAGCCCGCGCCGGATAAGCGCTCTTAAAAGCTTAATTAGCTGTCACAAGTCTTATAAAAGAAATATCACAGCTAAGTTTCTTTCTACTGAAGAAATATTACGAAAGCTTGGAATTAAATTTAGAATACCATTTTCCGCACTCTTTGATGAAGTGACAATTATTCCGATTCTACTTCCAAATTCTCGTACCTACTACAAAGCGACCTATGCAAACAACATTATCTATACAAAGCGACCGATATCCTCATTCAGATCGAGATCTACTAGACAAGCCACTGCGCTAACAATGGCAGGCTCCACCAAAGCTACTCGCTAATTTAACGTCTCACGCGAGAACTGTAAAACAGAAGTGAGTACCGAGTTAGATACGCAGTTAACTGCCGGTTAATAAACCGAATGATTCATACCCCTGCCCCTCCATATACTGGCATTAACGTTCACTTTAATTGAGTTACTTCAAAATTTATATACCACAAAATTTAAATTGCTGAAAGTGCCTATTGCTTGGTGTTATATGCCCCATTTTCCTCGAGTATTCATAGCTGTTATGGATGTGATAGTAATGAAATTCCTATCTATTTATTTTATGCGTCTGTAGTGTATTCAATTCAGCAAGCTGTCTGTTTTGCTCTTTTATTGGACGACTTAGTTTCACTTGTTTTACCTCAACATCGCGTAGATTGGCGAGCTCGTTATTTTTGTGATAGATTCAACGAAACTTCTATATACCTTGTACTTTTATGTTATTCACTGTATATCGAGAACTTTCTTTTCTTTTTCTTTGAAACTGTAATCTTAATACCATTGTTTTGTTTTTTTTTCTCACAGTAATTGGCGAAATATTCTTTTATTACCTATATGTTGAAGTTAAGCTGGGTAAGCTAATTTAACTGAAATAAAGAACCGTGTTGAAAACATACCCCCTGGGCTTTGAGACCATATTTTATAAAAACATTTCGACAACAATTAAAAAATGCCAATAAAAATATAACTGTTGCTCATTTAGTTAAATTTTTTATCGCCGTATTTAAAACTTAAAGAACAGACAAATCATTTCACTTTAATACGCTCGAAAAAAAGACGAAAGATGTTTCAAATACACATACCCTTTGAATGATTTAAACACAAACAGACATAAACTTAATATGAACTAATAGCTTCCATTCACCATCAAAGACTTATCCAGCACTTATTTCTTAAATAATATATTAAACGAGAATATCTTCCTGATTGCTTAAAACAACGACCATTAAACTAAAATACTGTCTTTAGCCTGCTCTAACATTCCTTTGGATCACAAGGTACCGAAATCCAAATCGTATTACGCATCAAGTTCTTATGGTTCATATAAAATTGTTTCAGCTTCGTTACGCTTGCCGTGCCCAGATGAATGAAGACGTTATTAAAAATAATCTCTACCTTGTCCACATGTTAAACGATTAATGCAATAGCTATGTCGAAAACAATTAACTTTGAGGATTGAAATTGTTAGTTGTATAATTTGGACGTAACGATAGATAGAACTTTAGGGCATCTGCTTTAGTTAGGAGTTTTTTCAACAGCTTATCAGCACAATATTGAGTATTTCTTCTAAATAAAAAAGTTACTGCGATCATAATAATCATATCACATACAAAACAAAAAATTACAGCAACTTTATCTTCAAAAACAACAGTAAGATTTCAATTCCCACACAGCCCAGATTTATTTTCAATAATAACGAAACTTAACCTCCATGTCCATCTCCACCGACAGATTTAATGTTATTGTGCAAATATGACGTCAGTTGCAAGTACTTGCAAGTCCTGCAACCCCTGATGTGATGGTGGGTAACGGACGCAGCCCATAAGGAGGCGTGCAAGCGCCAACTCTGACACGATCAAAGCGCCGCTGTTCTTGCCTGTACCCGTCAGAAGGCTCCACTCTCAGTTACTACTTGTAGGTTGAGTATGCGAATGTACTAACTTGGGATATCCCTGAGGATACTCATTTTATTCTATGGAAATTGCGCTGGCTTGGAATAGTTTGCTCTAACAGCTTTCTGATAATCATAGTTTAGTCAATCTTGGCTTTGTTTTAAAGCCATTAAGACAGCAGATAAATTTTGGTATGTGATTCGGCCACTTGTAGAGTTTAACAGTGACACAGATTAATACAGATGGGACACTCCGCCAAATCATTTAAATAAAAAGCGACTCTTGCTACGACACAATAAAGTGCAATTCAGGTCGCACAACGCTTATTACCTACAGTTATATTCACCTACAAGTTGATCGTTAGGGGTGTCTTCTTTTACGACGCGGCGTGTCAGTGAGTAGCCGGCCAGTGTGCGCTGAATTTTCCCGACAAGTCGAGCCCGCCGCGTACTTGTAGCTTCATACCTAAACTGCGGAGTGTCCCATCTGTATTAATCTGTGACAGTGGCTAAAAGTGTTCATTTGATTAAATCAATACCCGTTAAGAGTCCTACCAGTATTTCATCATTCAGCTATCATGCACCAACCACAAACCAAATTAAATTAAAGAAGGTACCGAGTGCGCAGTGGCGCCCTCATTGTTTGTTTGGTTACCTAAGTATTTCTTTTATTTTAGAATGAATATGCGTAAAGTTGTGCTCCACAAAACTATACGTTATTATTATTACAAACAGTAGTTTTATATTGTTAAGTTTTATTGTAATCCTTAAAACGGAAAATGGTGGCCACTTATTTCCGCTTTAAGAATTACAATAAAACAACAATTTAAAAATACTGTTTGTAATAATAATGACATATTACGTATTCTTATTGAGCACCACATAACGTGCTTATTTTCCGCATTTTCATTCTAAAATAAAACAAAACAAAATACTTAACCAAACAAACGATGAGGATGCCAAAGCGCGCTCGGTACCCTCTTAAGAAATTCTTAAACATTATGATGATTCTCTAGGTTTTAGGGTAACAATTTTATTAATATCTAATTTTCAGCAGGATTCTCTCGTTCCCACACCATGGTCACAGCACCCCCGTGAATACTTACGCTCATCTCTCTTTAATTGATGTCGGTTTTTGAGTGCAGCAATAAGCCGAATGTACGCGTCGCCCCAGCACCTCTGTTCAACCGCAATGTATGGAATTTGTATTCAATAATTTAAACAGCCGCTTGCTTTGGAGTATTCACAAGTTATTTATTTAAGCGCAATTTATTTAACTGATAAAAAATAGATTTTATCCGTACAGGGTTTCATCGTGGCATAAAATGTTTTATGGTGAACAAGTGACATTACACGCGCCGGGTTGTTGGATTCTGATCTGTACAGACCTGTGCCTGCTATTTATACTGCCAGTGCGCATTATTGGATGATTTATAAATAAATACACCAAAATATTTATGAAGTTTGAATTGAAATCGATAGCTTTGGCTTTTAATGTGTCTTTTGTTTTCTTTTTAATCAATATTTTATTTTCAAAATATTTATTCAAAACACTCGAGAGCAATGAATCAGGGTCACATAAAGGTACCTGAAAGTCTTGGAAACTAAGAAAGCTTAATGAAATAAATTGTGTTTAATAGACTATCAAATATTCCTTAAATGAAAGTAATCAAATGTATGTGCCACTTTGTAAAAATAACAAATCTCATCTTATAACAAAAATAGAAAAGCAAAAAAATTGAAAAACAAAAATAGAAAAAAAATTCTACCACTTTAAAATTTTCTTGAGTTTTAGTACTTTGTATTACCCCCACGTGCTGTCATCACTGCGGTTATGTGGTTTGGCATGCTGTACACCAAGTTTCTTATACGATATTGGGGAATACTCTTCCATTCCTCTACGAGCAAAACTTTGAGCTCTTGAAGCGTGATCGGGGAAGGGATTCAGTGTCTCACACATCGTCTGAGCTCGTCCCAAGCATGCTCGATAGGGTTGAGGTCCGGGCTGCGTGCTGGCCACTCCATACAGTTAATGTTCACCTCTTGAAGGTAGTCATTCACAATTAATTTCACCAGTACAGGGCCGGGCATTGTCATGCATGCATAAAAATAGCTTTATCTCCCAAATTGACCACAAATGGACCAACGTAGTCGTTTAGGATTTTTTCCACGTAACTTTCGCTAGTTATAGTGCCGTTTTTTATGACCTCTAGCTCTGTGCGACTCTTTGCAGATATTCCGGCCCATACAAGTACGGATTCACCGCCATAGGCCACTTTCTCTGCGATGCATGTTTGCTTGAATCGCTCCCCCGGTCTTCTATACATTCTTGTTCTTCCATCGTTTTTACAGCGCATACATTTTGATTCGTCTGAGAACATGACTCTTGAACAATCTTCAACACTCCAATCTAAGTGGTCGGAACTGATATGTAAGTGCAATTCCTGTGAGAAAGCAGTTTCGAAGCATTGTGTTGACCAGTATCGATCTTCTCGTGTCATGGTACACCTTGCTATGCCTGTTTCTGGTCTGCATAGGTTAGAGGCGGTTTCCTCGTAATGTCGGAGAACTCTTTGTACAGTTGAAAGTGACCTGCCAACTGTCCTTGCTGTATCACGCTGACTCCGGCTGATTTCCAGCATTGTGATACGAGTAACTCTGGTGCATAATTCAGGTGTAAGTGACATTATATTAGCTTCAGTAATGTATATTGAACATCAGAAACGCTGTTTACATACCTTTTTAGATGACAGAATACAAACAAAAGCAAAAATCGATGCAGAAAATTCGTAGTTCCGTTTGCAAAAGTCCAATTTTCTATTTTTTCATTTTTGGTAGCATAACTTTATTGTTACTAAGATGTTTTATTACTTTTATTTAAGGAATATTTAATTGTCTATTAAACATAATTTATTTCGATAAGCTAGCATTCTTAGTTTCCTAGACTTTCAGGTGTCTTTATGTGACCCTAATTCATTGCTCTCGAGTGTAATTCAGACTCAGTTAACTCAGAAATTTCAATGCATTAAATCTCCTAGTTCTCTCATCTAGATGCTGATGAGATAGAGCATCTCAATTTTACAATTACTGGAAAATAAACATTCGTGTACGTATTTAATATTGCAGTACCTGGTCGAGTAAGCACTGTTCGGGTGATAATAGAGAAAACGAATAAACCCCTATAATGCAACTTTCATCGAAATTGTTAGTCATTGCTCATTTGAAAGTATAGGATTTGTCACATCAATGTTTGCTGCTAAAAAGATCGTTGACTCACTGATGTTTCTGCTGTTAAGTTGGATAAGTAAATTTTCTTACTTATTTTGATCTCATAATAGTAAACTAACCAACAAACCCTCTCACTTTCGATACAAAACCAAATAATCACAAGACATTATCACAGAGCAACATATGATGGATGACGCAACAAGACAAAAGATTCATCCCTATTTTTTCCAGACTTCCTGTCCTGTATGGAGGGTACTGTATTGTTTTACTTGTGTCTGTTCTCTTAATATAAATCAGGTCGTGGCAGGCTGTCGGCGGACGCAGGTGGCTGATGACACGCTTATATCTCAGTGCTGCACAAATGCTGTGATTACGTTAAATTTGGATTTTGATGGTTACTACCATACAGATTTTGGGCGGCTGCTTGTGAAAGTAGGAAAAACTTGATAACCTTTGAAAAACAAGGGTGCATTAAGAACACTATAATTATGGCTTCGATCATAGAGCTTTAAAAGATTTGCGTTGGTACAAACTCGTACAGAATCCCTTTGAAAAAATCTAAAAAGCAGTGATAAAGTTATCTTATCTACCGAAAATGATATTATTATGTGAAGGTAACTTTAAATCAGTACTTTTTGTAATTAACTTGGGACTAAGTATTTAATTTAAGACACCATGTAGAGGTATATGTACCTATTCCCCTTATTTAACTACAAAACTCATTTCAGTTTACACCTCTCAAAACTTATCTAACCGTATAATGGGGGGGGGGGGAGATACTCATTTCCAAAAATATTAACGTAACTTTAATAAAAACTCAAGACTACAAATGATTATGGTAACTAGCTCATAATTAATTTAAACGCTCTTTATGACCAATATGCCACCAAAATGTAATGAGAAGAGACAATTTTCTTCGGCTTTTTTAATAACTTAACAACTATAAGATATAAACAAGCATGGTCTTTATAAAGGCAGATGCTGAGAGAGAAATGATAGCCCTTAATACAGTACATCAAACTTAGTTCCTTTGTAGTACTTTCTCCGGGGTACAAAATGTCATGTAATTATCATTACCATGAAAGTAATAATTACGTTTTTATTAATCAATATCACTTTTATTTATTACAACGTGGACCAAATACAGCCGGACGCAGGTGTATGGCAAATACGGATGTTACACAGGCTGGTCCATTAAAAAAAATAATGTTCATATGAAAATAAACACTGAAAACGAATATAAATTGAATGAACTGATTGTACGTTTACGAACTTAACGAATGAAATCATTAAAAGGAGCGATGTTTTGTGGTATAAAAAAGAGAAACGGTAAAAAAAGAAAATGAAAGTCTGACAACCAGTCTTACCAAGGGGTATCGTATTACCCAGTAACTGGGTTGTGGAAGTCAGATAGGCAGTCGCTTCATGTAAAATACTGGTATTCAGGTGCATCCGGTTAGACTGGCAGCCGACCCCAATAAAGTTGGAAAAAGGCTAGGCAGATTGATAAAAGAGAAACGGTAGTGTGAAAATTATAAAATGACTTTAGGATTTTTTTTACAGTTTAAAATTTATTACGATGCCATTCAGCAATATTCGGAAATTCTACTAGAGAAAAAGATACTTATTCAAATTTACTTGAGCTCTACTTATATGAATGAAAACTACAAAAATAATAATATCTACTTTTGTACGGTTTTGACTAGATAAAATGAATCTTTTGGAAAATAGTTTGTATTTCGTAAAGGATTATAAGCGTCTCCCCAAAAATGATAATGAGGAATAGATACGTTTTATTAAAAATAAATCTGAAACGCGTTTTTGTACAAAAAATGTCTCCCGTAACAAAAAAAAGGGTAGTAATCAAATATAATCCGAAACTAATCGCATCAATTTCCTTGGGTGACTATTAATTTTGTAAATTTTTTCGTTTCAAAAGTAGAGGTCAGAGAAATTTTGTAGCAGGAGTAAAAATACGTTATTATAAATATGGAATTTCTGTTTTGTTATGGCGGACCAAAGCTTTTAAAACGCCACATAGCTAAATGATTCTAATAGATAAAATATTTTCAGGCGTTTGTTATGAGTATAAATTGATAACTTTTTGAAAATGCTATATACAGCAAGCAAAAACTTTAGTGCTTAATCAGCAAATTTTGTTATTATATTTCATGTAGCAACTACTTTCTTTTCCCATAAATTAACCCCCTTATTTATAAATTTTACTTAAAGTTAAGAGACGTTTCAATATCAAAAATAGGTACCTATAGAATTATAATAATTAAATTCATATTCAATACAACTCTTTAAGACCAGGCAAAAATTGATATATAGGATTATACGTAGGTACTTACTTAAAGAGTTGTATTATCGATTTTAATGATTACAATTCTGTAAATACATTTTTCTTACGGTCGCGAATCATACAACGATTAATATACAACCTAAGACTGACTAGCAAATTGCAAAAAATATAAGAAAATTAAATTTCGCGGTCTACCCTGGCGCTTCCCCCTTAAACAGACGTTAATCATTACTTAACTTAATGCAAAGTTTATGATTAAGGGGGATTATGTTTTAACCCTTCCAGTCAAACTAAACAATCTTTACTTATCATTACACCTCATCCTATTTTAGTTACCATTAAATAAACAAAATCTCCCTAATGATGACCGGACAGCATTCGTAAAATTCAATTTGAAACTAAGATTCTCTCGCGGCGATTTTTGAACTCATCAATCAAAGGTTGCGACTATTCAATCATAGCTTTTCTCTGTTCCTTTCTTTCACGTTTGAAAAACCTTATGTGGAACAGAGATAGTGCGATGAAGTTTAGAAGGTTCAGTGGTAAGTAACCCTTGGTTCACACGAATGCCTCAAGGAAGGGTCTGTCCAGAAGCGTAATCAATTTGCTTGAAGGAGGGAATGTTGAAATAATTGATTTTTTCGCTGCTAATAGTCTTGCTAATGTCAGTCTTATCCAGATGTTAATTTTGACCAGCTGTGGTTGCTATAAAATGAGGATAAAGTATATGAGTCGGCTTAAGTAATACAATATAGCCATAATCAGGTAAAACCCTCGGAATATAAGGCCAGCAAGCAGCAATGGAGCCAGCAAGCTTAAATTGCTACTCTCAAAAATAATTTAGTTGATAGCTCAACGTTGGTGAAGGTTCATCACCTTGTTGACCACAACCAACATGTATATACGTAAGTAACTAGTACCACGTGGGATGGGAGTCTATTCTATTAGTACGCAGGGCGCTCACTTACCATCCCGTTACAGTGATCAATGATGCAGAGGACGCTATGCGGAGGCGTAAATTAAAACATAAAATTAGTGATCGGCAGATATGACTCGGAGTTTCATTAAAAAGTAATGAAAACTTCCTCAGAATATTAATCGAGTTATAAAACGGAGAGCTGGATGAAATACAGCACTTTTATAAAGTTTATTACACCGACTACTTCAGTTCTATCCACGTCGCAGATACGACGTTATACGTGAAATACAAAAATATATCTATCTACAAACAAATATACAAGTAATGTCAATATGTGGTAGTTACATTCTTCTTCGCCGCACCTCGTGTTACATTGTCGATAATTTAATAGCAAACACAAACAACGCGACACAAATCATTTACACCGGACGATGCCGCGATGGTCGAATCCCTACTCGCTCGACCAGTTATCGGATATTTGTTTTATTTCACATAGTTAACTTATAGGTAACGTGGACATTAAAACATGTAATTGTAAGCTAAATTAATAGGTGGTTTTAGAGAAGAAGCAAGTAAACAAAGCTGTTTGGTTAGTAATTAGCTCGCGAGACTGAAATAACATAATGGCGTAATTGACTGGCTTGGCGCGTGTTATTTCGTAATTTCGCGTGTTGGTATCTCCGGAGATTCCCCACAAATACGTATTATTTTCTCATAAACATGAGTCAAATGAAATATTTTTCAACATTGTATTTTAGTAGCATAATTTTAAAACGAATCATTCTGAAGTTTGGTTTTGACTTTTTTGTCTAAAAATGATTTATATGGACTCCCGCTATTCCTGTTTACGAACCGATAGGCGAACAAAGGCCTCAGATCAGTATCACTCCACGTAAATGCGTTCGGCATGATGCGAGACTTTTGACACCAAACAGCAGCGATAACATCTTAAAACATCTAATGTTTTAAACAAACTCTTTTATGTGGGTTAACTTAATTTTGTAAGAATAAAAGAGATATTTCCATCATATTGTTTGATATATTGATATCGAGTATGAATGGGGTTTTTTGTTGATGCGGGGGCAATATTTTTTTGTAGTTAAAAGGAGTTACATCAGATACCAGCTAATATAGAAAAAGGAAGTCGTCATTATCTGCGTATTTCTCTAAAATCTTCTATATTCAATATTTAAGCCATTTTTATTATACGAAGGACAAAACCTTCTCAATTTCTTAAGCATACGTCAGAAACTTCATCTGTCATTAGCATTACTTAAGATTTAAATAAGACTACCGCAAGGCTAAATTAGTCATGCATGTTTTGCCTATGATCTAGGTGTTTTTATTTGGCTTGCATGCATATGCAAATATCTTCTATAAACACTCGTCTGACGGACCGACGTTAACAGGTGCTCGTTTGCCTAAGACTATGGAATGGAGTCCCAAGACACTTTCGCCTGACAATGTCAATGTATTTATCACTTGTCTTAATATTGTTTATTTGTAGTACCTACATGAAAATATCGTTCCTTAATTGTAGGTGCTGTTTCAATTATTTAAATGTTAACTGCAATCGCACGATTGATTGAAATGTTAAACATATCGTTATAATTTTCTCACTGACATAATACTCTTTTGTATTTCAAAACTAAATTGAGCTTCAGCCATAGCTTTAAAAGTCATCAAAATTAAATTACAATGCATCCATTGCCTATATTTCTGTATGAACTCCTCGTAAGTGTCACTTTGTAAAAAATGCGCAACAACAGCCCCTTATCTGCATCAATAGAATAAATTCGCGATAAAACAAAATGAAATACCGAAATAGATTTACTAACCAATTACTAACGTGCTCTCCAATCAAACAGCAATACGTTCTAGCTTCAAGCGCATTCTTCAAGCGACATTAAAATGCGGGTCCTGGCAGGTTCCTCAAGATGGCCCTACCTGCATGCATTAGGATTCCGCAAGCCACTTAGTAGCACGGCTCACCTACAGACCCGTTGCCCGTATTCCCATTTAAACATAAAAAATAGAAGCTGGATAATGTTAGGATCTATTCTCGTGTAAGGTTATAGAAAGCGATAGAGACGATTTATTAATTTATGTTTTCTAACACTTTGAATGAAGACCAAAGATTAAGCATTAAGTACTTAGTTTCAAATAAAAATGTAAGCGGTAAAATCCACCAATTGCTTTTGTTTCCTGATTATTATATGAGCTTTCCAACTTTCGGAATTTGATGAAAACAAATGCAGAGTTCAGTTTTTATTTATTCAATTAAATATTTATTTCAGAGTACTTTTCTAGCTGGCCAATTAAAATATAATAACATCTAATTAGAAATCTCCACTATTTTCGCAGTCATAGTTCCTCAGTCGTGTGAGGTGTATGAGTGGTTAGTGTGGTCGATAGTATGCAGTACTGAACCAGTCGGCAGCTGACGGTTAGACATGTATTAGTTGAGGCGCCATCTACATGCAAATTGTTTTTCCTCCACTGTTTATTAAGGTGTTAGGATTAAAACCTTCGCGAATGATCACCGACCAGCCAAGTAACTGCCACCAAGCATGTTTAATAGCGAAATGCTTCGTCTGCCATGCATTTTCATGTTATATAGGCATACGTCTTTTATACTTTAATTAGGGTTGTTGGTTATTCTTATTTGCATTTCTTATCTAATTTTCGAAAGTGCGTAATAAAAGTAATATTAGATTTGTTTTGTTTTCTCGTTATGCTTTTATAGGGCTTGAACAAAAAGGGGCAAATAATTTTAATGGCACAAGCAATTATTCACGTCCGTTTGACGTATTTAGATCAGTGTTTTTATCATCGTCCTCTGTGTCTAAACAGCACGGACTATCATTAACTCCTTATAGTAAGGTAATGTTGTTTTTCTGCAGCACCGTATAATGTGCAGGTATGACGTCGGTACGCACGACACAGCTTCAATTAACTCGTCCTCTAAAGGACTTGCACCTGCTAAAACTTTAATAATTACACTAAGTTAATTGTTAACTATACTGGTTTTGAGAAAACACGCACTGTTCTAATAAATATGCGGGCCAAGTGTACTAATAAACCAAATTACGTGTGTAGCCACACAACGTAACGAGCAAATTACTGTTTTATAAACGTCATTGTAGTACCTAGTAGCCGTTTCTTTTGCCAGCGTTTTTTCTTTCGAAGAAGATAGATAAAAAGAAGTTGGTGCCTTTAACAGCTCTACTTATGTCATAATAGAATGATATCGTGAAGATAAAATAAAAAAAAAATTAAGTGTCGTAAATTAAATTAATTTCATAAGTATTTAATACGAATGAACAAATAATGTAATTTATGACAACTTAAAATAGTAAAGCTTAATGAGTGGCGCGGGCGTCCTTCGCGAAGGCCGCGAGTGCAGTGAGTGTGAGTGACCTATCAGGAGGCGCGGGCGGCGGCGCAGGAGTGCGCGCGCCGCCGCGTGCTGCGCTTGCGCCATGCTAATTACTACCACCAATAAGGCGCCCCGTCAACATATTTATTTTTAGTTTATGAATTGTTCATAAACCCACTTCATTGAAATAGGATCTGTATCACTCTTTTTTTCAGATGTCAGTGTAAGGAGAGCTTCGTGCGACCCTCAACAAAATGCCAAGATTAATTCCCGACAAGTTATTTTATGACAAAGACGTGCTCCGGCACGAGCACTCAATAACTTGGGAGCTCCTTTTTCGGAACGATCCTTATTGGCATTCGAAACGTTCTATGAAAATAAAAATCCTAAGGTGGCTACCGAATGCCTGATCCTTATATTGCAAAGACAACATTTAATAGCGAGCTGAAAAAATATTATCGAGTGGTAGTTAAGCGTCTATAAACTAGTATTGGGTTTTTATCATTCCCGAGCTTTCAACTTTTTATAATGTTAAAATTTTTCGAATATCGAACAGTAGCTGTAATGAACAGTTGACTGACCACGTTCTGCGTGCTCTGCTTGCGCGCAGACGTGCGGTCTGTAATACATTGCGAGCCATGTATGGGATACATATTTAATATCGCTTCATGCATACAAAAAAGTGCGAAATGGAAATGATAATTTTTCCCACGAATATTTTGATTGGTCGTCGAACCAGTCAATAGTGGAGATCAAAGCGGGCCGGCCGTCGTCGCCTGTGCATATCGACCGCTGGATCTTTGTCATTCGCGCTCGACTCGACGCGGAGCGACATTGCGGTAACACAAGCGCCGCCGCTGTTGGCAATTAATGTAACCAAAGATCATCAATATACATCTTTATCACTTGATCGCCTCTGACACCGAAGTATTTAAACAACTAGGGACCTGTAGTAGGTACATTATAAGATTTGAATATTCAGTCACGCACATCTTTCAACATGCTTCGAGTGGAGAAGTGGTCCCGTCCTACATGTTATATTTTTTATTATTTAGCCACCGAACACGACATGTATTTAAAAATAAAGTCATATATTATAGAGTGGTACTTTGGTGTCACCACAGGCAAACATGACAATTAGGAAGATGACAGTTTCAAAGAACACGGTAAGCCCAGAGCGGCGTTTAGTGATTTTAAAAGCTCGAGGCAGCTATGTTATAATGACCAAGAGCTGTATTTTAAAGTCCGCTTGACCAATTATGACCATTTAAACGAATGATCGGGGCGTATGACGAGCCGCCCAGCCTAGCCGTCATGCCATCTACGGTAATCCGAAGTTGGATCAGTGCCGACTCTTTGGCATTGTTTTCCTTAGAAAATACGCAATTTGATATCGGTCAGATAGTGTCAAAGGAAGAGAAATCTAATTTCATGAATTTGAAAAAATATAATTGACAGCGAATGTTGCACGATCTAGCCGAACATGAGAAGAATACCAACAACCCTGTTCTTCGAAGTGCATTTAAGTAGCTAATTACATTTTTCTCTAGCTGTGTATTAATCAAAGTTCGTTTATCGGCTACAAACAAGATCTCGGGTACCTAGCAAAGTGATCGCGTGGTAAGATTTGAAATTTGAATCTTGAGACTCGCGTGAGCCACTCACGCGCTGATACAAAGAGATACGCGATTCTGATCATGCGCATTGATAAATTGATCACATGCATATCGGTTACTAGCTCCAATATCGTGGGAGTACGTCCTCAAGCGATGGAAATAAGAACTTTTATTATCAAGTGGAAATTATCTCGCGACGTGGTCACAAATAATAATAATCTTATTGTAAGTAAATAATTATAATAATAATAACTAAATTGAGAATAATTCTTTTGTTGTCTTGTTGTTGTAGGAAATAAAAGTAACGTACCTTATCTAAGAAAACGAAACTGTAACTTGCTGTTCAAACTATGAATCCATGTCCTTTACAACAAACCACCCCTTTGATTTGTTTAAATATTAATTTCCTGATAAATCTACCCTTTTTAGGGTTCCGTACCTCAAAAGGGAAAAACGGAACCCTTATAGGATTACACGTGTGTCTATCTGTCTGTCTGTCCGTCTGTCACAGCAAATTTGCTCCGATCGAATGGACCGATTAAGTTGAAATTTGGTACACGTATGTATCTCTGTGACCCAAACACGAACGTGTAACTTAAATAAATGAATTTTGAATACCTATAGAGGTCAATTTTGGGGGGCAAATAAGAAAAAATAAAAAAAAGTTTTGCAAACTGTACCGTGTGACATATTAAATGAAATGGCTTACTGTGAGGGTTTCAAATATATTTTTATTTTATAATTTTTAAATAAATCATTTTAAAGTTATTTAAGAAAATAGACAAAAATTGACCATTCCCCCCCTTATCTCCGAAAGTACTTAACCCAAAATTTTGAAAAAAGTACAGGAAATCCTATAAGAAGTCTATGGTCTTAAAACAACATGGTAGATCTCTCAATATTGTGCATACAAACTCACATTTGCAGTTGGAATGTATGGGAGAACATGTTTTTCAACTACAGTGTTAAGTTTGTTCTTGAGATTCTTCCCAACTACGGAACCCTTCATTGTGCGTAGTTCGACACGCACTTGGCCGGTTTTTTCAACAATGTATTTCAGTACCATCGCCAATATATCCCACTGCAGCAATCACGCAAAACCCGTAAGGAAGACATAACACACGATTCTCAAAAACCATATGTTCTGCATGTGGTTTTATTTGGTTTCATGGTGTTTAGCCACGAGGCTGCCCCGGGCAGCGCCCCTCCCCCCATTGTGTTGGACAATGCGCTGTAACTCCTCACTAACGAGACGTAGAAAGGGAACAAGGGAGAAGCGGGCAGCGATCTTGCTAGGTATACACTTCAATCGCTGTAATTCATATTTGAAATTGAGATAGAGGAGCTGGCATAATATAACATCGTCTGTATTCCGCGAGGAGGAACGTAGAGGCGTGGGGCGAGGAAAACCCAGTTATGTTTAATTCCCATAAGTTTAACGATAACATAACCGTTTGTATTTAAAAGAATAAAACTTGCATTATTTTTATTGGACTCTTGCATTGCTTAGCTTGTAACTCATAATAATTATGAACAATATCTTCCAAATACAGTACAGCACAGCGATCCTGCATGGAGTATTGCAGCCACCTTTCGGATGGATCAGCTAAGTACCAACTAGCCGCGCTTGACTCGGTGGAACGCAGAGCAAAGAGGCTCATTGGCGACGTAAAACTGGTGGATGCCAAGCTTCATAGTTTGGCTCATCGCCGCAAGGTTGCCTGCTTGTCGGTCTTCTACAAATTGTACTTCGGTGAGTGTGCTCAAGAACTCCACGACCTCATTCCGCCGGCCCCCTTCTACCATCGAACATCTAGACGCACTGCCAATTGTCATCCCTACCTAGTGGGTATTCCACCAATTCGCACTAAGCGTTTCCAAATGTATTTTATAATGCGCAAAGCAAAAGAGTGGAACTCACTACCTGCGTCTAGGTTTCTGTACAACCCTAATCTCTTCAAAGTAAGAGTAAAGTAAGGCTTCTTCTGGGTAAGCTCACTCCATCGTCGACTATGTCTCTGTCGCCTCCGACCTAGACTAGAGTCAAGAGCAAACCCATCTATTAGGTTGGGGAAAAAGTCTTTTCGCATTATAGTATGTATGAGCTTGTAATAAAATCTCTTTGGCTATACTATTTTTATCTGGCTGGTTTTGGTATCATTGAAAGTTTACATTTTAAAGAACATAATTCCAAATTCAAATTAGGAAAATATGTGATTTTCATTTGTTTTTCGTACCGTCAAGATGAGTGAATTTAATGAAGAAATTCGATACATTTTAAAATTTTACTACAAAAAAGGTAAAAATGCAACGCAAGCCGCGAAAAAAATTTGCGATGGTTATGTAGTGTCTGTAAGAGTAGCACAAATTTGGTTTAAGCGTTTTAAATCCGGAAATTTTGATGTCAAAGATGCACGTCGCTCTGGTCGCCCTATTACGGATAAAATGGATGCCATTTTTGAAAAAGTGGAGCAAGATCGGCATGTCAGTAGTTACGACGTAGCTGAAGAACTGGAAATTGACCACAAAACAGTTTAGGCGCATTTGAAAAAAAACTGGGTGCACAAAAAAGCTCGACATTTGGGTACTCACTGAAAGAAACCTGTACTCATTTGTGATTCTTTATTACGACGTAATGAAACCGAACCATTTTTGAAGAAGCTGATAACTGGTGATGAAAAGTGGATCACGTATGACAAGAACGTGCGAAAAAGGTCGTGGTCAAAGGCCGGTCAGGCTTCACAGGCTGTGGCGAAACCCGGGTTAACTCGCATTAAGGTGATGCTGTGTGTGTGGTGGGATTGGAAGGGCATTATTCATTATGAGCTGTTACCACCAGGCAAGACCATCGATTCTGAACAACTGATGAGATTAAAGCAAGAAGTTGAGAGAAAGCGGCCGGAATTAATCAACAGAAGGGGTGTGGTTTTTCATCATGATAACGCTAGACCTCACACATCTTTAGCCATTCAGCAAAAATTAAGAGAGTTTGGCTGGGAGGTGTTAATGCATCCGCCGTATAGTCCTGATCTTGCACCTTCAGATTTCCACCTGTTTCGGTCTCTTCAGAATTCTTTAGGCAGTGTCAGGTTAACATCACGAGAGGACTGCCAAAACCACTTGTCGCGGTATTTTGACCAGAAGTCCCAAAATTTCTATAGCAATGGGATCATGTCCCTACCTACAAGATGGCAAAAAGTTATCGAACAAAATGATACCTACATACTTTAGTTAAATGTAAATAAACTTTATTAAAAAATGTTTTGAATTTTTTAAAAAATGCGAAGAAACTTTTTCCCCAACCTATTATACAGGACAATTTTTTAAGCAGTGCGCAAATTTTCACGGGGTGTTCTACTCATGAATATGAACAACTTTCACTTTGGGACAAACCCTGAAATCATGAAAAAAATCTGCTGTTTCATATAAAAGTTCAATACCTACTCAACCAAAATGTATGAAGTAGCAGATTTTTTTTTTTGTAATTTCAGGTTTGATCCCATAGTGAAGGTTGTTCATATTCATGGGTAGAACGACCTGTGAAAATTTGCGCACAACTTCAAAAATAGATACAATATGAAAATCGATTTGTGTATAATAATGATAATAATATCCTGAGACATTGTTCACACACGGTCATCTGATCCCTAACTAAGCAGAGCTTGTACTATGGAAACCAGATAACTGATATGCTACATATACTAATCTACTATAACTAATCATATACTACAACTAATCATGTAAAGATGTTGTTTGCGATCGGGCTACCCGTGCGAAGCCAGGGCGGATCGCTAGTATTTCATATTCATGAATACTGGGACCTATTCCATGTAACAGATCAAACGCTCTCACGTATAACTTGGGACGCAACCAAAGCCTGAAGCGTACTCACATTTGTAAAAACCATAATAAGCGCCCGCTTTTGGCATATTGTATTGACACACGATAAATATTTGCAAGATTGCACCAAGCTGAGATTGCAGCAGAGATCTCTTTTCCTTCAGGGTACGAAGTATGCTCTACTCGGTAGGAAAACGGTACCCTGTACAATAATACGCATTGCCTGGATAACACAGTCTGTTTTATCGTATTGTTCATTGTCTCATAAGTTTACATCATATTGATCACAACTCAGAGGGGTAGCTTTTGTCATTTGTTTACAGGCATGATTTGTTAACCCCAGTGGATGCAATTTTTTGCATCTTCAGGCAGTCGATTTTCTTCAGTTTTTCTATACCAGTTATATACCATCCTTACCTAGTTGCTATTCCACCAATCCGCACTACGCGCTTCCAAATGTCTTTTATAATGCGCACAGCAAAAGAGTGGAACTCACTACCTGCGTCTGTGTTTCCGAGCGCATACAACCCTAATCTCTTCAAAGTGAGAGTGAAGGCTTCTTCTGGGTAAGCTCACTCCATCGTTGGCTTTGTCTCTGTCACCTCTGACCTAGACTAAAGTCAAGAGCAAACCCATCTCAAATAAAAAATAAAACATTATTTATTAAAAACTAGCCAATGCCCGCATGCGTTGCAATGCCCATTTTTTCTAAGGAACCTTTCCCAGCGCGCACACAACCACTGAGCAAAGACTCATCACAATATCGGTCGAGCCCTTTTCGAGTTGTTCGAGACTAATGCACAGCAATTGATTTTTATATATAATAATGTACAATATAAAGAAGATGTGTGTATTCGATAATTCATTTTGATAATAATATATTATAAATATTATAATACTGTTTGTTGGATAGTGAGATCGAAGCTTGTATGTACATAATTTGACTAGTTATTGTGCTTACAAAGAAATGCCAATCTTAACTTGTAAAAATCATATGGATGTTATTACTATAAATGATTACGTAATATTCAAATATACTTGTAGTATGACTTAGAATTTATATTTCTATTTTAATAAAATAAGTCGTTTCAAACGATTGGTACAATACTGTCGGTACCATGTTGATATTCTATTGAATTGTATCTAAGAATTACGAATCAGATCTTATTAAATGGCTTAATTACCTTTAAATGTTTTAAAACGGTTTCACTACATAAGATTTGTTTGTTTTTACCTGTATTAGAAGTTATTAAGCCAAAAATTGTAATGATCTGTGATTGGTTCAAAATGGCGGTTGATGCTTCCCGCTTAAGTGACTTTGGTAAGAAGTAGAATGGGTTGTAATGAAGTTATCGGGGCAGTTGCTTAGGAGAGGTTTGGTTTATTAATTCAGGTGATGTGGTGGTGTGAAATAAATTGACCAGGTGTCACGTAAGTTAAGTAATGATATTATATCTCAATTATTGCTTATTATGACTATACCTAGTCTTGCCATAAATATTGTCACGAAGAAGAAAAAAAAATATTGCAAATAATATTTATTACTTTTACGGTGTGTTAGTTTAATACATAAATATAAAAGAATTTAAAATATAAAAAGCTTATTCGAAGTGGTCTCCATTGGTTGCAATAGTAGCACGCGCTCTTTCCATGGGAAAATTCTTCACTGCCAATCGTATGGATGGTTTTAGGGACTCCAAATTACCATGGCGTTTAGAGCAAGCCGTACTCTCTAAAACTAACCATAAATCATAATCCAGCGGATTAAGACGGGACTAGATGACGGCCAGTCTTCAGCTCTGATGAAGTCCGAAACGTTCACTTCCAACCAAGACTGCGTGAACCGAGCTTTATGACCCGGCGCCGAGTCTTGTTGGAAGGACCATACTTGGTTATTGAACATGGTGTTGTTAAGGGGCTTAACTACCTTCTCAAGAATGGTATCTTGATACACTTGTGCCGATGTTTTGATACCTTTTTCACAAAAATATGGCTCAGTCACTCCTTCATAGCTAACACCCCACCAAACCATCACTGAAGTCGGATAATGCCCACGTTGCACTCTGTCGACTAATTGGGAAGCTTCCTTAGAGCTTTGAGCATAAATACGGTCATTTTGTTTGTTAAAATGTTGCTCAATTGTAAAGATTTTCTCATCCGTAAACAAAATTTTTCTGTGACCTCTATTCTTTCTATCTCTATTCTTTTTTTAAATTATCAGTTAAAAAATGACCAGGCGTCTCTTATAGGCTGCAAGTCCTAAGTCATCTTTTAAAATACGTGACATGGTTCTGGGTGCTATCTACATCTCCCGAGATAAAATCTTTTGCTTTCGGATAGGATTTCTTCGAATTCTTTCCCTTACTGCTTTGACCACCTTTTTCGTACGAACACTACGTGGACGGCCACATCTTTTTCTGTCACAAACAGAGGAGGTCTCATTGTACCTATTAATAGCCCGGTACACAAACATTTGACTAATACCAAGCGTATGGAGAGTTTTAAAAATTGCATTTGGCTCCATACCAACTTTGTGTAATGCAATCACAGCGATTCGGTTCTCTTTATCACCCCACTCCATTTTAATATCGCAAAATATTGTACAATGTATTGGCGCCAAAATTAGAAATTCAATGAACAATCGTATAAAAATGACAAATTCGAAATTCAAATGTAATATCTTTCTTATTTTTAATTGTAACAGTATTTATGGCCAGACTGGTTGTAGTTATATTATTGATAATATTGCTAATGTGAAACCGTATAATGGAGTATCCATGTTCTTTTCCTAGCTATTGTTGTTCTGTTGCTATTATTCTGGGTTCACTTGGACCATTGCCCAAGAGATAGAATCAACTGTTTTCAGATAACGATAATTTTAAAGAAATGTAAATAATGTGTTTCCATGGAGTTTCCTTGTCCTTCCTTCTCCATGATTGTCCTAGTTCTAGAACAGACAACTAGCTTTCTCAAAGATAATCATTGACAGGCCTAAATGAAATAATAAATGCCTAGTCTTGTCTTTTTGTGCTTTTGTTCATGAAAACCTTTCCCTACACACCATCTTCATAGTACTTTCATACACAGTAAATACCCAGTAAACAAACTGACATTCAAGGCTTACTGTTTGGGTAATATCTAATATATATATATACACTTTTAGTGCCTTACTGCTAAATTTTCTAATATGTGCGTTATTACGTTGAGTTGACGAAAATGTATGGATGACATTTGAGGTGCATGCCCGAGTGACGTATCTACAGAGCCACTATACGTCCGGCGTACCCTGGGCAATCAGTGAGTTATCCACGCTGATTGGATAACCTTTTCATCACGATGGTAATCCAAAGTCCACTTATAAAATCAGTTCCGTGCGTAGTCTCGATTAACATCGAAGGATTCTCACAAGACCAATCTGAAATTCTTTCTGCGACATTATATGCGTTCAAGAGAACCATCGAGATGAAACCCAAAGCCGGCCACACATCCCTGAACTTACTTTTATAGCCAAGACGTGTCACCCGAAGCAACGCAGTGTTTGAGGCTCGCGGCGTAAGCATACTACAAAGAAATCATCAACATCAATCTTGGTACCTGCTCTGTCACTTCCGCTTATAAACTACTTGGCACCACATTTAATTTCGTTCCGCCAAATAATTTCAGCAGCCAACCAATTAAAGTTATAAACGGTGACATCAACAGCCGTAGCTCGAACTGGGGCTACAATGACATGGACTGACTGTGATGAATGATTTGACGCTAGTACATGACGCCAAATAACCGGCGGTTGGTGTTACTCTGGACAGGTCGTTAACATTCAGCAAAAACTGCAAGATAAACCTCAAGCAGAAGGTGCATACTCGCAACAGCGACTAGTCTCATCGAAGTGGGGTGCTGCGTCTGACGTTATCCTGACTACTGGGCTGGCGCTATCTTTTTCTGCGGTTGAATTCGCATGCGCCGTGTAGAGTCGTTTTGCCCATATAAAGTTAGTGGATACAGCTCTAAATAAAACGTTCATCACAGATTTAAAACCGACCCCGTTACAAATATTGTTTCCACTAGCAGGAATAGCGCCACCAGAAGATCGCAGAGTGGAGGCTAGCTCCAGTGAAAGAGCAAAAATGGTCTCCAACACTCACCAGCCTTTACACGACAACATAGTTGTGCCACAAAGGTTATAAAGGAGTATCGATCTGTCACCCTGCTTTGTCCCCTTAGAGGAACAGATCGGAAAAAAAGTTTGATCTGTCCCATTGTCAGCAACTTTATTCACTCCTATCGGTCTCAGATAGGAGTGAATAAAGATCGAACTGGCCTCTCGTTGCTAAAAGATCTGTCCCACAGATCTTTTTTTTTCCGATCTGTTCCTCTAAGGGTGCAAAGCAGGGTGACAGATCGGAATAATCCGTTGAAAAGCCAAAGCAGTTTTTGTATGTGTGTCGACCGATCACTGACGAACAATCAAAAGACCCATCATTTGGTGACTTTCCTCAAGGAAGAGTTTAGGCGACACCTCGCAGCGTAACACGACGCCGTATCTACGAGTACAGTAGTTTTTAAATTAGTTGTATAAAATATGTATTTTTATACTTCTATACATACACATATAGACGACTCCGCCTTGGAGTGTATATGTGGAGCTGTTCCACAAACGGATACTTAATGTCGTATCCTGCGTGTTATATTCTGTGTGTGTTGTATTCTGCGTGTGTGTCGTATCCGCTTGCACGTTACAGAAACTGATGCATGCTAATGATAGCGCCAAACACGTAGTCGAGTTCTGGGTTGACACGCTGAGAAGAAGAACATGACATTGGAATGGACTATGAAGAATAATTGATTATGTAATTAAATGTCTTCCAAAACAAAGAAAGAATAGATTCTAAAGGAAAATAAAACAGAGCTATTGATTTTAAGCCGCATTCATATAAGCTAACATAAGTTATAGGCCGGTAATAACTACAATTAATTGAAACTTTGTAAGTATTAAAAAAGAAATAATCATAAAAACCATTAACACGTGTGCGCCTCAATAATCGATGAGTCCGTAAATTAATAATTTCTTGTTTCTTTTTTAAAGTTTGTTAATTCAAGGCAATGGCTACAGAGGAATGCTGAGCGCCACCCTTAAAAAGCCTAATTTAATTTACCAGGTAGGCAGCGTTATTTAATCATAGGCTTACCACAAAATTATACAGTGTGGTAATAGCGGCAGAGCAATCAGCAATACTTCATTTTTGCTACTGTTTTTTTGTATCTATAAAAACTAATTCACCCAACCCCCGAACGTGGGTTCGCTACTCCTTCCGTTTAGCGAGTATGGCTTTTGGGACGTTTGGAAGAAAATCGTTTGTTTTTTAGGATAAAGTTTATATTCGGTAATACATCCGAATTACCTTTATGAAAAAGTAAGATCCTGAAACCTCTTTTCAATTCAACCTCTATTAAGTAATTGAAACTTAAAAAGTTTGCAATGCTATTAACATTGCACTTTTGCTTATTTTAAACCAGAACTATTTCCCTTAATGAAGTACTATACTATCACTGTCACAGTAATATTCAATTACCTGAAATTATCAACTTTGAATTACCTACCTAGATTGCTTATCACAAAAATAAACTTTAATTTTTTTACAAAAATTATAGAGCGCTAGATCAGTAGAGTGTACGATAAGATTGGATGCATCATTAAAAACGAATGACGGTGCACTACTTGAATATTTTTATAAAACATGAGAGTTATGATCTGGGAGCAGTTCTCGGAGGCACGTAATACACACAGTGATTTTCACCCTCACACGCCGCACCCGTCAACACACGTCCCGATAAAATTACAGGGGGCAATGAAAACTTAGCACTCGTTAGGTGTCAAAATTGCCATAATTTGAAAACGCGGTGTGTGCCCCGCCTTACGTAAAGCAAGCCGACTTTTTGCCCGTTCCGAAAATTTCAAACTCAATTTTTTTTAATGATTTGTGGCCGCAACCGATATTCCGAAATTGGATGATCGGAAACGAAATCGATCGATCGTGTGAAAATAATGTTTTGATCAACCCTTAGATATTAGTGTAAAAAGTTTACCGCTATAGGTAATTTTATTTTAACTCGTTTCTTTTGCAATTGAAGTACTGTCAAACACGAGTGCCTTTGATATACTTCTGATATTAATAACAACTTTAGATAAGTATGCTAAGTAGCTAAGTAGTTTCATATCTAACACATCTCAAAGTGCCCAATATTTACAGCATCATAATCTATCAATAGACAATGAAAGTATCGTTTATCTTCCGCTCGATGTGTTCACTCTTGCTTTCTTTGTTCAACAAGCCATGACTAGCTTTTTGAATTGTTTCAAACAATAAATGCTACTCGATTACATTTAAAATATTTACTTTCAATTACGAAACAATGATGCTGCATAATCATAGTCTTTGTGACGTAATCATTAGGTGATCGTGTTTACCGATTAACATATTATTATTTACATAAGTTGTAATGTAATTTAAACTTTCTAAGGGCTGATTCTACAATCGTCAGATAAGTTTTATCGGAGGAATATATATGGCAGTTTGTCAGCGTTTGCATAGAAAATATGTCAAACCACCATTTTTGTTCTTTTTTTTTTAGATGGGTTTGCTCTTGACTCTAGTCTAGGTCAGAGGAAGAAGCCTGTTCACGCTAACTATGAAGAGATTCGGGTTGTATGCATTCGGGAACACAGACGCAGGTAGTGAGTTCCACTCTTTTGCTGTGCGCATTATAAAAGACATTTAAAAACGCTTAGTGCGAATTGGTGGAATACCAACTAGGTATGGATGATAATTGGCAGTGCGTCTTGATATCCGATGATAGAAGGGGGCCGGTGGAATCAGGTCGTGGAGATCTTGAACACACGCACCGAAGTACAAACTGTAGAAGACCGACAAGCAGGCAACCTTGCGGCGATGAGCCAAGCTGTGAAGCTTGGCGTCCACCAGTTCTACGTCGCCAATAAGCCTCTTAGCTCTGCGTTCTACCGAGTCAAGCCCGGCTAGTTGGTACTTAACTTGGCTGGTTCTACAGATAAAAGTTATCAGGCGATTGATAATTCAGCCCTAAGAAAAATTGTTTCAATTGTTTCATGACATTCCGTTTTCAACATTGCGATTCAGTTTGAATAACGTGAATTTGATAAATGTGATATGAACATTTCATTACATGGTTATAAATAATTAAGTTAAAACTATATATACTAGCCTATAGTAATAGTAATAGCCTATAGTAATACTAACCTAACCTCACTAAAACTATTAAAAAACTAAAAAATGGCGTCGAAAAATTCCTCCGCATCGCTATCGATATCAACTAGTTCATATGAAACTCATCCTAAAAACCTCCTTAGTACTTATGTCCACAGTATTTAAAAATAAGGTATAATACAATTCCAAACTCTAAATAGCTGGTCAACGTTCCATGATCATTTTAACACCATTGTGATTCGATTAGTCTCGCTCTGATATCAAATAGACAGCTTTGATATCAGACAATCGATCTTTAATGCCATAATTCAGATCAATCTTTATAAAAGGCACGTAATTGGCCAACAATCGTTCGATATTTAAAATCATTCGTTTGATATTTCTTCATCAAAGGGGTTTGGGTATGTTAAACGATAACACTGGACGTTGCCGTTGTTCTGATTTAGAAACATTCCTGTTCAAATCATTTGTAATCGTTGGTTGGTTAATTTTTTTTCCGAATAGGTATACCTACAAAATGTTTGATGTAGTAGCATCTTTAGGGTTGCATATTTCACGTCGGCTATTTCACGCCGAATTACTGAAGCTAAAAGCGTAATAAACACAATACATCATCTACCATGATGTGTATTGATACACAAAATTAGTTACATGTATTCAGCGGGCAACCAGACGTGAAATTGGGAGTGTTTGAAGTGCGTCGGCGCAGACAAGTGTGGCGACAACAACTTCGCCACGTTTTGTTATCTGCTACGGCGAATTGTGCAAAAAGGGTTCTACCTGTAGCGTACAGTCGTGGTCAAAAGTTTGTGAAAAAGGTTCAGCTACCATCATAGTGAAACTTTTTTGGCATGCTGGCCCCATGTCGTCTCGCTACATTACACAATATTCACAATAGAACCCTTCGTTCAATCTACTTAAGGACCTTTGGATTTTTTCTCATGTTTAATTTCGTTGTGCGTCGAAGTCAACAAGATGGACTTAAGGGTTCTCAGCAAACTGCTAAACAATTGTTGCGTCACGGTCAATAGAACACGGTGCGTTTTTGTGCACATTTTTTTTCGTAGAGCTTTCGAACTTGACCGTTATAGGTTTTAAAACGGCGGCGCCGAAAGGATTTAAGATTTCCTTAAACCTATTATCTGTTAAAGCGAGCTTATGCTCCACAATCACATTGCCGGATTTGTGCGAAATTCTTCAAACATAATCTCAACACAGTATTTTGAATGTATTCACAAACACTTATAAGTTCCTTCATGCACCACCAACATTTTCTGAAAACTTGTTCAATAATTGGACCTAGTTATCCAGAAAGCAGCCATATGACACTTTTTCCAAAAATGAGTTATAAACACAGTCATACTAACTTCGACATACACGATTTTTTGCAAAAACAGCCATGTCGATATCTCTATTTATCACGGAGATATGAGCCGTCAAATGCAGCCATGTCCATACATCCATAATGCAACCATCGACAGAAAAATGCTTATAACTCTGTTCGTACTTTTCCCGACATGGCTGCTTTCTGCATAACACGGTCCAATTATATTTTAGAACTATTTTCGTAGGCAGAAACTAATATCTTACAGAAATCTAATGATCATCTTCCTTTTAGCGAAATATTAAAAGATAAAGAACTGTGAAATTGATGAATAGATTTTTTGCACAACTGTTTTCTATTTTAACGCCTATTGTGGGAAACTGATTCTTGCAAAAGATTATTAACGCAGACGATCTTCTCATTAGATTATAAAGATTAAAAAAGAAAAGATAAAAATGTTTCTGTAAAGAAAGCGCTTTTGTTATGTTCCAGATTTATATTAAATTAACAATTCTTCCATTCCGTGGTGGGGATAACCAAAACGAGCGTTGCTTGTTCAGTCGCTAGGTCACTCATGCTCTTGGTACGTGCGTTGGAACGTTCAACTTGAAGGATATTACTAATAAAATAAAAATCATAAAAATAAATTATCAGCCCTCCCCATACATATGGGTCGAATAGGTATTGAAGGTTTGTATGGGACAGCTAATACTTTTTTCTCGATTACGATGTTGGTTTCATTGAGAAAGTTGTTCAGTTTGATGGTCTGTACCACACACTTTTGACCACACATTTCTGGTACATCCTGTACATAGTTCATTCAATTTTGTTTATTTTTGTCAAAATAATTTCCCAAGTAGTTCTCACCTACCTAAATAAAGAGACATCTTTACGCAGAAGTACTTAGGGATTACAAAGAACACGCTCCCAAAATGTTTCAATCATAACAATACTTGCTGACGTTAACCTAAGTAATTACAGATCACCCTAATAAATTGTAAACTTCACAAAATCAGTAATTTCGTGTCACCCACCACTTGTGTGACAATAATACCATCACAATCACTCACGCCCAACACTCGTGCTATTGGGAAGATTTATACCTTAGCACAATGACTGTGTATCGTAAATTCGTAACAAATTCCCGGAGAATGAAATATATGGCGTACCAATTATTCAGAGACCAACCAACCGGAAGCTTTCGAGTATTTTTATCGGATCTTTTGAACACGGTGGTGATTTTAAACAAATATGAAACTACGAACCGACGCCTAAGCTGAGAAGAATAGAAGATTACAACGAAATCTCGTTTTTGTTTGTTTTCTTTGGTGTAAGTCTTTTGTATCGAAGGCGGCCGCGACCTAATGTATGGTGGATTAGAAATATGCAGACAATTTAATATTCAGACCTTTGGAGAAATAGATTTGAAGCAAATATGTATTGGTAATAAACCATAGCGTCGAATCTTTTTCTACTACACTGACGCATGTTAATCCCGCAAAGAAATCAAGAGATATTGTGATACCTATGTAACCTAAATGCATATTGTGATTACAAATTGAAATTCCACAAAATTAGAAATGTAAAAAAACACGCAAAACATAATCCGCGCCATAATTAAACTTGTCCAGTTAAAATACGAAGGACAGGTTTAAATAAATAGCGGGACAAGCTCCAGCTTTTTTCTTGTTTACAGCTTTGGACAAGTTAATTGGCAAAACAAAACACAAGTTTTAGAAAACACAAATAGATTCTTATCAAACAATATATGACAGGTCCAGGAAGAACTGACCCAAAAAAAAGTCCACCAAAATTAGTTGACAGAATATAACGCCTTAACCGATTGGACGTATCGCGAGACAGTTCATTTGTCAATATCTCTCACGAGGCATAATTAAACTGTAAGATAGAAGCTAAAAGCATCGGCTTCTGTATCTACGACCAGGCGTCACAGTTATCGAAATTAATTCTATGAATGATTGCCATGGGTATACGTGAGAATAGATAACAGAACTCATTTCGAACTACTTATAAGTGCAGACGGCTTAGGCGAGATCTAGCAGTAGGAATACCACGTTTAGTATAAAGCCTTTTCCAAATCTAAAGTGGCGATATTATTTTACGGTCCGTGATAACCCTTTGAATTTAGTTTTTAGTAAAAAAGCGGCATTTATTTAACGAGCTAAATAATTTCTCTATCAAAAACACGTTAAGTAACGTCTACATTTTGATCAGACAACTTCATTTAATTGGTCTTCTCTAGGAAATCTCATATTCAATTAATAAGATGATGGTAATTGGATCAACAAGAGTCGGGAACCTTTGGTGCTGATGGATGGTATCAATTTTCGTACCGGTCCCTGCGTCCCAAGTAATTTGTTATCATAGTAATATTCTCGGCGTCTCATTCTCGAAGTACTTAAAGTAATCGTATTTTGTTAGTAAGCTGTTTATTAATTAGTGTTATTTAAAACTACCAATCTGGTAGCGAGTTCTTGCTCACGTGTTTTGTTTAATAACTAGTTTTCTTGTTTGTTTTAGTAATTTTTATTCATTTAAAAACGACAGGAAGGTAATTATTTATTTCTTTAAAATTTTTATCATCACCTTCAAATCATATCATCATATCCTGAAGCTAAATATCATAGTTTGGTATCTAATGATTTTTTTGTGAATTTTACTTACAATTTGTCAATTCAAACAATCGATCGTGTGGATGCAGTACAGTTACTAGTTGAATGCAAACTGGCAGACCTACAAACGCAAACCGTTAAGCTTGCGGTCAGATAAAGCTACAATCGACCGGATTTCCACCTGACCGATACTTGCTCCGCTAAATTATCCCTAAACCATTGTCCAAACGGACGTCTTTTGCAGCCACATCAATGAACCACCGACAATGTACCGGTCTTAGCTTCGACGTCGCGGGTGCAAAGACGCGTGCCTCTAATCTCTATTGATATAACGGAACTAAAGAAACTTTGTATGAACACCTTACGCGTTTTTTACCACGTTTATTTTCAAGACATCCCTATAAAACGATAGACCTCTGCTTTTTGTGCACTTATTGATATTAGAGAACGGTAATACACTTTGCCGTTATGACAAACAAAAAAACGAATATCAAAGTGTTACAGTTTCAAGGTAACTGTATCTCAGCCCCCGTGCACTTCCGAGGTTCATCGCCACACTACCTACTCCACTTCAAGGTGGAAGGAAGCAATACATTATTTTTACAACGATCAACATTATGTTATTGAATTACTTTTGAAATTGATTTGGTGCCTTCAGTTATGTTTGCAGAACGTTTGCATCTGCTCGGGGCAATGCGTTTGATTTTTTGTTCGACAGACATTGTCGAGACTGTCTAGATGTGGGCGCTTAATTACGGATCACGTTCATAAAGATAATGTAATATAATCCTCGTTGCGAACAATCAGAGCAAGCAAGGTGGCGTCATAAGAATTAATCCAGATATACGATATTCTATTGCGTTAGTCCAGGTGAATTATTTGGCACGCTCCTGGGTAACCTACATCTTATCGATGGGGAACACCTTGTGTTTCAGAGATAATGGCTTAGATACCTTCCGTTATAATGTAGATCAATACGTGCGCCGATATATATGGCAGATGGGGAAGGGTTATTGTATACACAATTTATTATTGTTATGATTTCAATAGAAACTTTGACAAGGTGTACTCGAGATTTTGGCATGTGCTATATTCCTTTTGCTAACACATTGTGCTTGATTCATACTATATTTTCTTTGAAAGATTCAAATCAATATGCGTATCTATTTTTACATTGACAAGTCGTAACTTGTTTATCTGATAATCTAGAGTAATTATTTAGATACTGAGTTATTTTTAGTTACGAGTAATTCTCGCAACTTAGCTTGCCTCTATTTATGAGGATATCCTGTTAATATAACGATCGTCTTTTACAAAGTTCTACATATGAGACGTGAACTTACAATCTAGTTCTAAACCGTGTACTTGATAAATATAAAAGCAAATTTCGCATCGTTAAGTCGTGTTATAGCAACCGTGCGCATGCGACGTCGGCAAACGTTCAAAGGCTCGGACGCTGACAGATGACGTATCGCTTGCACAATACGATAAAATGAAAGGGTGGAGTGCATAGCGATGCAATTCATAGGGGTACTCTACTCACTGTAACCTAACACTTCGAATTTTGCACGGAGAGCACGTGTGCAAATCAAAATGTGTACTATTGTGATGGAGATGATAGATGGTGGTGGACGCAAATGTTGATTAATTATTGTTGTAGGTTTTGAAGTGGTGTCTGGGAATCGATTTTAGAAGTATATTTCTGTCGTTTTGGTGTAAAATAGTGAAGCATAATTAAAAGTAGAATATTCTGCGTTGCATGTGCGGTGAAGCTTATGGTTCGGGGTTGCCATTAGTAAAACTTTGTCACTGTCGTAGACACTGTCGTAAAAAATGAAAATAATAGGCCTTCAAAAACTATAAATACTCGCAAAAAGAAGCAGACAAGGCACTGTGTAGAAAAGAATGTAAACAATAGTGCGTGCTACAGCGCAGATTCTGTGTGGGAATAAACTCGTGAAAAAAGCTGACCTAAGTAAATATTGCAGTTTACCCACTGGCGCCTGTAACTCGATAGTGTTTAAACAACATAACAGAACCTATTATTTTGTATGTATTAGGTTAACATTTTTATTTCACACAGATCTTAGTGCACTCTATTTTATGAACCAATAAATAAACCTTTGTAAAGAAACAACCAACAGTAGAACTAGCATATAATTAATTTTAAGTAGGTATTATCTATAAATTATATTATCTATAATAATTATCTATAAATAAATAAAAATAATTGGTATATAAAGGACTTAAAAACTACTGCGATGAAAATATCTACCAAAAAAGTAGAAGTTAATAAAGAACAACGACAGAAGTTTGCCTATCGATCCATCTGCTATGCGTGCCCTATTTGTAATACTACCCTTAAAATCTTAATCAGAGTAAACAAGGCCTGCACATTAATCACAGGAGACCAGAATGAACTCCGCTTCCGGACATCTACAAATAAAAAAATAAAATCAACAACATGAAAAAATACCGACCCCTCAAGAAGCATAATAATTTTTATTCCGCATAGTTTCTTATTTCGACATTTTGTGACACACAGGCATTGTAGATGAAAGGCAAATTTAACAACAAGAGCCCAAGACACAAAATTTTGTAAAAAAAAAAACTTTCTTGAACTAAGATTTAATTATTGGTTTTCGTAGCACTTGCTACGCCGACTAATAAAGTTGTAGCACTCGTAGCAACTAGCTACGACAAATTAGGCGCCTCTAAAGACAACTCGTAATTTATGTATGATCTACTACGACAAAACAATTTACTTATTTTTTAACCTTCGGATAACTTTTATCTAAAGAATAAAAGTTGCAGTTTCACAAGTGTTTTGATACAAAATACCGATATATTTAAAATGAATTTATGGTCCTTTAAATTAACAAAATTATATTCTAACTTAACTAAAACTATTCACAAACTAAAATATGGCGTCGAAAAATTCATCCACATCGCTATCGACTGGTAATGTACCCAATATACTGGCAGCATTACCACGTTGTATGGCAATGCTTAGCCTCTGGCTAAAAGCCAGCCCTTGGATCACGGGAAGTGTCAACCAGCCGTTAGAGACCATGAGCACTTGGACCCGACGGCCCGAGGGTTTCCACCCCAAACGACTCGAAAATATAATTACCAAACCCAATATATTATTTATTCTTCACATAATATCTGACAATTGAAAAATCGGCCCTAACACAATGTTTAAACCAAAATGTTTCCCTATACACATCACCGTATGTATTCTCAAATAAAACGCAACATGATCAAAGTATTGGAGATCGACGCATCGGTAACACAGGGCAGGTACAAATTACTGTGGCAGGGCTCGATCAGAAGATGGTGGTCGCTGATAAACGCTACACCATCACTATAAAGACATAATTTAGTCAGCGTCGAACAAAAAGTATAACGGACAGACAGACAGAAATAGATGAACGATGTTGCGTTTGCGTTTTAATTAACGATTACATGTTGCGACTTGCGATTGAAACGTCCTGTGCTGAAAAATGTACGTGATTAGTTTTATTGTGGCGTCTGAACAGTATGGTTTATGTGATGTGTACTCAGTCTTATAAAGCGAGGGTTTGTCAGTATGATTTTTTGAATATGATGTGGTTAAGCTGAATCGGGATTCGTATTTGTAAGGTTCGTCTTATTTAATTCAAAAAGTATGCTTGGACTAATAGGAATTGGAACTAAATTGGATTAATACAAAAGTTAAATTAAGGGGGATGCGCCAGGGTAGCCCGCGAAATTCAATTTTATTTACGTTTTTTGCAATTTGCAAGTAGGCTGTATGTTGGACAAAGTGTGATTCGCGACCGTAACAAATATGTGTTTACAGAATAATAATCACTAAAATTAGTAATACAACTCCTTAACACTTTCGCTGACGTCACGACCAGAGGCGTATTTTTGTTCGTGTTTGATATCGCGCTACGCCCACAGGCGGTTAACTTTACTAAGTCAGAACAGACAAACTGCCTATATCCGTGTAAATTTGCGTACATGACTAAGAAGCCACGTGATCTAGTGTCGTATTGCACTCATTTAAATTTTTCTAGTGTCAAGGCAAAAAATACTGGTATAAAAAATACCACAATACAGGTACCTTGACTTGTTTTTTGACGACAGTACGGCTGTAGGCGTCGTCTTATTTTGTATGAATTTTTTTAGTGTCATTGTCAGCATGTGAACTTCATCTCAGTGTCAGGGAAAGTGTTAAGTTGGTATCCTCAAATGTCAAGATTTCATGAAACATTCATTCATTAGGATTACCTGGTCTTAAAGAGTTGCATTGATGACTTTAATGATTATAACTCCGTAAATACATACTTGTTACGCGGTTACTTGGTCGCGAATCCCATTTTGATCAACACAAATCTTAAAACTGACTTGTAAGTTGCAAAAAACGTATGAAAATATTGAATTTCGCGGGCTACCTTGGCGCTTTCGCCTTAACTTTTCAAATATAATCTTTATTTATTTTCACAAATCTTGCACAAATCAGTTCATTTTTTTTTTCATATTCTTTAAAATAGTCGTTTCTACACAATCCTTCAAACTTAACCATTACAAGTTACAACTTCCATAAAAAAATAAGTGCATAGTAATGCAAAATTTTACCTTATCCATTATCAAAAATGAAATGCAAACTGTCGGCACGGGTAAAAGGGTTCATATTCAATTTTAGTAAAACATAATGCAAGGGTAATGAAGCGTTGCAACTTCCTGTGCGAATCGATTGAGCTGTATTCGCTACCCGGATATGTCTTTGTGCGAATTCGAAAGGGTGAGTCGGGAAGCTAAGATCCTCAAGCATAGTGAATTCACGCTTACATAGAACCCTTTATAATAAATAAATGAATATCTTACTTTCTCTGCTGGAACTTTATTCGCGGGGAATCGATTTGCAATGACAATTGGGTCTTTTTAATTGATTAGTTATATGAATTGGTATTAGTCATGTTTCCGTTTCGAAATAGATTGCTTCTATAACTACTTACTGTATTGAAGATAAAAAAAACCACCTAAGTGCGTGTCGGACCACATAAATGAAGGGTTCCGTAGTTGTGATGAAGTTATCCCAAGAACAAACTTAACATTGTAGCTGAAAAACATGTTCTCCCATACATTCCAACTGCAAATGTAAGTTTGTACGCCCAATATTGAGATATTTACCATGTTATGTTATAACCATAGACTTCGTATAAGTTTTCCTGTAATCTATAGATAAAGAACTATTTGCTGTATTTTTTTTTTTTATTTTAGGCTCAGTAGTTTCAAAGATAAGTGAAGGGTATTGTCAATTTTTGTCTACTTTCTTAAATAACTTTAAAATAATTTATATTAAAAGTGTATAAAAATATATACTTGAGACCCTCACAGTAAACCCTTTCATTTGACATGTCACACGGTACAGTTTGCAAAACCTTTTTTTAAATTTTCTTATTTGTCCCCCAAAATTGAACCACATATTCAAAGTTCATTTATTTACGTTACACGTCCGTGTTTAGGTCACAGAAATTAATAGTATATCTACCAAATTTCAACTAAATCGGTCCATTACATTTGGAGCAAATTGGCTGTGTCAGACGGACAGACAGACACACGGGGTTTTATTTTTTCTTTTGAGGTACGGAACCCTAAAACCCAAAAAAAGAAAGAAATGAACGAAAATAATAATAATACCACATTCGTGTAGTATATATAATAGATATATATTCGATAATATTCACCACATTCGTTTGTAACTCTTCGATTTTGAAAATTATTTAGCAACGGAGTCTACTTTTCCATATTTATAAAGTAATCATAGAAGTCAATTCTAAAAATTAAACTCGCATTACTAAAACCGCCAACAGCATTAACGCACTTTTACTTCTTCAAAAACAATAAAAATATACCTAAACCGACTTTAACGACTTCATATCGTAAATCACCGACTTACGACCTAAAGTCAGCTAGTCAGCGAAGCTAGCGGGTTCTCTGCCCACCCATAGGTGTGGACAGTCGTGGTCAAAGGGTCGCGACCAAGCACTAAATCAGACAAGACGTGTTATTTGTTCAACAGGCTTTGATACCACCGCGAAGCGCCTGCGCTCATAATTTATGTGGATATATGGGAATTGAAACACATTAGTGTTTTGTTTGTGTAACTAATTTCTCGGAGATGAATTTGGAGATTTGGTAAAAAAATATAATTTTGGGCCACTATATTGGCCTTCTGTTTGTTCTTCGTCATGCTATCCTGTTATTTGAGTAATAGGCATACTTAAGTCAAACTAATATTGGGTATATAACAATCACATTAATTTTGATACGTCGCTAATGTTGGAGTATTGCAAAAACAAACGACCCTACTACCAACATTATTAGTCTTTCTGTTTGACTATCCGAGCACTCCTCAGCACTTGACTGAAATCCATACTTTCTCATAGCGTCACTACTCTTCTTTTAGTCTTGCGTGAGACCTAAATCAAACCTTCCAATATATAAAGTAAAAGGATAATAAGCATACTATTGAAATCCTTAGAACGGTCTTTCCTTTGGCTTTCTCCTTTAACCCTAACAGCAAACGCTGTTTCTGGCAGAGCACATGTCAAGCGTAAGTCAATCCTAGCTCTGTCTATCCATTGATTAACAAACAGTATTAAACCGCTGTTCCCATTCATCAATTTGCATTTGTCGGCCCCCATTCGTTGTTAATAGATCTCAACTCAAACATCTCAAAACATTTGTACAACTAAATAAATTCACAATGCTCCGAGTGTAGTACGTACAAATCGTTCAATAAAACATCGACTAGCAAAACTCGCCTTAACACAGTTGAAATAAATAAATAATTCGTCTGTATCAATTGGAAAAGGAACATTCTCCCATCGAGGACGGCTCTTGTAAATCTTTGATAGCAATCTTGATGTACGAACGGATGCAAAACGGGATCGTCTCAGGTCCAAAGCGGTTTGATTTAAGGAAATACATCCCTGACGAAACACAGTAAGTATCGTATGTAACATCGAATAATATCCAATCGCTTTGCATATCCAATTGCGATCTCAATTGTTTAGTTCAATCACTCGACCGATATGTAGATTTTACGGAATGCATCGAATTAAAGCGATAGCTCTCATACCTATAACGTTGCCAAACTTTTATGTAAAACATCGGTGAAATGTTCAAAGGTTTATCGAGTGTTGCATTACCATTAAATGGTAACACACAATAATATTAATAACAATAAATGACAAAAGAATCTCCGGCCTATATTATCTCTGATTAAATGGATCTATCTGATCACGAAAATTACATTAAGTAAACAAAAACAACCACTAAATCATAATAGAAACTTCTATAGATTAATCTAATTTGGTTAAGTTAAACACCCAGGGCGAATATTTATCAAATCTGAGGTATCGGCCCATAAATAAGACTGCACGTGGTTTCGGAATGTGTGATAAAATTTATATCGGGACTCGTACGAACCAGAGCTCTATCCCACTGTGATACTCACAACTATTGTAATCTGATCATGCAAATTTGTAGCCCCTTTTTAGGGTTCCGTACATTTTAAGGAAAAAAACGGAACCCTTATAGGATGACTCGTGTCTGTCTGTCTGTCCGTCTGTCACAGACAATTTGCTCCGAATCTAATGGACCGATTAAGTTGAAATTTAGTACACATATGAATTTCTGTGACCCAAACACGGAGATGCACGTAAGCAAATGAATTATGAATATGGAGGTCACTTTTGGGGGGCATATAAGAAAATTAAAAAAAAGTTTTGCAAACTGTTCCGTGTGACATATCAAGAAAGAAGGAAAGGTAGGGCTTACTGTAGGGGTCTCAAATATATTCTTTTTATCATTTTAAAATAAATTGTTTTAAAGTTATTTAAGAAAATAGACGACCATTGACCATTCTCCCCATACCTCCGAAACTTACAGAAAAAAAAAGAAAAAATGTACAGAAAATAGTTCTATGCTATAATAGTTCTATCTATCTAGATTACCGGAAAACTTACAAGAAGTCTATGGTCTTAACATGGTAAAGTTCTCAATATTGTGCGTATAAACTTACATTTGCAGTTGGAATGTATGGGAGAACATGTCTTTCAACTACAGTGTTATGTTTTTTCTTAGGATAAATCCATCGCAACTACGGAACCTTTCATAATTGTGCGTAGTTCGACACGCACTTAGCCTGTTTTTTTTACTCGTACAGTTGGCACTCGCCTAACACTCAGTGTGTACCTGCTTGTAGTAGATAATAATAATATAATAATAATAAAAAAAATATTTCAGACCATAAGTCCATAAACAAACACACATTACAATTTTATACACAAAACATACATACATGAAAACAGATACTACACAAAAAATACACTAAACAACTTATTTAAAATATTGGAACGACGCACGATGACTGGTCATCCATTGCCACATTATTGGACTATCCATCCTGTCGGCTATTATAGCCACCAAGCTGTTGGAGCTGTCGCGCACTCGCCGCATCAGGGATGCTATCCGTGTCCGCATCAGTGCGTAAAAATCTGGCACGCGATTAGATACGCGTATAGTTATGTAGTTTAGAAGATAAATCTGTTTGAAAATTTTAAAATAAGTAGTTATTCAGATTTAGATGAGTAAGTGGTCAGCAATTAGTTATTCACGGTATAGATCAAACGCGACTGTTAATTTTCTTGTCCTTACACAAATGCAATTAAAATTAAAGTTTGTCAAACGACCCTCTCGGTTTTTCAGCGACCATTTCTATCACACCTCAAACAAATTTATCACTCCCTTAAAATCTAAAACACGTGTACATTACAAGTTATCTGTGAGATTGAAGACAGGAGAAAATAAAATTTTGGCACGTTCGTTAACGACCGGTCCTGTTGATTTGGCAGATGTTATTTTTAGTCATTAGAGAGAAAAAAATCAATTAATAACCGCCGTTTGTGTACAAAATTGATTACCGGAGGCTTCTGAAGTCAGCCGTCTGACCGCTCCTGAGGCACCCGTGTGAACTCTGAAAATCATAATTGCGTACTGTCTAATCAAGCATACTTCGTCCCTCTCTAATCCATAGGGATTAGTTAGAGCGCGAAAGAGACAAATCTTAGGAAGTAAATGTTGCTTCCACTCTTCGTGACCATCACTTTGATTGATGAACAGAGAAAACGCCTCGAGTGAGTTAATCACGCCTAAATTTAATTTAGAATGAATATGAAAACGCGGAGGCTATTTATTATGTTTTGTTTGTTTTGGATAACATTTTCTTTTTTCTGGATCCATAACCCTAATGTTACTTTTTGCAGGTCGAAAATATGCGAAGTTTGACCCCAGCTCATTTAAAGGGTTTTACAAAAAAAAAAAAACATAGTTTGGATACAAAATCGTTGTAATTATAGAATAAACTTTTTGTAAAGGTTGTGAAACAGCTTTTTTGTCAAATATTATAAACAGTCGTCTATGTGGCATTAAGGTGCGTCAAATGTTTCGTGGGAGACTGGAATCACTGGAATTAAGATAAACGCTTCCCATTAGATCCATTTAATGCTGGAGCAATTCGGGTCTATAAACATAATGCTTTTAATCATAGTAGGCAGATAGGCTCCAATATTGTTACAACTAGCACAGAGAAGTATGTGGACTTGCCCTACTCTTTTCCATATTAAAGGAATTGGAATAACTGAGATTTTAAGTATCTATTTCATGAGAAATTGAACTTTTCATTTAGGTAATCATGAAGTTATTTAAATTATAATATAAATTAAATAATAGGTAAGAAATAAATATACGAGTATAGGTAGTTCATGACTGGTTGTGGCACACAGCTTAATTTATGTAGGTAACATATAATTACTTATGTTTTTACTTAACACTGGGAAAAATTAAAGTTGTTTGTCGCAATTGTTGTCGTTCTAATTGTACGGCATAACTACTGTGATAAAAGTTTTATTCCTTAGAATCGTATAGAAAACATACATTTAATTTATGAGCCTTCACGCAGAACGTCGTCGGCCGTATCTACTATGTATTGTTTAAAGGTTCCATGCAATGGACCTTAACCTTATGGTGTACTGGCTCACATTCGACTACTCGCGCCAGTATAAAGCTATCTTTTATTATTTTTTATTAATTGAGATGGGTTTGCCCTTGACTCTAGTCTAGGTCAGAGGTGACAGAGACAAAGTCGACGATGGAGTGAGCTTACCCAGAAGAAGCCTGTTCACTCTCCCTTTGAAGAGATTAGGGTTGTATGCGCTCGGAAACACAGATGCAGGTCGTGAGTTCTACTCTTTTGCTGTGCGCATTATAAAAGACATTTGAAAACGCGTAGTGCGAATTGGTGGAATAGCAACTACCTACCTACCTTAGCTACCTAGCTATGGTAGTTGGCAGTGCGTCTAGATGTCCGATGGTAGAAGGGGGCCGGTGGAATCAGGTCGTGAAGTTCGTGGGCACACTCACCGAAGTACAATCTGTAGAAGACCGACCTTGCGGCGATGAGCCAAGCTGTGAAGCTTGGCGTCCACCAGTTCTACGTCGCGACGTAGAACTGGTGGACGCCAAGCTTCACAGCTTCAATGAGCCTCTTAGCTTCACAGCTAAGAGGCTCATTGGCGACGCGTCGCCAATGAGCCTCTTAGCTCTGCGTTCCACCTTGTCAAGTGCGGCAAGTTGGTACATACTTAGCTGATCCATCCCAAATGTGGCTACAATACTCCATACAGGACTTGCGCTTTGTAATTAAAAAAGATAGTTCCGGTTTTTATCCAGTCCGCACTTCAGTTTTAGCTAAGACGCTAGGCGGCATAGAACCTTTACAGTATTATACCAGGCAAAAATTTGGTTATTTCAACTCATCTGCACTCATTCCACTGTTCTCCTCCCAATACCATCGCTCATCATTTCAAGATAACGCATAAATAAATAAATAATAAAGTAAATTGAAAATCTTCCCAAGTAATTGTCGGTATGGTGAGTGAGCCTAATGGCTGTAATGACACCGGAACCCTTTGAATGGCCACGCCACTTACGAGGTCCCTTTAAACAAACAACTTTAGGGATTTCTCCCTCTAAGTGGCACAATAAACTTAAAGATCACTTGAATTCATAAACTTTGATCACGTGAAAATGATCCCCTATTAGTATATTTAGCACTAACAATAATTGCGTTTAACATTTAACAGAAAAAAAATAATTAATTGTGCTCTGTGTGTGGCTCAATAGTGCGTTTTTATTATATTGTCATAAAGATTATTTATAATCACACGTAAGCGTTTAAAAAATACGTTTTACGACCAGAAAGGCGGCATTAAAAAGACTTGTTTCAGACAAAACGTTCCTTAGCTTTTATGGTAATTTTGTGATCATTGAAGTTATAATGTTAATCGTTTGACCTAGTAATTTCCAAATAAGTTGTTATGCCAAAATTTTTAAATAAAATTGTTTTTCTTAAATCCGGTGGCATTTGCATGCTAACGTTACCTGCCTGTTACATGGTATTATTTTATCAAACAGGCAGATGTATTCAACTTGTTATCTGAGTTGCGTGGGTGGACGGCACGCGAAGGTGTTGCCAATGAACTGCTCTCAATGCTCTTCATTGTTGTCAACCCCTGCATGACGATTAGTGGCACACGATCGCCTACTGTTAACCACTTCCTTGTTTACATTATACCAGTGTATACAGAGCATCGAATACGGTGAGGTGATCTTCAATAGACAAATACTGATAACAGTGGCGAAGTATAGTAAAAGTGAAATTAGATGTTGGACAGGGGAATGCTTTGTTCTCTTTGAAATCGAAAGTGGTGAAACAATTGATATATTGTGATGCAATACTTTCTTTACCGGCTCGTTCACAAGGCCCTAGTTTCACGTAGAACTTTCTTAGTCGAGTTCACTCTTGTCGCAAGCTTCGAGGTGATCGCTTTAGTCTCCTGTGAGATGACGTACCTACGTACCTCCTAAATGTTGTCTAAGCCATATATATTTCCTGGTTTTTCAGTTCTATTACTCAATCTAGAGCGAGACCCTCTCACATATCGTGATACTTCCCTCTCGTTTCCTTGTTTTCTTTACTGCACAAAGTAAGCTACTAATCAGATTATTATGGTAAAGACTAGATGGTACGGTAGTAACGGATTGGATTTAACGATCATTATTATAGGCCATAAGTAGTGGCGGGTTGCGTAACTCTAAAACGATTACCACAGATTACGTCCTATAGTTACTTTACTCTCAATAATATTGAGATGGATCGGTATAAAAACTGGTTATCCAGATTGCATAGCTTATACAGGTTGCTCGGAAATTCGACCTATTCCTTGAAATGGCTTAATTTGTTGGAAATGTCCTCTAGTATAGCCATACCAGAGGTAATTTTCAACAAATTTAGCCCGCTAACTAGGGGTCGAAAATTAATGGTTTCCGAGTTACGGCGGTTTTTATATTATTGTTCAAATTTTTGAGACTGGTCACCGAAAACAAATAATTTACAAATAACTACTTCTCTCTCGGCACGTATTTGTTATTTTTCTGACTGGTGATAAATGAGTGATAATTTATAAAAAAAAAATACATGCCCTACATTCCCATAATTTCAGAAATAAATGGTCTTGAGTGAAAAGAAAACCTTCTTTATTTATTTTTCTTTAATGTAGACGTGTTTTACTTGAAAAAAAAAGTAGAAAAAAAGAATTAAAAATGGTAGGGCCATTTTAAGGAATAGGTCGAATTTCCGAGCACCCTGTATAACTTTGGTAATAGATGGTTGGATAAGATTGGCCGCAGTTTGAGATCAGTGGTGTACAATTCGGGAGGCCTATGTCCAGTAGCTGGACACTGCTTTAAGCAGCCAGTCTATGTCGTAAAAATCTCACCGTGAAAACTTAGGTGAAGTGAGCTTGAAGAGAGCTGTCATTCCACCTGATGCTAGGGATCGACACTATTGACAGCTCACTCCACGCTCACCTCACCTATGTTTTCACGGTGAGATTTGTACAGAATAGCACTGCTGGTGACGATATTATCATCATCATCACCGACAACCTTATTCCACCCACTGCTGAGGATAGGCCTTCTCCCTTTTATGATATGCTTCCCTGGTCATTGCGAATCTCATCCAGGTCTCTCCCGTGATCTTCTTTAGGTCGTTGACTTCTTTCTTTATTTATTGTATTTATTGGACATGAGTTTGCACGCTAATGAGTTGAGATGAGAAATTCTGAAGACATTGTAACGATGGATTTTAGCCCTTGCCTATCATAAACAATACTAAGTCATGCAACATATTGCCTATAGGAGAACAGCTGACCCATAAAAGCTATTTATCGACATACCATCTTTAGGGGTGAATGATGAATCACCGCAGTGAATAACCACCCCATCGTATTGTAATAATGGGCTAAGCCATAAGCTATACTATGGATAATTGTAATGCCAATATGAATATAATTATGTATATGGATCGTTAAAGCAAAAGGGTATAAACTTAGTATATAGTATAAAAAAAGTTGGTTGAAGTTGGTTGTACTTCGATTTTCGAACCAAACGAAATGCTAAAAAAAATAAAGTAAATGGTGCAAAAGGAAAGGAAGACTCCTCCGTGCCTGCCTCGGAAAGCACGTTAAGGCGTGTGCATATATATACCTTCACTACCAACATAGGTTACATTAGCCACAGCAGAGTCTCAATTCTGTATGATTCCCCGCTATACAGGGTTATTGGTAGAACACCAGCAACCTCTTAAAGGGTCATTTTACTCATTATTATGAACAACTTTTAGTATGGGACCAAACCTGAAATTATTTTTTCGCGATTTTAGATTTGGTTCCATAGTAAAAGGTGTTCATAATGATGAGTACAATGACCCCTTAAGAGGTTGCTGGTGTTATACCAATAACCCTGTATATCTTACCACGTGTAAACTACGTCAATATCGTGTATTGTAAAAACCTATCACAGAGTACTTTTTATATACGTATAGGCGATTTCGTTCACTATGTCATAGAGAATACGTTATTAGCAGATGTCGTGATTAACTCAAGGAATTGATGTGGTTTCGAAGTAATGAATTATTTTGGTCATAGTGAATTAGTACCCAGAGTACATGCTCGTAACCTATAGTCGTGAGAAACAGAAACTGTCACCGTAGCCGAAATTGGCATGCTATGTAATAATAATACCTAATAGTTCTCCAGAACGAATTTCAGCTACGGCGACCGATATCAGCGAAGACCAGCCTTGGGCGCGGGAGATAATAATATCTCTCTCTTCCCTCACTCTCATAGTCCGATGGGGTGGCAATCCGACATGACCAGAGAGAGCATGCTATGTACGTTGAATTTTAGAAATACTTTTTGGAAGAGTTCTAATTTTTATTGTATAAAGTTATTTTTTCTTTGTTTTTTTATTTTTTATTTTATTATTATTATTTTTCTATTTGGTTGTTGTGTGCACTTATGGCATGTGCCGAATAAACATGTTTTCTTTATTTTCTTTTAATTTATTCTGCAGAAGCCTACGATAGACCGAGTAGTGTCTATCCAATATTAATTAACATACAGGCGAAAACTTTAATGAATCAAAAGCTTTGATTAATACCGCAGTAGTAATGATGGATGCACCCCTTCAGGTAAGGGTAGACCGCCGGCCGCGAGCCACCCTCCGAGACTAACGTAATTACACACTTATTAGTTCTAACCTATTTTTATTTGTTTTTTCATGCAATCTATGTGGCGCCCGCGCCGACTACGTCGCGTATTTGATGCTGGTGAAAAAATAATTCGGTCTCACGGCCTAGTTTAAAACAAGACTTGAATACCGTCACTGAATAAAATATTTCTCAATTTTAGACTCTATGTTGTACAAAATAAGGGTTATATAAATCTTTTGCAATGTGTTGTGAAGATGGTTAGTTTATTGTCTGAATTAGGTTCCGACCCAAGTTCTTGTGCTGTAAACTTGTTTCCTGTCTTACACTGTCGGGTGGTAGGAAATGGAAATGAGGTGCTTTTTGTTCTTCATCATAAAGGTAAAGTTCTGGAATCCATAATCGATGGGAATGTTGCAAGATGACAAGGGAATTAGAACTCATAATTTAAAAAGAAAATCGTAATTATAAATTAACTTAAAAACTCACAAGTAGGCAGGAGCCATAAGTCCTCAGTCCTCAGCTGCAAAGATCTTTTTTGAAAATTCTTATAACTACTTTCTATGTCGTTAATAATAATAAAGCCATAGAAAGATGATCTGATGTGTGGTGGTCTTATCGAATCTCTGAAGTGTTTAATCTGACCTTTATCTGCGATACTCTTCAGTCAGGAATCACTTATGGTATAACTTATCGCATCCGAGCCTTAAGCAAGTGTGTCCTGTATTTAATTTCGGCGGCCCATTGGTCGAGAGCGAGACCTTTCGCCCTGTGCATGTGAGTGGCTGTATTCATAGTCTTGAAAATACATATATAATAATATCTAGGTAGACCCGTTTTTAGTTTCTAGAGTAATTTGGAGTAAATAAGACTATGTAACGATTAGATTAGTCTACATATAAACTGGTTTCAAAGTGGTTTAAATTCTGTATTCTTTTAATCACATTATTTGTTTAACAAGAAGAACTGTACCTTCCTTGTTTTGTTACCTTCTTATGTCGTAAAGTATTTAGTCTTTACCTGCATGTAAAGTTTGTGTTGAAATCTATATATTTTACTATACTTACAACATTGCTATATACGTTTTACTTTAACATTAAGTAATAGACGTACTCACAACTCAAAAAAAAAAAACGAGCGAGCCTTACAGTAGTCGCATATGATGTGTAACCTCTGACATCTGTTTTGGTTGGTACCATCTGACGGCCAACTATAGCACCGCGCGCGCTCATTGGTCAAATCAAATAGCGCCCGCTTCCCCGGCTTCCTGTTACACACTTCCGTCCCTTTTCACGAAATTACTCCCACAGATTGCAGGAAAGTGAGAGGAAATAGTTACATATCAAAAATAAAAAAAAATAATATATTTACCTGAAATAACATGGCATCCTGACTATGAACACCGCACATTAACATCCTTTAGTGTAGTTAATTCGCTGGTCAGATAATAATTAATAAGCTCACAGTCGATATTTAGCTCGTGACCACCGAAGGCCCTCGTGACCGCGGCGTCTCTGACCCGACACAGATTGAGATATCAAAATTCGCAATTCAATCCCACGGTGATACACTCGTTTGTTTTATAGTTATCATTTGAGTTACCCTTTGGGCAGTGTGGATTAGTTTGTATAGGATGTGAGCTCATTAGGGGGTGCGTAATTTATGGATACTTTAATGTGATAGAAATTAAAAGGCCCACCTTGGTTAGGCGGCTGAAAATCTTAGTGAAAATTTGAGAAAGCACTATGATGTTGTAGAGAAACTTTTTTTAGGGTTCCGTACCTCAAAAAAATAGTGAAAAACGAAAAGGCTTCATTGTCTGTCTGTCTGTCAGTCTGCCAAGACTCTATTTCTCAGGAACGCGTGGAGGTATCTAGTTGAAATTAATATTAAATACGTAAAGTAAATCAAAACCTATAGGTTACCTACTTACCGTTGACCTACAATCATGAAAATTTGGCAAGAAGCAAGAACTCACAGTAAAATTAAAGGAAAAAGTCCGAAATTCGTTAACTTATAATTTTACCACATAAAAAAAATGTGATTACAAACTAGTAGTTAGAGAATTGGCCGTCACGTATATCAATGTATGGGAGAACATGTTTCTCAACTACAATGTTAAGTTTGTTGTTGGGATAAATTCTTTTCAACTACGGAACCCTTCATTGTGCGAGGCCAGACAAGCACTTGGCTGTTTTTTTTTTTTGAATATGCGGTAGCCAATAAACCAATCAGTCAATTTTGACCAACTTTTATTTGTTAACCTATAGCAAAAATAAACAATATTGTATTCTATTCTCACTACAATGGCATAAACTTAAACAAAATTACTTTTAGGGTTCCGTACCTCAAAAGGAAAAACGGAACCCTTATAGGATCACTCGTGTGTCTGTCTGTCTATCCGTCTGTGACCTTGTATTTCTGTGACCCAAATACGGAAGTGTAACGTAAATTAATGAATTTTGAATATGGGGCAAATAAGAAAATTAAAAAAAATGTTTTGCAAGCTGTACATATCAAATGAAAGGGCTTACTGTGGAGGATCCCATATTTTTTTTAATAATTATAAAATAAATATTTTTTTTAAGTTATTTAAGAAAATAGACGAAAATAGACCATCTGCGAAAGTACCGAGCCTAATTTTTGAAAAAAAATACAGAAAATAGTTCAATATCTGTAGACTACAGGAAACCTTACAAAAAGTCTATGGTCTTAACACAACATGGTAAATCTCTCAATATATTGCATACAAACTTACAGTGGCAGTTGGAATGAATGGGAGAACATGTTTGTCAACTACAATATTAAGTTTGATCTTGGGATTCATCCCAACTATGGAACCCATCATTGTACGTAGTCCGACACGCACTTGACCGGTATTTTTAAAGTGTCAAGCGATTAGACAAGCATCAAACCAATAAGGTAAAGTAGTTACTGAAAGGTTTACAATCCGAAACTGGAAGATCTTCTATGTGTCCCTGTCCAGTCCATTGCTAAAAGGTCCAATACCTGCAGTCATATAGCCTGGCTGAAGACTTACCGTAATTAAATTTTACAGTCCCCGAGAATTTTATATTAGCGTAGTAACTACTCGTAAAAATATGGTTTATATCCAGTAGCATTTAATATAACGCTTACAAAACGACGACAAAAAGTAAGATCTCGTCTTAAGAGCAATCTCTTAATTCCTTATTTAAAAACTACGTACGAAATGACGCTGGCAGTATAAACAGCATTGGAGTGAAGCCTTTTTACGTCTTATTTATTTATCAGATAGTGAGTTCTATAACAGATTTTATTGTTGATTCTATTTACACTTGGCTCGGTAACGTTATCTTCGATCTACGTAATGATAAGTACAAGTGAGCGGCTAATTGTTTTTGCTTGCGAGTGATCGTATCCGTTGTTCAAAGCTCACGAGGGGCAGGCCTCGTCTATACTGCCCTGATTTATATTTCGATGTGCGGAGAGATGTATCACGTCCTTAAGCGTTTGACCGCTTGCGTGTGCACATTGTTGTGGCGGCGTTTTTTAATTATCAAGATTCTAATTGAATGAGCATTTGGAGAATAACGTTTTTAATTAAAACTAATTTATCTCAATACACTTTTTGGGACTTTAAATTTGTAAAAGTTTTAGTTGGCTTTGTGCACCTTTAAATAAGCATTTTGACAGTCCGAACAAAATACAAATGTCAAGATTTCAAAAGGGAATTTCTAAAGATACGAAACCTGTGTTTTGAAATTCTTCCTGTTTCTGAAATACCAATGAGCCGCAAAACTGTTATAATATGACTTTAGCAGAGGACCCTCGCCATCCAATTGCTCCAGGATTGGCATTACCGTAAAGATAATCCCGTGTTTGTTTTAGCCTCGAGCTGGGATTGAGCCATTTAATTTTATAAGTCGAATCTAGATAAAGTCTGCTTGAGTGTGCTTTATGGGTTTATTTATTTAATAATTCTACTTATTGTTCGTATAATTGTGTGGAGAGATATTTCAGTTACGTTCTTGTGATTTTATTTTTTCATTTTTGAAATTATTGATATGGAATCAGTTCAATTCACGAGTTATTTCTATTTATTAGAAAAACTGTAACATTTTTAACTACTACTTTTTTATTTTACTACTTATACGTGAATTATAAAACCGATAAAGTTAAAGATTTAAACAGATTACAAAAAAAAACTTGTCAACACAAAACCTATGATTCACTTAAATAAAAATTTAATTCACGCTCCATTTAAAGTACTTATCAGATGATCGATATAAACAAAAAAAGCCTTGGATTACACCTGCGATTTAATGTAAACGATTACATTTGTGGGTTACTAATGAAAGTTTAAAATTCACCGGTAGGCTGCATGAGGCGCGCGCGACCGTGCGTGCGCGCATACTTGTCGGACACAGGGAGATTTGCTCGTATTATACAATGTTTTATGTGTTTATAGCTCACTTACATTATCATATGATCGATAAATATACAGGACTATTTTTTAAGCAGTGCGCAAAGTTTCACATGGTGTTCTACTCATGAATATGAACAACATTCACAATGGAACTATCCCTGAAAACACGAAAACAAATCAGCTGTTTCATATAAAAGTTCAATACCTACTCGACCAAAATGTATGCAACAGCTGTTTTATTTTTCGTGATTTCAGGGTTGGTCCCATTGTGAAAGTTGTTCATATTCATGGGTAGAACAACCTGTGAAAATTTTCGCACTGCTTTAAAATAGTCCTGTATATAGGTAAATGTGTAGAGCAGCCAAGTTAAACGCTTGTTGGAATTAATATATTTATTTATATAAAATTGAAATTCAGTTTTAATAATAATTAAAGAAGAAGCTACGTTTAAAAAAAGAATAAGAAGTAAGAAAATAGCAAATAATTTAGGTACTTGACCAACCCAAAAGACGAAGACCACTCTTAGTACGATTTTACAGCAACTTTATTCGAACCATCTACGGAAAGATTTATGACTGTTTAAGATTATTTATAGTTCTACTTAGTCCATTAAAATAATATGATAATTTGATTAAATTATAGTATAATAATTATATTTGAATAAACAGCAGAATTATGTATGAAATTATGGAATAACGATACCTACATGCCACGTTAACTGAGTCTTGTTTTTATTTCCATGTAAAGAGGGGAAACCTGCTCCATACCCAAGTGTGTTTATGTTAATATAGTTCATAGTTACTTACTTACTTAAATTGCAAGATCATGTAGACCGGGAAAAAATGTTCCCAAAGTCGTCCTCCAACCATAAATTAAAACAAAAGCCAATAATGGCAATTTGAACAAAAGAAAAACATTTATTAAAAGCAGTAGTTACAGGCATGTTCATGTGTGTACGTTTAACAGCGTGAGTCGAGATCGGTATCGAACCTACTTCTTTACTCATGACCAACACTACTGAACACCTACAAAACCGTTCATTGATAACACTGGCATCTTTATTGTTGAAGAAGTAGAGTTCAAAATAGAGAAGTGTTACATTTTCGGAAGTGTCTCGCTCCGTTTGTTAGTGCACATGTTGAAACTTTTGTCATGTTATCTGGATTGGATCTGCCGCTAAGTTTTACGGTAATCGTAGTATCCGCAGTACTTTTAAAATATTTATGACCATCGTTTTTTCTTGGTGGGTCTTACATTAGTCGCAATATCAAAAATGCTGAGTAGAGCAATATTTACATGATCTGTTGATAAGGTTTTAATTAGTTTTTTGCTAAAGCTCAGAGCTAGCTACTGACTATTAGTTAGCTTAAAGCAATTATTAAAAGTTAAGGCCATTCGGACTTACCGAGTCTTAGCTTTTTTTCAGTGGCGTGATTAAGAGCCTCTGCTAGATTAAAATCTAGATAAGGCTGTAGTATTTTTAGTCTTTAATATTGTTTTAAATCCCTAACAACAGAACAGGACTGATGTTTAATACATAATTCCTCTCAACAAGCTAATTGGTGCTCCACTTATTGTTCAATGGAGTATCAACTATTTCACTTGATTTGTTCGCCGACATATTGTTGCAATAATAATAAATTCAATCAACTTGAAACCCGTAAAGCCTTACTCATGTATGTCACTTAACGTCGAATAATAATAAATTATGACCATAATACTAATAAATCATTTATTAGCGTCTGTATGAATGTTTGAATTATGTATGTCACCGAGTATATCGCGGTCAGGGGGAGTTCAAAAAATAACTCAAAGTGGCAGAATTTAAAAAAATACGTATGCAGATATTACGTTATAAGTAAGTTCCATATTACGAAGAAAAGTAAGTACTAAAAATTCAAAAGCGTCGTCTGGGAACCGTTGTCTCCGCCCAATGGGCAGCTGTGTCCCCATCCAGGACTGACTAAGCCTCTATTATGGTTCCCTCTCGCATAAACGCGCCGTCGACCCATAAAAGCGGTCGATCGCGCCGAGCTTCAATTTATTCTTGAAATTAACCTGTCGCATACACTTAAGAAGTTGCGAGGCGCGTGTTTCAAATGAGGCACGTGGAGATTGGGATGTTCTGAATTGACGAATCTTCCAAATTATTATCATTAACCAAAAGGTTTAAGACTCAGTTTTGGGGTAAGCGAACCTGAAAGTTCCATAAGGCGGTAAACAGAAGTAGACAATTTTAAGTTTTCCATAGTTTTATGCAAAGAGATTAACTTACATTGTAAAAGTGAATTCCTAATGACAGGTAAGACGGGCTCTGGGTTAATAATCGTAAGGTAATATGACAGACTAATCGACTCTATAACATTTTGCGTTGGCGATAAAGGACCGTTTGATGAAGAATATCAACCTCATAACCGTATGACAGCGAAGTTCTATCTTTGGAACATAATTTATGGAAATACGCGCGTCCATGATACACATGAGTATCAATTACATAGACTTTTATTACGTTTTCGCGATCTAACCAAGTAATTATGTTTGTTATACCGAAGAGCGTATTACGTGCAGTAATTAAATTATATAAAAAATATTGATTTATAGAATTTCTTAGAAGTAATAATTCAGTTCTAGAGGTAGGGGGCTTGGGGGGCAAGCGCAGATGTACTGTCGCACCTGCCCAACGACAATTCACACGAATCATTATTTACTCATAATCTAGTGATTTGTATATTTCGCGATCTGTATGCGTAATAAACTAAGCGATTTAATCTATCTTGAAGATCATGATAATTAAAGATATTAATATATCTAATAGGATAGTAAAACATATTATATTATTGACATAAATCTAAATTATCATTTACTTTACTGTGGACTACCACTACTTAACTAAATGAAATAAAAACAAAGTCTCCTCTATTTGTAATAATACGCAATTATAATAGATACTTATCTGAATTATCCATACTTACCTACACACACACACACACACACACACACACACACACACACACACACACACACACACACACACACACACAATAATTCAAGTATGAAGACTATGAAGTTAGGATAAAGAAATTAACTTTAGTTCTTTGCGTGCTGTTCAATACGTCATACATTAAAAATTATGACAATTAATGTCTACACTACACCAAGCATTGCAGGTGTATTTCATTTAAATGATTAAATTGTTAAACACTCTTAGATATTTGTTTCACAAAATTCGGTGAAAAGAAATGAAAATTTATTATAACCCCATATTGTAATTTCTACGATTTTTATGACAACATTAATTATAACTTAACATGTACTCACCGGTAAACGTATTTTTTGAAGAAAAATCAACCGTAATTCTACGTACAAAAAGGGCATACTTCGGTCGAAGACAGCCTTACAATTTTTCTGATATAATTATGGACAGTACGTAGGTACGTGGAGTCGACTTCAACGCACAATATTTTTTCCTTCACATTCATTCAACGTCGTTTAGCTGCCGGAATAGCTATAATCCTAAAAATAGGTAGGTATGCATCGTCCATCATAGTTTTGTGAAAATATTCGTAAATAAAACAATTTTTCTTTTATTTAGATTTTGATCCATCCATCCAAATAAAAGAAAAATTGTCTTATTTATGAATCTAGACTCAATATTTTAATAAAACTATGATGGACGATGCATACCTACCTATTTGTAGGGTTATAGCTATTCTCTTCAGGCAGCTAAACGACGTTTGTGATAGTCTAAAAACAGTCCAGCTTACCAACTTAGCACACGTGAGGATCTGAAAAGCCTTAAGCAAACAAAACAATACCTACTTAAAAATAAAAATCTTCATCAGTTGGCACCTTAAGACCAACAACGAAAAACTTAGTAGAACAAAAAAGTTAAACCAACACCGTCTCCACAGTTTCCCTGTCGTGTAGTTTTCAGTAAGCCAACGACTCGTCGAGTCGGGCAGGTGCTGCCCAGCGCACACTTCTTTCATTAAAATTAATACCAATGTCGCGTGTGCACATTCTTACTCGATAACGCCTTGCCGTAATTAAGGTATGGCTTTAAACGAGCCGGGCAAGGCGGGCGCAGCGCAGGCGCACGACCGCCACGCGCCGAACGGTACTCCGCGGAACGTTTAACGAGAAATTTTGTTTCCATCAATATTTCTGCTTATGGTATCAGATTAACAGGCTCGTTTCGATGTGGTGCAGATGCAAGGAGGTATTTTCTTTATTCGCGATTGGAAAATTTTGGTTGTTTTGCTCTTCTGCTTTGAGATTAAATGCAGTGGCATACTTAATTAGCAAATGGTAAAAATGAAGCATCTAACTGTTCAAAGATTGCATCAAATATTAGACGGCCACTTCTCCTAGTATCTACATTGTTCAAAATCTTGTTTTATCAGATGACCGTGTGTGAATAATGTCCCACGATATTATTATTAACTAATGACATATTATTATTAACTAATGTCAAAAGTTTTAACTTAATTTTTCTGAATCTGCCATTTTAGATCCGTGTAAATTGTATAAATGATCTGTTTTTAAGAAACAGTCTTCTTTACCATTTATTGATGGCTCTTCAATCAAGAGTTTTGATCGTCGTTATGAACCAATATTGCTTGTCCAGGATACAGCAAAAAGTAAGAAGAATTAGACAATATTACGTGTATTTTTTCTCGGACACTGCATTAATTTGTAGTGCAGCACAGTGACAAAAAAATTAATGCACAAAACGAATTCTGGTTTTCTTCACGTTTTGCCCGGTGCAGTCTCAGAGTTAAATGATACAAAATATTAAACACGTTTATCAAGTTTGTTTATTGGCAATCAGTATTCGACGGTTTATTTATGTTTCTCATTCTTCAGCTGTTAACACTTCGAGATGACGATCTTAGGGGCGTCGCAATTCCATTCAAATCAATAAAACTGACCGTAAAAAAGATTACACAATACGAACAGATATAGGAAACAATACTAATTATCTATTTAGGGGTATCTTATCGCCGCAGCTAACGAGCTGTCGTAAACCTATAAACGAATTCGACAAGCCTTGTTGTCGGCAAATGAGACGATTTCCTAAACTAGGCTTATTTATAGACCTCCGCATATGTCCGAAGGGTCAGATATGTGAAATACAGCATACTAAATGATACACGTTTACTCGTTATCAAGACTTAGAATGTTTTAAAAAAATAATTAAGTTCGAAAACATTTTTATTTTGAGCGTCTAATTACACAGAAAAAACAGGAAAAAATCTAATTTTGTTTCTTTTTTCTCGGGAATTTTACAGTCACACGATCAAAACACAAGGTGGACCGCACAATGCTGCTGTACACTTTGAAAAACAAAAGAAACCAGCAAATCCCACAACCGCACCCCTCCGATTGACTTCCTACCAATACAACCACCGTCATTGTCGCACACAAATCTTTATCTTAAAATTCGAATATCAATCAATCGCATCCGATTGGTCAATGCGAATCGAATCACAGCCGAATCGTATCTCGGTCACAATCGGTGTCGGGGTGTCGTTGAAGTCGGATGCGACGACGTCACGGTGTCCGTCGTACCCGTCAGCCGTAGGTGGCGGCAATGGCGACCGAGACCGATGCGATGTCCCGATAGCCCCCGTGTCACTGTCTTACAAGCTTCAAGACATTCTATTTGCATTTTGGATGTCGTCTGAAAGACGTGTGTTATCTGTCCTAGCACATGTAGGTGGGAAAACAAGTATATTCCCATGGGTAAAAAGTATTTAGAAATGCTATTAATGTCTGCAGACTTTCTTTAGGTTTCGGTTTTGTTTTTCGACACTTTTATCTTTTGAGTCTTATCTTTATATCGGGATAGATTCTTTAAGTGCTTTTTGCCACCAAACAAGCTTCAAACAAGTGACGTTTATATGTGACATGCAAAGTAAAAAGTAACAAATACAAGTCTATTTTAGCTAGATACATTGCCTACACAGCGCATTATTTATGCTAAACTCCGATAGTTCAAATACAAAGTTCAAAGCAAAACTCTTTTTATGAAACGTAGTATCACAAAAATCATTGAAATCAAATAAACTAGCGATACACAATCAATCCGCGCATCATCGCCTAGCCGTCATAGCTCCATAGATCACACCTTGTTGGCAACGAAGAGGAATGTTCGTTCATTGTTAGCAAACCACGCTTGATATGAAATGTAAAACATATCCTTTATTAATACTTAATACGATCACCCTTTGATTCGATGAATAGGAGTCACTCAACAAGTCGTTAATCAAATGATATTGGGTACGAATCAGGTAGTTGTATTGTGTGATCGATGGCGGCGAGCCTTGCATCTATGATTTATTATAATTCTTAAACTTGGCATTAATGAGACTGAAGTATTCATTGAACCGCGACTGGAAGCTACGAGCTACTAATGCAAGTTACCCTTGCTATCGACCCGATCGATTTCGATAAAGCATGACATGTAGAATTGTTTATTTTTCTATAGCTAAAACGATGACATCAAAACCTCATATTTGCTGACGAGCCCATTTGCTTGCTGTGCTACAGATTTTTTAGTTTAAGTCCAAGTAATCAACCTTCACAGTCATACCATTAATACGGTTTTGTGGGGCTTAGTGTACGTATAAGCTTTTTTTATCATATTGTGAACATATAATAAAAAAGTAGGTACTTGGAATTAAACTAAAAAATCATTAAAAAAAAAACTTGAGCTGCAACGGTTTTATGCCAGTTTTCTATGTTTGTTTACAAGTACTGTCCATCCTGTCAATCCCACACAAGTGATGCGTAACTCCATACATGACAGATGACATTGTTCCCATAATCATCACATCACTACCGCTTTCAACCCCATATCCCACGTTGTTCCGCATCTAGCGTCATTTGTTTTACCTAATTGTTTTATTTGTTAGTAATTGCTCAAATAAAACGTGAATGTCACACAATATCCGGTATGGGATGGGGAAATTAAATCGATTTGAAGTAACAATTTATTGTTTAAATATGACTGATGATATTTTACTGGGTACCCTATTTTTCTAAAACAGTTCAAATCGATCTTCGTCGGACTGCATAGAAAAGAAAGAGAAGCGCGGTGACACAACGCTGGTAAATTATTGTAAAATATGAAGCAATTATTTATTTACAAAAATCTATTCATTGGTCTAAAAAAATTAACACTACTACACATATTAAGTTAATACATAATATGTTGCTTGTAGACTAGTGTGACAAATAAAAAAATAATTTAAAAATATTAAATCGACTTAAAAAAGAAATTAACTCAAAATTATGAAATACATAACTTTAATTTCGGAAGTCGATGTCTTCGGATCTGTATTTCAGTTTTTTGCCACCGATTTCCGAAATTAAAGTAATTTCATAATTTTGAGTTAATTTCTTTTTTTAGTCAATTTCATTTTTCAAAATTCGTTTTTATTTCGTAATTTTTAGTTTTTAGTAAAAACTGGAATATTTGTTTGTAATAAGTAGTTAATAGATTTTAGAAATATTTCACTAGAATTTGACCAAGGTTTTGAGATGTTCCCTTTGACACCACACCCGTAGCTCGTATCAATAAGTCAGGCCGTCATGCTTAGGCTTACACGTATTAGTCCATTATCTTGAAAAATACTAAACCGATTTTAAATTGAAGTAAATGTAAGCCAAAAAAATAAAATGGTCACGATCCGATTAATAGTTTCGGAGAAATGGGTGGATGGAACTTTGTTTATTTGTTTGGAAGCCCTAATAGATTATCATATCTGAATATATTTCAGTTCCACACATACGTGCATACGTGTTGAATTGATAACCCCCTTTTTTTGAAGTCTGTTAAACATCGGAATGAATGCATGTATACAGAATTAACTTTTCAAGTGGGCGTGGATGGCCAAATCCGAAACTAAGTAAGAGGAATAGCAAAAAGTACTAAAAGGAGTCGCGGGCTCCATTTTGATGAAAACTAAAACCGGTTCATTGAATTTTTGAAAAATCAATATTTCTAGGCAGGAATCGAACTCGATGATTAAAAAAAAAAGAACACACAGTATTATTACACCACTCAATAGTGTCGCTAATAAGGATCGAACTCTGGGAAGTAATGGCATACGGAAACCTAAAGGAAAAAGCTCATTTTTAACAAAAATACTTTTTTTATTTTTCTTATGTTACCTACCTATTAAACCTTGATATTAATTTTTCAAAAATCCAACGATGTAGTTTTAGTTTTTATTAAAATCGAGCCCCAGACTCCTTTGAGTAGATACTTTGCGCTATTTCTCATAGTTTCGGATTTAGCCATCCACGCCCACTTGAAAAATTCACCTTATATTAGTATGGTTTTTAATCGTTAAAAGAAATTTTTAGAGGTATATTTGTGATTTTTCTATTGTGTCAGATTAGTTGTATTATGTTTTCAACGCACTATCTAACTAGCATATATCCTGAAGAATATCATATATTTTTCTGATTTTGTTTACTGTAGATCATATACTTTAAGGCATTATAAAACATCCGTTTAGTTGAGTTTAGGTCCTGTAGTCCCCTTAAATGTGAATCCGTTTGAAATCGTAAAACAACCGAAACCTGAATCAGGAAAACGAAAATCTTTTTTTGAAAGATTGTATGAAAAATAAGTATTTTTATTCTTTAAACATATTTTTTTTTTAATTCGTGGAGAATTTTTATGGTGACAATATGAGACAAACATTAAGATAAATATACGATATAAAACAGACGAATTTAGCCTCCGTCTATCGTGTAATCGAATAACACAGCAGCATAATTTGTTCAATCGTAATTGCTCTATGGGAGGTGAAATAATTGATATTGTTATGACAGTTTTGTGAAGGGATGTTACCCTTACCCCACGTTACATTGTATTCAAGGGTCATATAAATAAATAGCATCACACGTGTCGGTACTAATATTGCATTGTATTTTTACAGGTTGCTGAGGAGCTTGTGGCTAAGTAATAACAGCCGCACGGGTCGATCCATCTGGTTAAGCTACGCTTGCCGGGGTTGGTCCGTAGATGGGTGACCATCTTTACATACCGAGACTCCTCCGTGCCTCGGAAAGCACGTTAAGCCGTTGGTCCCGGCTGTCATTCGTGGATCTTTGACAGTCGTTACGGGTCGTTAGAAGCCCGAAAGTCTGACAATCAGTCTTACCAAGGGGTATCGTATTACTCAATAACTGGGTTGTGGAGGTCAAATAGGCAGTCGCTCCATGTAAAATACTGGTATTCAGCTGCATCCGGTTAGACTGAAAGCCAACCCCAACATAGATGAGAAAAGGCTAGGCAGATTGATTTTTTTTTTTTAGGTATGCAACTTTAGCGGTAATAGTTAAATGGTTTTATTTATACTGAACATATTTACTGACTGACTGAATGCATGACTAAATAAATAAATTCTTTATTTCACCTAAAGCTCTTAACAATATACAACAAAAGTAACACATAAAAGGCTTAATTACAAGGGTCAGTTATTAAATACTCTGACTCCTAAACTAGGTGTAAGTTCCTGAGGAGTAGTATAGTAGTAATACCTTTCCTAATTATGTAAGGTTCCTAACAAATAAGTAATTAAGTAGTTTTATAAGATATAAGTAATTTTATATAAGATAAAAAAAATCCTTTATTCACTTTCCATAGGTATTTATAAGACAAGATATTACTGTTAGTTACTTTATAGCCACGATAAGTGAAAACTAAGTGTTCGCAATAATTATCTTTATTTGCATTACTGATTGTTCCCTTCCTACAGACAAACCATGAAAACGGTTTTGTGAGGCATTTATAAACTCTGTATTTTAATAAATAAATAATAATAAATTATGAAATACTTTTGTAAACCAATATATTATATAATATGCTATTGGTATTCTTTAATAAATAAATAAATAGCTTAGCAGCTAAGTGTCAAACTGAAAGTGGAGTGAGAGGTTATGAAAATGTAAATGATAAATGATTTTATTTCTGTAATTAGGTTTGTACAAACACTTTTACACGTCAATCATGTTTTTTTGATTTGATTCTAGATGAGGTCGGCGTTTCCTATCTGACTACTCTGAGAAGAAAGGCCGAAACAAACTCGGAGGAGTAGTTCAGCCGGATTCTGTGAAGTGAGTTGTCATTTCATCTCATGCTAGGGATCTTCACTATTGACAGCTCTCTTAAAGCTCACTTCACCTAAGTTTTTACGGTGAGATCTTATAGAACAGATCGGCTATTTCCTGTTCCGCCACTAAATTGACAAAACTCATGAAACCATTTCTCGCGTAATTATCTATACTGGAGGAGTTAATATCACACTCAATCAATCTACCTAGCCTTTTCCCAACTATGTTGGGGCCGGCTTCCAGTCTTACTGGATGCAGCTGAATACCAGTATTTTACATGGAGCGACTGCCTATCTGACCCCCACAACCGATACCCCTTGGTGAGACTGGTTGTCAGACTTTCGGGCTTCTGACGACCCGAAACGACTGTCAAAGATCCACGAATAACAGCCGGGACCAACGGCTTAACGTGCTTTCCGAAGCACGGAGGAGTCTCGGTATGTAAAGATGGTCACCCATCCACGGACCAACCCCGGCAAGCGTAGCTTAACCTAATAGATCGACCCGTGCGGCTGTTATTACTTAGCCACTATCACACTAGTAACATAAAACCTATATTGTACACATTATGCATACATTGATCGCGATGCATTGAAAAACCATAACGCGACCTATTTTCTGCAAAATCATAGATTCACAGGACAAATCAAACTTAAGTTAAGTAAATCAAAAACCGTAATAATTTATAAAAGAAACTTAATACAATTTTAATATTTTACAGCAGTTTTAATTTTAAACCAGTTTCGTGGGTGGTGCGATGAGATGCGTAGGAGCATAGGGTGGGTTCCCTCATAATACGGACACAATGACATGAATTATAGTCGCATTCTTATTGGATATGTTACACGACTTGACATGTTACTTAAGCGTATTGTTAGTAAGTTAACGATATCATTGAACGCTAATAACACTATATTCTTCTTTTGTCGGTGATAAAAGTGTTCTTTTTAGTTTACACCTCTTAAGTTACTTATGAAAAATATTAAATTAGTATTGGAATATAATGTGGCTCCCGCGGTCAGGATGAAATGGGAGCTTTTTAAGTAATGATAATCGTAGTTTCAATGAAAGCTGGGATCTGCATTATTGCAAAAAAAGGAAATGTATGATTACGCTATAGAGTACCTTTTAGTGTTATTCGAAATTAAGCTTTATGAGTTTGTACACAAAACTGCGAATCGGCGCTATGCGAATTCGCAACGCAGAAAACTGCAACCCGAATTGCTGCGATGTGATTTCGTGTGGCAAGCATCGCTATTCACTCTCACTTCGCATAGGTAAGGTTCAAAATGACCTTCATTTTGCATTCTGTAAGCATCACCTAGTCACTTGCGAAGTGAAGTGAGCGCCGAAGCGACCAATATTGTACTAGTGACTATCGCACTCAACAAAATGTAAGTCGAGATTTATCGATTCCCGTTTTTTGACACAAATGTTGAGTTTTAGGGGCAGAATTTTAGCTAATATGATGTTTAAATTAAAATTTCTTATTTTAAGGAATTTGCGGCAGCTAATAAGTAAAAAAATGTGCGACGAATCTTGGTTTACAGTGTGCTCCTTGGTTTCATAAATTTTATCATAATAAGAATAATAATATCATAATAAGAAATTGATGTGTTTTATTAATAACAGCAATTTTTTTATAATTTCTTTAACTAAATGTCTGATTGTAGTATAATTGGTCTGACAAAAAAAGCGCCATAAAAAAAAAGTTGCAGCACGCTCTGCTGCTAGGCGTAGGACTGGTGATGGGGGGAGGATGAGGTGGAGCTATCAGAGCTTGAAGAAAGAGTTGTTGCTTTGTGTGGTGGTGTAAGCTTTTCAACAGGAGATGCACATTTAGGCATACAGCCATTTCCGGTAAGAAATTTAGAAATGCAATAGGTACTAGCTTTTTTGCATCAATCCTGTCTGACTGGTAGTGGCTCTAGCATACTCTAGTTGGCCAATTAGTTCCTTTGACTATACGCTCATACAGTCGTCATCTCGGGTAAATAAAGATACTCGTAGTTACATTGTCGACGCTTTTCTAGTTTATCCAAAGCATGAGCCTCTTCTAATAAAGATTTAAACAAAAACATTCTTGCCATAGTTGCACTTTACACAAATGCCCAAAAAGTAGTTTTTAGTACTAATTTTAAACACTGTGACGTAAAAATATTATTTTAACACTATTTACCTATAAATAGGATTTCTTCTATTTTCACTCGTAAAATAGATGCTTCTGATTTGACACTTTGAATCGGGTCCGAATGCGAAGTGAGCTTTGAAGTGACGAGTGAATTACCTTACTGAATGCTACTTCTTACGTCATCTCATACTTTATCTGTCAAAATCTCACGGTCAATTTAGTTCAACTCGCTGACACGCTCGCCAGGGTAGCGCTAGTGTAAATTCGAATTATCAAACGAGTTTTTAGAACGCCAATCAAGAAACTCACAGCGGATTCAGATTCAAGTTTAGAATGAGGTCTTACAGAATCACACTCTAGGCTGAAACCTGCTGTTTACACGTTTCATGAACAATGACGTCATTTACTTTATTGTTTTCGTTTTACGTTTAACACCAGCAGGGGTTACAATTTCATCCCATTGTCTTTCATTTTGCCCCAAGCTAACGGAACATCAATCGATTATTAGTAATAATCATAACAGGAAAAAAATTGGTTATTTACGGAACCCATTAGCACCTCCCCGTAGGTCATATCCGGTACAAAATCACGGGGTTCAACCCCTCAAGATGACTAGCCACTGCTTTATTACCGAAGTCAATTTAAATCTAATGCGAGATAAGTAGTTCAAGTTAAAAAAAAAACCGGCCAATTGCGTGTTGGACTACGCACAATAAAGGGTTCCGTAGTTGGGATGAATTTATACCAATAACAAACTTAACAGTTGTAGTTGAAAAACATGTTCTCGCATACATTACAACTAGAAATGTAAGTTTGTACGCACAATATTGAGAGATTTACCATGTTATTTTAGAACCATAGACTTCTTATAAGTTTTCCTGTAATCTATATATAGGCTTTGAACTATTTTCTGTATTTTTTTCAAAATTTTAGGCTAAGTAGTTTCGGAGATAAGGGAGGGGTCAATATTGGTCAATTTTCTTAAATAACTTTAAAACAATTTATTTTAAAATTATTAAAAAAAGAATAAAGATTTAATACCCTCACAGTAACCCCTATCATTTGATATGTCACACGGTACAGTTAGCAAACTTTTTTTTTTTAATTTGCTTATTTGCCCCCCATATTCACAATTCATTTATTTAAGTTACACCTCCGTGTTTGGGTCACAGAAATTCATACGTGTACCAAATTTCAATTTCATCGGTCCATTAGATTCCAATTTAAATTGTCCGTACATTCAAATCACTACTGTCATTCTTTGTATGAAAGGTGTATAACACGTGAAATTGGCTTAAGAAATAATTTCCTGGTATGATGTCAAAAAAAAAAAACATTATCACACGTCAAGTCTGTGGTAAGACCACATGGCACACAATTACAGCACAATTTAGAATGTGAAACTAAAAATGGACGTGCTGGTCCGGATGTCCAACATCATAAAACACATGCGTTTAACGAGCGAAGTTTAGAAAACCACCCGATAAAACCATCGATACGAGACCTATTAACCGCTAATACAGAGCAAAGTATGTATCATCTAATGAAAACAAATACCTAACATCGAAACAACCATATCGATTCAATTAGTAAAGCTAAATAGAATGAGAGTTATTCGATTCACGCAATCGTATTGACGGTAGCCGGTGCTTTGATCAAAGGGCCGACGAAATAAAAAATAAAATAAAGTTTAAGAAGTGCAATTCATAGCGTGTTTTAAATCTAATTGATGATGGGCTGGTGAAGACGCCGGGGACTGTCACCACGGCGGCGATCCTCACACGAACGGTATTGGCATATTTTAATGAAGAAAAAATGACCATCTTTCATTAGCTTTCGAAAAGAAAAATGTTGCCGAAGTATTCAAAATTATCTAAAGCTCATGTCAGGAATGCTAGAAATATTCAATAGACGTAAATAAATTCGGGGATGCGTCGATTAAAGATATTTATAATAATATGTGTTAGTAGTAGGACTTGGGAAGCCATAACTGTTTCCGAAACACCATTATTGTCGGTCATATGTATCTCTGAATATTTTATTGAGACTTCTTCAAATATAATTAAATTAATGTTGTTGTAGCATTAAGAGCTTTTGACTGCAATAGTTTGATATGTTGATGCCCTTCGTAGAGAAAGCTCAACCAATAACAAGAAACAATAAATATTTGCACTACAACATATACAAGTACTTAATTCAAACAATGAACTTACAAAATTGAAGATTTAGATTTTATAATCTTTAGTGGCCTCATAACTTTTAATAAACAGGATCCATCCTATCTGCATAAAAACATTATAAACTGATGGCTATTCCAAATTAAAACAGTTCTCTACATAGAGCTCGACTAATTAAAAAAGCAAACATTTATAATCAAGCCGACGTACTACATATCGGACCGTCTACACGCGTATACATATGTAATAGGAGTAATTTCATTACATTTACAACATCACCGCTCCATTCCCCAATTTCCAGAATTGGTTTCATTAACGTAAATGTCAATGTATTTTATCGATAATGTACCGATAAACACTGATGCGACTTTTATCCAGCAGGTTCGAATGCGACTTGCCTTTATAAGAAATACCTTTAAAGTCAAACACTCAATGAGATTGAAACTGATAATACTGATGTGGATTCTTAAGACGATTGATTTATTTTAAATATAAAGACATCGATACGTTGATTATGTGACAATATCTCTTCATCCCTTTTAGTGGCAGCGCATTAACGGTAATTCCGCAGATATTTATAGGCACTTAAATTAACTCGTGAATATTTATTAAGCCTATCTTTGTCGCTATAAGTGAATATTATAGGAGTTTAAGAACCCCTTTATGAAAATGTGTAATGAAAATGTGCAGTTACGAGTCATTGCTACGAAAACTATTAATTTATTATTTTATGTTACAGCATTCAGGGGTCAGCAGAAAAAAGTGGGCACGCGTTGGCCACCCTCCCCGCGCCGCGCACTCCCCAACCACCGCCAGGTACGGACCCGCACGTACAGGGGGAAGGGATGATCGAAAATAATAGGGGAAGAGAATTTTAAAATTTATATTTTTTGCAGCCGGCGCAGGTGATATAACGCGTGCGCGTGCGCCGGCGACTCACTTGTACGTGAAGCTTCGCTGCCGCCGCTCGCGCTCGTCTCTAACCGAAAGCTCCCACGAAGCCTTCCCCTATCGCGCAGTGCTTTTCCGATAGCCGCGCCGACCGGTCGTGCCGTGTTATCTGTCGTAAACTCTCGCGCCGCCCGCACGTAAAATGCTACAAGAAATTCAACTCGTTCAAGGTCAGACGAACTATGTAGTCGTCGCGTCTGGATATCCCTCAGCTACGTTAACGAAAACGCCTGCAGAGAAGAGAAATATACCGATTGCTCCGGCTCCTGAAAAAAATTATGTTACACATGATACACCACCGAATCTACAGTACAGAAAGAAGGTGCACTTTAGAACAAACCCTTACACTGGACCCCAGGCCGCGTCGATCGCGAGACGTAACGCTCGGGAACGTAATCGTGTGAAGCAAGTGAATGATGGATTCAACGCGCTGCGCCGACACCTGCCTGCGTCGGTTGTCGCTGCGTTATCAGGTGGTGCCCGAAGAGGATCTGGCAAGAAACTTAGCAAAGTTGACACACTGAGGATGGTGGTCGAATACATTAGATATCTGCAGCAACTTCTTGATGAAAGCGACGCTGCTTTGGGAATCACTCGGGATCAGGAAAACAGAGAAAATATTCCAAATGGAAACACATTACAGCCAATGACGACGATGGATATGGACGACGGATTCTTCTATGGAAGTGGATCTCCTTGTTCTGAGAAGCCCGATTCTCCTGCGCCTTCCGAGTGTTCGTCGGGGGTGTCGTCGGCGTACTCAGCTGACCGGTACGAGGTCACGACGACGACGCAACAACAGCTCGGCCCAATGGATGAAGACGAGCTACTAGACGTCATCTCATGGTGGCAACAGAAATAATAAACACGTAAGTTGACATAAATTTTCAATATCTAGCTGAAGGATTTTCTTTTGTGTGCCATATTTTATAAATTATAATCAAATCAATTAGAGATGTTTTACCCGTCTTAATTAACGAGAACAATGAGCTCTATGATTTTTTATACAATTTATACTAATTTTAAATTTTCTTTTGTTCACAGATGAAATGTTGTGAGTGACACAACTGGACCGAACCCTCCGAAAACGATGATACGATGTCCGTTAGTTTTTAATCGTGCATTGATCGTTTATACATACGAAAAGACTCTTGTATATCTAGTCAAATCAATAGTGCCTTGAATATTTAGGTGTTAAGTCTTAGTTTTAATTACGAGGTAATTAATCAAGTTTTGGATTACTGTACTGACTGTTTTAAGGCAGACTAAACAAGTGACTGGTCTACTTTATAATATTTTGTTTGTTCGGGTGGGTGTTATCCTTTTATTGTAAGTACACTTTCACAGTGTTTGACTGTATAAAATACCTCTAAATTGTACCGATGATTATAAAGACAATTGTTTGGTATAGTCTGTTATTATGATACTTTTAGTACACTTTGTGAAACAAAATGATCGATAGTACATGTTACCTTTTACTGATATTACCGAAACTGTAAGAAAGCACTTTGTATTATCGGCCGAGTCGATGATATTGTAAATATACCTTAATTAGTTTTAAGTTATTAGGTAAAAAAATTAAAACTATTTATTGAATCGCACTGTTAGCATTTTTATTCCTTTGTTTGAAAAACCTGCAAGGTGCACTTAGCCCTACTCGTTTTTATAGCGAACTACAGTTCGACAACGTTCAAAGGTTCCATCGTTTATATTTGGAAAAACCGAACTTAGTCGAATTATTAAATCGATGGCTCTTAAGTATACTGAGTCAGCTGTAGTTCTAATAACTATAAAGGAAGGCGATGGTTATACATATTTCAAATGTTAATACAATCAAGAAAAATAGCTAATCATAATGAATTGAATATAATAAGGTCTATTAGCAGTGCAAAATAAATTCAATATTATTTTATTAATAAAAATTCGCTCTTTTATCGGCTTCCTTTAGAGTTATTAGAAGTACAGTTGACTCAGTATACTTAGTACTTATGAGCCATCGAAATGTGCCTAGTGGGGCCGGTTTTTTGATCCGTAGTTAACTCAACCAATGGTTAAACATAGTAACTAATGGTTGAATTTCGGCTAAATGTGAAAGGCTAAACATGAATGAGTTATGCCATTAGTTACTATTTTTAATATGAATGAGCTAATATGAATACATTCCATTCACCATTAGTTACTATGTTTAACTATTAGTTGAGTTAACTACGGATCAAAAAACCGGCCCTAAGGGAGTGACGGCATTAGTGCGTTAATCTATAATAATTTAGGTGGGAATATAATTTCTTTTGTTCCGTAGTCACCGTTAATTCACAATTTTTCAGTTTTTCCGAAGATGTAACCTTTGAACGTTATTGAAAATGTCGTGAGTTCAAACAAGTTAGGTTTTTATCAAGATAATTTAAAATAGATTCCTTTAAATACAGGTTTATTCCCTTTGTCCTGTCAATATAACTATTAAAATAAATACGTATTAAATGAGAACCTTGACATTAATCTTTTTATGAATTATTATTATTCTTTTATAAACCATATATAACAATTCTGAATGAGGAGCTAATGCTTGCGTGGCTAAATAATAAAAGCCTCACGGGTCACGGGATCAAACTACGCTACGTTTGACAGGGTTGGTCCGTGGATGGGTGACCATCTTACCGAGAATCTTCCGTGCCTCGGAAAGCCCGTTAAGCCATTGGTTCCGGCTGTCATTCGTGGATCTTTCACAGTCGTTACGGGTCGTCAGAATCCCGAAAGTCTGACAACCAGTCTTACCAAGGGGTATCGTATTACCCAGTAACTTTGGTTGTAGGGGTCAGATAGGCAGTTGCTCCATATAAAATACTGGTATTCAGCTGCATCCGGTTAGACTGGAAGCTGACCCCTACATAGTTGGGAAAAGGCTAGGTAGATTGATATAACAATTCTGAATATATGGGTAAATTAAATCTGAATAAAACCTTTTACTGACATTTTCATGCAAATTAAAGTTTCAGTACGTAAGCATACAATTTATATTAGTAAGTGTATACGTCATTATATAATAAGGTTTTTCATAAAAATTCAAGCCAATAGTTGGTGCCACTTTAACAAGGGGACTTCCATTTCGACAATGAACATAAAATTATTATAACGTCTTTCATCATTCGTTTCATTCATTCGTTCATCGTTCAGTCACTAGATCGGATAATCTGATGCATATTTACCTAAAGTTGAGGTGTTGGCTAATATGTAACGGGCTTTTGTATCGAAGAAATCTCGAGATTCCGGGATCGACACATTTAGAGTTCTGATTATACGTATAGAATCGAATGTACGTATATTAACTTACTTTCAGGTGTTGGCTAATATGTATTGCCTTTTTGTATCGAAAAACTCGTGGGATTCTGGGATCGACATATTTAGAGTTCTGATTAAAGAATCGAATGTATATTTAGGTACTCGCGTTCAGGTATTGGCTAATATGGATGGCACTTTTGTATCGTAAAAATCCCGGGATTCCAGGGTCGACAAATATAGAGTTCGGATTATAGAATCGAATGTATAGTAACTTACTTTCAGGTTGGCGAATGCACTTTTTTATCGATCGTAAAAATCTAGCGATTCCGGAATTGATAAGTACTTTTTTTACTATAAAATTGATTGCTAGCTAATGTTGTAAGTTAGGTTGCTAAACTGGTAAAGCAAACGTCAGAATAAGTATGTTAAAAATTAATTTTAAGTAAACAAGCATACGAATAGTTTTATGTGATCCCGGTTTCTCGGTATTTTTTAAATAAATAAAACCACATATTTAAGAAGTCGTTTCCATACCATGTATCCGATTATTTAGGCATTCTCGGGTTTTCTGGAATCCCGGGATTTATATTAAGAAAAATATTATAATAGCCACTTCCATAATTTCTCAGCCAAAAATTAACTTTAGGTAAGTATGCATCCCATTATCCGATCTCTAGTCATGCCTAAAGAAAATATAGGCGCTTTGACACTTTTGACAGGTGCCCGGACATCTCAGTGCTGCCACCTGGTGAACGTCATTTCAGAAAACCCTCATTCCAATAATTATTGTCGTTATTAAATAGACATAGTCTCACTATGACTATTTAATGCGATCATCTTCTAAGTAATCTCAGATTTCACTTTAGTCAAATCTATGAATACTTAGATCGCTTCTGCCTAGAACTTAGAAACGTAACCAATTTCTCTTTTGTGCCCCGTTTGCTTGGAATGGTAAACCTAAGCAGCTTGATGAGAGTCCTATTTTGGAAACTGGAATTACATTTTTTTTTATTATTGACCCTATTTACCTAATAGGAGATGTACCTCCAAGAAGACTTTTAAAGAACATATGTGATAACGAACAGAGAGTTTTCTGTTTAAGTAACCCTTGAACATAAGATATATGAAAACAAAGCTGTCAACAGAACAGCGGGACGCGACCGAGCTCCTCACAAAACAACACAAATTAGCATAATGAACGAATCAGTGTCTGGCCCTGTAGACTTTATTTAACTTAACTCATTTTAAAACAGCAAATATAAATCGGAAGTCTGGTTCACACGATACACAACCCTTAACGAGTGGCCGCTTAGTTTTTAAGTATAATACCCTGGCTGGAGGCCTTATTCTATTGAGGCACCCACAGGAAAGTCCGGTTAAGCAGCCGACATAGGTTGGCTCCTAGGTTGGCCAGCGAGATACCATTAAAAAATAAAAACGCTATACACAATAAGATAAAAGCTTTTTATATGACATCTGGTACTATAAAAAGCTTTCACTAATACATTGATTATTATTTGAAAAGGCTCTTGCTGTCATTGTAGGTCACATATGGATTATGTCACAGGGATAAGCGACAATATTGACTGTTACATTGATAATGTCAAACCACAATCAACTTAGGTCGGTTGGAAGACTCTTGTAGTGTTATGTATACTTGGCGCTATGCAGCCATTCGAGCAGAGCTTTATAAAAACGTGTTTCACGAACCTACAGGTGAATCTTTGTATGAAGAAATTAAGCATCTCTTTCATTTATTCGGTATTTAATCATAATTATCCAATTGATACAGTGTTTAAAACTCTCCAAATTTTCAATGACAAATGACCTGCAATTTTTCTCGATAAATCCGGGTATTAAAAACGATTTACTCAAAACATTTCATGTTCCCATAGTTTTATATCCAAACAACCCATCCGTTCGTTTATGTCAATCCTGTTATTACCCTTTAGATATAATAAATCATCATTGTCCAGATGTAGAGAATTAGCGGGACGCTGCGCGATCGCGTTGAGATATTCCCTAAAAATAATAAAAAAATACCTCACACGAACCCAATCAACCATTATTATATGACACACGATGAGGGCAGATTCTATTAATTTATAACCAATGTGGGTGGATATACTGGCATTATTTTTTTAAAGGTCGCGGAACGTGGGCATGGATAACTGTAATTTCGTGTTGTTTTTATTAAGATATTGGCCAAGTAAATTGTGGCACGCAACCCTTATGAAGCCGTAATGTGGGCAGAAAATATTAGGAGGAAAATTTTGGTAAATATATGTCGTAATATATAATAATAATAATAATAATAATATTCTTTTAATTTCTCTCGTAATCACAAACACAGTACAAAGTCAAGGTAACACTTAATAGAGACTGGTGTCTGTTGTAGGTAAAACCTGCATTACAGATCACCAGGCTTACCGCCATCGGACAACTCATGAATGACCTATGACTGTATTAACCTAACATACAGGTTGTACATAATAAAACAGTATTACCAATTAATAACAAAAGTGAAGTGAAACTAAATGGAAAATTAAAAACTAAAGTAAAAATGGCTTAACATTTGATTTGGGAATGAGTGAGTGAGTGAGAGAGTGTGTGTGTGTGTGTGTGTGTGATGGTGTGATGGGTAAGTGTGTGTTAATTGTATATGTATATTGTATATGTTGATACCTTCACCCATGGCAAGTAATTAGTACCCATGTTGTCTTTACTAAACATACATTGATTGAGATTATTATAAAACGTTCTTAATTGTGGTCACAATTTGTCAGTAAAATTATTAAAACTATTTTAAGCTATGGAGTTCACTTCTGCTTAATACAGAACAACTTGATCACATAATTAATCACGAAAAGCGAAAGTTATGTAGTTTGTAAAACATTTTTATTAGTAGAGTTTATAGGCCAGTCATTTAAGACATCGTAGGTCGCAAAAAATTGCACTGTACTGACTTTTTATGATGTTGTTAGGATATATACCAGTAGTGTAAAGCCAAGTTTGCAGCTTTGAAAGACATGTGCGTGGTGCTTGAAAAACCTCGAAAGAAATTTTCGGACTACTTTCAGTTTTAAGGTGCATTCTACGTATAATTCAACCGATAAAATTTTTCTACTATTTCAGCGTAGCCATAGCTCTAAAGGTCCAATAAAAACTGAAATACAGCACTTCAAATATAGGCCTTTTTTCCAAAAAATTTAATAATATCGGTTAAAAGACTCATCGTACTAGGAAAATCATGGGAGATGAAGGGCGCATCACTATAACTGTCAACTTTGAACTGCCACCCATATCATAGTAGAGATAGTCATGGGAAGATGTTAGGCATTCTTTCGAAACAGCCAGACTTTGACGCGGCTATCACGTTTCTCAACCAACCATGACGCCACTCATGAGTAGAGGCAAAAAATGTCTTGTGGCATTATATTGTGGGGGAAAAGACGACTCTCTTCCCTGTGTTACGGGATATTTGTCCGATCCGCCAACGCCAAACACAACTTTGCTCGTCTGGCCCAACCGAAGAGGCTACACATGCCTACTATTGGAATCTATCATAACATCATCCCAAAAAATCAGTACAGTGCAATTTTTGTGACCTTACGCGATATTAGTGACTACTGTGACTGGCCTAGTAAGACTTTTCAGTAAAACAAAATGACTTACTTCTTTCATGTTATTTTTTTGTAAACAATGACTCCTCGATTCTACAAACACAAAAGCTAGGTGGTATAATTTATACGTCCAAGTAAATTATATTTGACTGCATTGTTAGATCTTTGACAAATTCACTTGTAACAACATGCGTGAGAGCGACTGTGTTACCCTACTGTTTCTATAAAAAATGTTATTGTTTTGATAAAAAATGACATGCCATCCAAACATCTGATAATAAGCGTGGGCGGGGTCGCAACAAAAGAGAATTGGTTAGCACCATACAAACACAATACGGGATGAAGTTTTGATTCGGGTGTAAAATTAAGTTTTCTAACATCGGCCTCTCTTTGTTCGTTTTTTCTTGTCCACACAATAAGATTGTTTGTTCTATTAACGACTTAACTGCGATAAAATTACTATTTTCTTGGGAATATTTTACACTAATTTACGAGACCTTTCGAGTTTTATTTGGCAAAATGACAGATATCACAATATAACAAATACATCAACAGTAGTTATTATAATTTTTTACATCTGAAAACGTATCTTTTGAAAACTTTTTTGTCTCGTCAATTTATCAACGAATCTGAGTTTCTCCACACATTAATCAAGTTGCATACATATCTGTTTAACTTCCTGCGTTCGGTTCACTAAAGGCTACTTTTAGGCTGTTTATCTTGCTAATGATGTTTTACGATGTTGCTGCACTCGGCGTTATCACGCGCTGTCGCCTACGGTAGCTAATGCACCAACTATCGACGGAATCTAACAAAATCTCTTCTATGTGTAAGATAATAAGGTTCTATTTGATGATAACGGTAGTGATATTGTGAAGTGGTAGCATTCTCCCGGCGGCTGTCTCTTTGTCGCCTCTCATATCTATAGGCAACTTAATTAATTGACGGATCACGGTAGCAACCGAACTGATTAGCGGCCCTTTTTGTGCAACATCCTAACTCTTTTGTCGGAAAGTTATCTAGGTGATAATAGAATTGAGTTCACATGTTCCGCAACTTTATATTCCATTGATGAAACGGTAACCCAAAGAGCACTTAATAGGTAGCGGTTAGGAGATTAACTGATTTTCATTTAAATTACAAAAAAGATGCAATGAATCCTTCCACAATCGTCCGTATCTACCACAGATACTTCAAAGAAATAGAATCAGTAAGTGGTGCTGATAATATTAGATGTAGGATCATGAACGCGGTGCTTACGTTAAACCGCCTTTAAATATTAATTTACCTCCCTCCGGAGGACATCGAGGGAGTAATGTACTTACTTAATAATAGGCGGCCGTAGCTTCTTCAACAGTTCCCGACAGATCTACTTAACGCACGAAATAATAACCCAATTGAATATTTCGGGGCTGGAGAACAAAAGCCGGCAACACGGCTGTCGGCCACATTACCGCCCTACCACAATAAATCCCGGAGGTCCGTCGCCAAAGGGCTAATTACTCTGAATATCGGTTGATATACTGTCTACTTAGGAACCGTGATGTATGACCGCATACAAAGGATCGGACGCCGCGCGCCCCCGGCAGAGGCACGATGCTACGATTATAAATAAGCATGTTTAGGATAACGATTGTCGACACTGCGGTTAGCTCATAATAAACGGTAATAGAAAACATTAATTTATCCGTCGAACTTTGGCCGTAACCAATAAAACATTCGTCGGCACCCTACGGTTGCATTCTATGGTAACATATTCCATATCGACATCGAATGAGATGTCCAAGATATTTATTGTGCGGGTGACAATAGCGCACATGATCTAGATTAGTGACGTGCATTGTGTCCCCAAAGGGTTGCATTGTGCGGCTCACAAACGCTGCGCCCGCGCATAATGCGTCGATACCCGCAAACATCTCGATGGATTCGCACAGATTCTGTGAATTTGTAAAGAAAATAAATATAACTTTTGACAACGTTCCATTCATCATTTTTCATATTTTTGTGTATAGAATGGAATATATATATTATAAAGGTACTTAATATATGTATTTTTGTCACTGGATTCCTCCAACTCCATATTGATGAGGCTCAGTGAACATGTGAACAAATCTTAAAATTTTTGAATTCATATTTCAAGAGTCAATTATCTACAAATATAATTTTATGCGTCACGTAAATCATGTTGATTGTAACCAATAAAAGAAATTAAATTATCTTGTTAAACTAATTGGTAGCGATCGTGACCACTACTCATTATCACGTTAAGTTACAGAAAATGAAGACATTATAACCTCAACAAAACGAATGCTGCTGTCTTTATTAATCGTGTATTTCGTCATATTTAATCGTTTAGTAATTTACTTTCTTTATATTTTTTCTTCACACAATCCAACACAGAACCCACACTCACCAGCTCAATTTCTCCCATAACACCCACGAACAAGTAATTTTTAACCAAACAATTCTCAAAATAAACCTTTAAAGACTCGGTTGAACGTAATCTTTAACCAAACTCACCCACAATGGAGGTGATAAGATCAAATCTCTTGCTTCGACAGACAAATTGTTCGCTTACATCGAGAATATGTTTACAAAACATGTCATTCACTGAGAATATTTTAAACAATGTTTGTGTACCGTGAAATTGATTCTACTGTTACCTAGAATTTTGTGTTATAATCGATGACCAGGTATGAGTGAATGTAGAGCATTTTGAGAAAAAGCGAGTACATATATCATGCCGCTAGTGATGATTGTCGTTATCCAGTTGTCTATTTAGAACAGATTTATCAAAATTAAAGAGTCAACTATGTGTCTGAAAAATTTAGACACCAAAACTATTTTAGCTCACGAATTTTAAAAACTTCACATTCGCTTCCCCTTTTTACTAATCAACAATATGCTAAAGCCATCATAACAGCGCGCACTTACTGTTCTCGATCTAACTCTACCCTCATGCACCTTGCTATCTTGCTAATAAAATTCTAACTCACACCTAAGCCTTCCTATGCATGTATGTGTCAAACAATGCGTTGCAAATAAATGAGGTCGTTACGCGTATACTCGTAGTTTTAGTGCGGGCTAGCAATAAGTGGCGTGGCCAGTGCGGCAGATGTTAAGGATTGCGTTCGCGGGTAGCAGCAAGGTGTCGCGGCTCAGGTGCTGTGAGTGGCACAAGCCACAGCTTTGTCATCGTCGCGTACTGACGAGCGCAAATTGAGTAAGATTTATGTAACTTTATGACGAGTTTTGTTCTAGGAGCGATTCAACTACCTACTATTTACTTGCAAAGACGAGGATGTTTTGTCATGTTTAGCACATAGATTTTAGAGGCTGCATCAACCAAATTAACAAGGACAGTCTAAGCTGATGACATAGAAAAGTGGCAACGTAAATTAGGTGCATAAGTAATTTCAACACAAAACATTTTTTTTTTCTTTTAATATCCTGAAAACTGTCAAGAAAAGTCTTGCGTGCGTTTGTTTCTGAGTCCCCCAGGGTTTACTTACAGAAAATGATTGAAGGCATTACCTGCGCCTCCTGAGATTTCAGCAAAAATTTGACACATTTCAATAAGATCTGAAACAGTGCTTGGAACTTGAAATGACACGCACTACACTTCACTTTCCAATGATTGTGCACGCGAGTGTACCTTATTCGTAGTAATTTTTTCAACATCCGCCTTGATATAAATGCGGAATGCGCGAAAGTAGCGCAGGATAATTAAAATCCCTGTTTATCATGGGTTTTGATATAAAAAATTTCTTTTGATTGTCCTGTCTTTAAGGTCTATCTAAATCTTCTGTCTCGTCAGCAACGTTTAATGATCAAAGTTTCAATTTATAATAGTATTACTTATTTTTATCAGATTAATATTTGGATGTTCTATTATACAGGCTTATTTGTAAAACACCAGCAACCTCTTAAGGGGTCATTGTACTCATCATTATGAACAACTTTTACTATGGGACCAAACCTGAAATCGCAAAAAAAAATCAGCTGTTCAGTACATTTTGACGAATTATGCGAACATAAATGTACTGAACAGCTGATTTTTCTTGCGATTTCAGGTTTGGTCCCATAGTAAAAGTTGTTCATAATGATGAGTACAACGACCCCTTAAGAGGTTGCTGGTGTTTTACAAATAACCCTGTATAGCTTATGATAGAAACTGAAATTGTAAATTCTATTTTCTAGATAACATGTTGAAGTGAACTAAAAATGTAGGTAACAGTGGACTATTTGTTCTGAGGAATCTTTTTGTTAGGACAAATGTAAGAAAAAACAAAGGTTTTGGTAATGTATGAGGCCGTTAAGAAAGAAAAGCCTGATTTGCAGAAACTTTCTACATCGTCTTAATTGGGGCAAAAGTGACATAAGCAGATGCAGACACTCGTGCTCATTCACAATAAACAAGCTGCAGGACAGATGAAAGCCTAAGGACGGGTGCTCACAGTCAGACAGACAACCACAACAACGACAGTTTGCGCAAAAACTTTCTATCTACAAACCCCTTTCTTTTGTGCAACCCTATACTTTCTGATAGACGAAATTGTACAACTGTTCAGATTGGCACATGCTAACCCAGGTGCGAATTTGTTGCGGGTTGTTCGAAAGAGTTATCGTGGCCCTGGCACAGGCAACTGAAGGAACACGGGTGGGTGTTAGTCAGTTGAAGTCTGACACGCCCTCCCGCTCCGCCCAGAGCGGGAGAAGTTATTTGATGATTTCCCATCCAAAAAAAAAAATGGCACGATTTTGTGTCAATTGATGGAATTGATGCAGAAAACTTACTATGTGCTGGCACGCGTCTTTGAAATTTTCGCGAGGTACTATGCTAATAATAATGGGGAGTCATCATCTGCGTAGCCTTTCCTCAACTATGTTGGATCAGCTTCCAGTCTAACCGGTTGCAGCTGAATACAAGTATTTTACACGGAGCGACTGCCTATCTAACCATCAGAACCCAGTCACTGGGTAATACGATACCCAATTGTAAGACTGGTTGTCAGACTTTCGGGTTTCTGACGTCCCGTAAAGACTGTCAAAGATCCACGTATAACAGCCGGGACCAACGGCTTATCGTACTTTCCGAGGCATGGAGGAATCTCGGTACCTATGTAAATAGAGTCACCCATCCACGGAACCGGCCAGAGTAGCTTAACCTGGTGGCCCATGCGGCTGTTATTACTTAGCCACGAGCTAATAATGGGGAGTGTCATGAATGAAAGAAAGAGCTCTGCGATTCCTAATAATTTCATCAAGGTGAACGCCTATGCATTTATATTTATGTAGCCAAAACGTGAATGAATAGGTATCTTATCTAGGTACTTACAACTGTGCTTTATCGTTGACCGTATCATCGCTTTACCTTGAGATGGGATAGTGGTCCGTCGCAAGCCAAGCTGCAATGAAAAAGACAAAAATTAATTATAATGAAGCGATTAATTAAAGTTCACAATGATATGAACCAGGAATACTACAAATAAAACACGCGAAATTATAGTTCTCTACTAAAGATTGATAAGAAACAGAGGTAAAATGTAATCAGTTGTTAAATATAGTGACAATATTTCGGAGATAACCTTAATTAAGAACGCATTGCCTGATTCATAAAGTAAGTAATTATAGTTAACATTTACGTTTATCAATTATTTTAGTTCCCGCTCTGTTAAGATGTCACTGACTTCATCTTAGCTGTTTCCAAACGATGTTGATTCGACTTAAAATATTATGGTTGCGGCTAAATATTATCTTTAGTTACTTACATACATATAGCGACGAAAATCTGAGGAATTAACATGAATACGCAAAGTTAACGTAGCGTACATTCGAACGATGTTTGAATGAAACGAGTGTACCTATTATTATTAATTTTTTTTAAACAAGCCTTTATTAGTCTGGATATCATCTAGGACCATTGCCCTAATTGCGTAACATGCTATCAATCGGAATCGGTTTAATTTTGACAGTTCAACAACATTCATTGCGTTATTTACGTTGTTGAGCAGACAAAATTTTCGTACATATGAAGCAATGGATTAGCAATTTGCTTCAAAATTATTCAGATTTCGATCGATAGCGTGTTAAGCAATTAGGGTCCTTACCAAAATGAATGAAACGAGCCCAATCTCTATAGGGTTGCGTCGTTTTATTACTGAGTTCCCATTGCCACCTTCCGGCTCCATCATCAGATCAGCTCCATGTCATAATAGTATTGCATTGTCATCCGATTTACATTTGCATGAAAAATTTCAAGTCAATCGGAAACCGGTAAGTGGGTTAAATTTAACTTGATGTGACCGTATGATTATGAACTTATGTTTATAATCTATCTCGCGCGATTATAAATTATCGAAAAATTGTGAACTGCAACAAACCATTTACAATTTAACGCATTATTTTTCGATAGTTCATAATCGGAGGTGGAAAGGGCTAAGTAATAACAGCCGCACGGGTCGATCCATCAGGTTAAGCTACGCTTGCCGGGGTTGGTCTGTGGATGGGTGACCATCTTTTCATACCAAGACTCCTCCGTGCCTCGGAAAGCACGATAAGCCGTTGGTCCCGGCTGTCATTCGAGGATCTTTGACAGTCGTTACGGGTTGTCAGAAGCCCGAAAGTCTGACAACCAGTCTTACCAAGGGGTAACGTATTACCCAGTAACTGGGTTGTGGAGGAGAGATAGGCAGAAGCTCCATGTAAAATACTGCTATTCAGCTGCATCCGGTTAGACTGGAAGCCGACCCCAACATAGTTGGGAAAAGGCTAGGCAGGCAGTTCATAATCTATCCATGGCAAACCGGCAAATTGTGAAATGGTATCAAACTTGCATGCGACGAAGACAGCTTGCGCTAATACTAAATTGCTAAGTAACGGCAACCAGCTTGGAAGAAGCGCTCGCCGGCCGCTGTACCGGCACCGCTCCCTGGCTTAGTTACTACGATCGATTCAGCTTCCGCCAAAACCCTCCAAAGACGGTTCACAGTTTTACGAGTGATAAAATCGGACAAATTGTGAACTCTGTCGATAAGTGGAGGTCGTTCACAATTTGACGGTTTGACATGGATAGATTATAAGCTATCCACAATTTATTATTATATAAATTGTAAGCAGTATGGTACAGTTTACTTTTTATCGACAGTTTACAATCTCGCGAGATAGATTAATAAAGGTGTTCACAATCGTACGGCGACAGAGATACGGAAATCCTAAGGTTGACTCGATGCATGTGGAGTTTTGTTTGTTGCTGAAGTCTGTTATTGATGTAATAAAAAGGTCACCCACATATCGAAATTCTAATAAGTGAACACTTTCTATTTTACGAGGCACAATAAAAGAGGTACTATTCTTCAAAATATTACGATGTGGTCATAACACTGTCCCTATTAATTCGTCAGAATTTGAATGTCAAAGATACGAATGGTAAAGCAAACAACGGTCAGTTACTGTTACCCGCAGTTACTAAGATATTTCACTGGTCGACGTTTACATTGGTGTTAACGAGCCATCCCCCTATAAAATGTTTTGTGTTCATACATAAATCTTCGGAGCTAGAAGACATCACAATGCCAACGTATAAATATTATGTATCAATGAAATATATTTATTGCGTCATAAAAAGTTATATGTATTGGAAAATGCACGACTATATCGTTGGTAAATTTGATTGAATTACGTAACGTCTGGATTTTTGTATTTGCTTATATTCTGGATAACTTAAATAGTAACAATCTTTCAATAGTTTCAGAAAGAAATTATTTAAAAAAAAACACGCAATTTAGTGCATATGCATAATGTAAAAGGTCTTTATGTTTATTATCTTCGTGATTGAACGAGAAAATACTTATTGACCGCAGATAAAACTTTTATTAGTATACATTATACATTAATATTAACTGCTTTAATTTACATAATAAAGCTTCCATTTATTACTGATTTGTGAGGCATCCATTATCACCCAATATAAGAGATAATAACTTAGTCAAGTTGTAATAAAAGTCAGGCATCGCAAACTCCTCGCAATTAATTTAAATTGTTTAATGACCAAATTAATTATTTTAAATGCCAATTAATGCCCCCAGATTCTGATAATGAATTATGTGGATTCTGACGTATTACACCTCTCATTGATTAAATTTTAACGCTTTTATAAGTGTAAAAACCGCGATAGTGTACCCCTATCTTCATTTACTTAAGTGGTTGATAACGCGTGTGAAAAAAGAAAAGTTATTTTTTTAATTAACACATTAAGGGCAGTATCGTAATCTGTATGGCGCCAATTCTAAAAAGACTTCACCCCTTGATAAGAGTCTCGACGACTTTATCAAATACCCGAGACGTATCTGTAGAACGGGATAATAATGTGCAAAAAATCTAAGGTTCTTTAACAATTAATGGTTTTTACTTGTGTTTTAGATTTTGGACCACCCCTCGGAAAGAATGCGAACATTTTTATGATTGTCTTTCACAAAGATATGGATTATCTTGTGTTCCTTTGATGAATAAAAAACAACATCATTTTATGTCCCTGGCCAACTTAGGGTTCTATTCATTTTAATATATCAGTGATACCTTCAGAGGTATGTTTTGTTGTTAAAAGCAACTCCTTTCTCAACAAAACAACACCAACCAACTGTAGCTTAACTCCAAATTTTCATAGTAGCCGCTGACTCGAAATAAATGTTGAATAATAATTACTGACAAGAACGGACGTGGGAAACCGTCTCCTACGGCAGCGATCGGCGTACGCGCAGCACATAAATCACGCAGCATAACAACACAAGATTTATACCGCTTAAACGGATAACAACAATTATACCTGAATCATTTCAGACGGATGATATCACCTAATGATTCACATAATTAAACCAAAGGTGTTACATTACGACCTATCTATATACAGACATTAAGGTTGATCAGCTCATGAAGCAATAAAAAGAAATATTTTAATCAATTAGTTATACTTACATGTATGTGTTCGGTAGCGTACCTATCAATAACTCCGTATCTACATAATAACTTCAAGTAAATGGAAAATTAACATTAACTAAACGTCTTTTTTATTTGTATAATTACATTGGAGACATGTTACACATTAACAGTAATGCACGTATTCCTGTTTAATACATAAATAATTAGGAGCTACTTAAAAAAATTACTTACCTCAAATCTTTACTCATTTATCAGAAAATGTACCTAATTATGTACCACGATTAATGCTAAAACACAACAACGAACCCTTTACTACATCGGTATTCTTCACCATTTTTTTTTTTAAGAATACCAATATTTCACACGGGGTAATAAACTTTTGAAATATTGGGGGCAATTATAGAAAGGTAAAATGAAAAAATAAATAAAGACAAAAATCGCTAGCCCCGGGCCGTATTGCGGAGGGCCACTGTTCAAGCCACATTTGGACCATATTTTTTGCTACATTTTTATGAAGGAAAGACGTTATCCGTTTGATCTGGTCCACTTGATTTATAACATCTGACCGGACTAAACACCGCTTGTTAGTATTCAGGTTAGATTTGCATCCAATTAGTAGCATTAGAATTTAGTTATGCGTGATATACCGTATCAAAGTGCCAATATTTATGGCAGCTTTGATCTTTAGCATTTGAGATGGATCGGATGATTTAAATAAGTACGGGATAGTGCAGGGTAATCGATAATCAGGAATTGGGGGAGACGTTTAACAGCTAACAACTGCGTAAGGTATAAGTGACACTACTGTTAAGAGAAGAACTTGCCGAATATCATTATCATTAGGGTTCCTTACCTCAAAAGGAAAAAAACGGAACCCTTATAGGATCACTCGTGGGTCACTGTCTGTCCGTCTATCACAACCAATTTGCTCCGAATCTAATGGACCAATTAAGTTGAAATTTGGTACACGTATGAATTTTTCTGACCCAAACACGGACGTGTTACGTAAATAAATTAGTTTTGAATATGGGGGTCAATTTTGGGGGCAAATAAGAAAATAAAAAAAAAACGTTTTGTAAATTGTACCGTGTGACATATCAAATGAAAGGGCTTAAGAAAATAGACAAAAATTTATCATTCCCTCCCTTTATCTCCGAAACTTCTGAATCTAAAATTTTGATAAAAGTACAGAAAATAGTTCAATACCTGTAGATTACAGGAAAACTTACAAGCAGTCTATGGTCTTAAAACAACATGGTAAATCTTTCAATATATGGTATACAAACTTACATTTGCAGTTGGAATGTATGGGAGAACATGTTTTTTAACTACAATGTTTAGTTTGATGTTGGGATTCATCCCAACTATGGAACCCGTCATTGTGCGTAGTCCGACACGCACTTGGCCGCTTTTTTATTTATTAATGTTAGAATAACCCTAAGTTTAATGTAGACGTCTGAATGATCAATTTGTGAAAATATAATAATACGTATAATAAATACATATTTATTCCAGACATTTGTCCATAGGTACACACAATACAGAGAAATAAAATAAAATAAACAAAAATTAATCAATCAGGGGAAAGGAGGAACTATCCACTGTTCACAGTGCAGTGACTGTGTGCAAGCGTATCCAGTGGTGCAGCAGTGCAGTGGGTTGAATATGATCGCTCGGAAATATTTTAATCTCAATAAATTGTAAATTAATCTTGTAACTTAGACAAACTACGTTACCACATATTCATACTTTTGTATTTGTTTCACTTAGTTGAGACGCCCTAGGTTCAATCTGCCTAGCCTTTTCCCTTTTTTCTTGTTGGGGTCGGCTTACAGTCTAACCGGATGCAGCTGAATACCAGTATTTCACATGGAGCGACTTCCTATCTGACCTCCATAACCCAGTTACTGGGTAATACGGTTGTCAGATTGGTTGTCAGACTTTCGGGCTTCTGACGACCCGTAACGACTGTCAAAGATCCACGAATGACAGCCGGGACCAATGGCTTAATGTGCTTTCCGAGGCACGGAGGAATCTCGGTATAAAAAGATGGTCACCCATCCACAGACCAACCCCGGCAAGCGTAGCTTAACCTGATGGATCGACCCGTGTGGCTGTTATTACTTAGCCACAAGCTCCTCCCTAGGTTATTGTCATTAAAGATTCCATTCAATAGTTCATATGCAATTAAGAACACATTCAAGTAACTGTAGGTACCAACCCATTTGCATTAATCTGAATAAAAATAGTCAACAACAAAAGTATTGCAAGTGAACGGATACAAGCGAAGCGAGGGCTTTCCCACGATACCGTACAATCAGTAAATAGATAGCGATATATCTAAATAATTTTACAACTGATATGGATACAAAACTAAACTTTATAATACCCTATTTATGTGTGTTTATGTATTGTAAACCCACGGACAAACAATAAAAACCGGCCAAGTGCGTGTCGGAATACGCACAATGAAGGGTTCCGTAGTTGGGATGAATTCCAAGAACAAACTTAATTATAAGTAACTTAAAATGTCAGTTTGTACGCACAATATTGAGAGATTTGCCATGTTGTTTTAAGACCATAGACTTCTTATGTTTTGAGGTACAGAACCCTCAAAATCAATCAAAAAATGATTTAACATATCGACCGTCCCTATCAACAATGTCGGTTCTGCAGGGAGACTACAGTTTAGTCCCTACTGAACAGTGGTCTATTTCGCAGAACTGATATTGTTAATATCATAAAGATTCTTTTTTATCGTTAGGGCAAACTTTGAACTGCCCTCAGTTCAAAGTTTGTTTGACAGTGAAGAATTGTTTTTAAATTTTTATTCGATTTATGTAAAAAAGTGAATATTGGTAAAAATGTATATCCGACATTGTTAATATAGGTGTAAAGTCGAAACAAAAGGCAAGACAATTGTTCCGTAGTACATAAAATACATATACATCCATTTCTGTAGATATGTGCTTACTTAAAACACTAAAGAATAAAGAATTCACAGTCATCCGCGGATTACCGAATGCTCCCGCTGCCGACAGCGATACACACGAACAAATTGTTTGACCAACGACGTAGGTGCGTAGGCTATTTCGTAGCGCGCTACGATTTTTGTAGCACTTTTTCTAGAGGGTCTACAGAAAGTGATTAGCTCAAACAAAATCTAGTAGGTATTAATATTACATGTTTTTTTTTTTTGGCTTGCAATAAATTATGAAATGGGTTGACATTAACAGCTGGTCATTGTGCTCCTACACAACAAAAAAAAATCATAAATCGAATAATTTGCGAAACCACCATATTGGCGACTAACATGTGTGACAAATGTAACCGCGTCGAGTTTCGAATAACGCCACCCCTAAACCTCCCTAGGGTATCGTAAAAGGCGACAAAGATGTCACGGGAAGGATCCTGCGATATCACTGATTGTAGTAACATCATCATTCCGTGGCACTATAATTTAATTTAATTTTTTGAACCAGTTATTTAAGGGTTTTTCTTATCAATCTTCCACCGCAATGGCCCATAGTTTTAGCGCTCAGTATGTCACATAGCCCACCGCCAGCGGGTACAGCCAACCGCCCAGGAAGCGCAACTCAACGCGCGAATAAGAAATAAATTCGCTGGCAAGCGTAACAAAGGTGAAGTAAAAAGGAAGCGTCCACCCCTTAGGCCATGCGCAGGCGCAGGGATTTATACACGTGCCTTATGGCTTCATGGGAAACGAGAAAAAATGGCAATTTCGAACGTAACGAATGCTGAAATCTATTCAACTTAAACGCATATGCATGTATGTGTTGTTTATGCGCGATCGTGTATTGTTGTACGAGTGTATTGCAGACGAAGCGGGACTGCATACATATTCGATTGAGTGGTACATTTATAAAAATCACTAAATCAAAGATGTGCTAAGGTGTAATGGCTCTGGTAATGACATATTTGGACATTGCAAAGAAGTATTCAGTGGCTACAGTGACCACCTCTAGTAGGAAATCCATGATGTTTAGAAAGAAAGAAAAATATTTTATTTGGGACATGCACAGGAAATACAAACAGTAAAAAAGAGCATAGTAAACTAACAAAATTAAGATTAAAAAAAAAAACAAAATAAATACAAAATATAAAAATTAAAAATACCTGTGCGAGGCCAAAAAGGCTCCTATCTCAGCATACATGTGCAATATTTAAATAAATACCGCAGCGCTGGTATTCTGATAGGGCCCATGTGATGCCACGGACACACCTACGGACATCTACAAATCCAATAGGGGAATAAAAAGATAATAAAATACAATACCTATAATTTAGAGAAAAAAAAGTAAAGTTTTTTCTTTTATAAATAGGAAGTGTGCAAGTTCGTTTATTTGATGCCGATATTACACGATGAATATTGAAACAGGTAAGTACTTTTATTTCTCAAACTTTTATTACATAAACATTTCTACATCAGCCAAACAATTCAAAATTACATGTAAACACTGTAAACACACACCCAATTAATTCCAAAAAATATAAATCACAGAAGAATAGAGGTGTCCTATGTTCAGCGACTTTGTTGGACGTGGAAGATATTTGTCTTACAACTTAGATAAGCATCAGTTCGCCATGTTGTTCCCACCTCCTGACCTCAACATGTGTACGAATAACTACGCCATAACTTTGGAAATACAAGCTGAAACTAGATAATAATTAAAATGTCTTTTAGAAAAGAAAGTCTATCCTAAAAGGTAGCAAAATAATATGTAAATTAAAACTAGTGACTAGAGCCTTAAGTGTGTTTACGTGTAGTTTTATGTTCAAGATAATATCAATACGCAATAGAAAAAAATATTTTTAGACATTTATTCTTCTAAGATAAGCAGTAGGTATCTCACTTTTTATATCAATTAGTTTGCAGAGTAGATGTTGTTGTTCTCTTCTCCTCTAACTTTTAAAAACGTTGTACTAAGAAAAAGTAGCTTTTATGCCGATGTAAACATATTTTGTAACAAAAAAGAATTAAAGAAGATGCTCTTCAAATGTTTGTAGATACCAACAATTGTAGTTGTGTGATAAGGTGCAATCTACATGATCTCGAACGCACGCACCGTGTCATTGTGTCTGTATAACCCTTTATATGCGAGGTGTTAAATTGTTTATATGATAATCGCGTTTACATTGTGCTACACACAAAAGTACAACTGTGTTATGTTCTTTTATTTCGTTTTAACACGACGCGACGGTACATACGACACCTGTATTATTTGTCATAATTTCTGGATTTTATAAAGTGAACTTTGTATGATCGGTAAATTACAAGTTTTAATGAGTGTGATATTTAAAGTTATCTTAAAGCCGTACGATCTACTAATATATTATAATTATAATAGCATGGCATATCGCAAATTTAGCATAATCGTAATATGGACTTAGAAAAGAGAGGAGGAGGATTGAGAAGGTTTTCTTTTATGTTACTGGTTCGCTGGACGCCTTGGTGTCTAATTGTATCTGCAGCAAACAAATGATAAATAACATAGTTAATTATATGGAAAATAAGGAAATTTTTCCATGCCATTCATTCTTCTAACAATTCTCAGATACAACTACTACACAGTATTAAAATTCGTCACAAATCGCTTACCGACAACGATACGATACCTAATCGCTCAAAAAACAAATCGAACTCGTATCATTCGCTACTCGATCATTCCCAGTACATATACTGTTATAAGAGCTGGTGGTTTGCGTACGAGTCGTACGACATAATTATTCGTGCCAATTAAGCGGTGTCCGCGGGATGACACTCAACTTGTCCTTTGGGCACACGCCGCCCATTCACTCGCGATATGGAACAACGATGGTATGGAGAAGCAGGAATAGAAATGGCCATTTTATATTTTTATTACGGCTATAAAAAATATATTTTATTAACTGTTGCTTTTTAACCGACTTCAAAAAATGAGGTTCTATGTTCGACCCGGATATATGTATGTATGTTTGTATGTCCACGGTTTTCTCAAAAACTAATGAACCAATTAGATGGTTCTTGCACTAACGTGATCTACATACTTTCAGGAAGGTTTTAGTACTTATATATCAGGTAATCATTCTTATGTACGAAGTTATATGCATAAATGTATTGTATCTCCGGCATTTCTTATAAGCAGATTTTGATGATTCTTCTTTTTGTTCGTCTTTGGCTTATGTAATTGTATATTCAACTAAAAAAGGAAAAATAAATTTACTTTTAAAACCGACTTCAAAAACCTAAAACGCATAACGTAACTTTCATAAAAAACTTAACAGCTTCTCAGGTCGATGTCTTCAATGTCATTGCACCTTAGCTTGGCACCGACTTCAGAAGCTGTTAAGTTTTTTTTTTATGAAAGTCGTTTTATTCGTTTAAGATTTTTGAAGTAGGTTTTTACTTTTTTTTAAGTATTTTTTAATAAAAACTATCCAAGATGAAAAGTTGCCTCTTCAGTCTCCAGGTCCCAGATTACCTATCTGTATTTCATAACGATCGGTTCAGTGGTTTAGGTATGAAAAGGTAACAGCAGACTTACTACTCGCATATATTTTATTAGTCGGAATATCTGTCTTTTTTTTTCTTAGAGTGCAATTAAGTTGAACGGACAATAATGTAACTGATCCTGTTATTCTGGTTTATTTCTGAAATTAAAAAATCAAAGCCTTAAAGTGTTAAATGCATCATTTGTTATTTATGATTTTCATATTACTTTGTTAAACATTATAATTAAGACAAATACAATACTCTACTTTAACTTTATTAAGTGTCAAACATTAAATTATAACAAAAATATTGTTATCCACATTGCGTAGTTTCTCCCAGTGGATCTTCGTAAACTTAATGGACATCAGCCCACGCATTTGAAAAATTGTTCTTAAATCATTCGACTCTAACACATTTATAAGATATCTTTCCGTTAGTCCGAGCCGCAGGTTACAAAGTAATAAGCAGTTAAACACACATGAGACCGCTTCCAATATTTCTACATAATTATTAACGAAATTGTTGCACATACGTTAATGACTGGCCGAGCACACTCTAATCATCGAGCATCTTCCTTGAACGACGATCAACCGTAATTTATGATTACGGAGAAAGTAATAACACAATGAAAAATAATTCGGAAGCCATTTATGAAATATTTTAATCTATACACATAATGCTGAATAATAGTCGAACACAAAGTGGCAATAGGAAGAAATAATATTTTTCATTTCCTGTTTGGTTTACTAGTGGATTTTTGAGAGCAAAGTTTTTGCATTGTGTACACGCATCCGTGGGAGCAACTACCTGGCACCCGCGGCGCTATAATTTCTTATAAATCGACATCGAGTGAGATATCCAGGGCCGCGCTTCTACCCGCTGAGAGCGAGATGCACGGGCGCAGGGGGAGGGAGGGGGGAACGCTCTAACAATGACACACAATAGTGCACATGATCTAGATTAGTGACGCGCATTGTGTCGCCAAAGGGTTGGAGAGCTTTGTGCGGACAAACGGAGCGCCCGCGCATAATACCATGGTACCCGCAAACATCTCCACTGTGATTTCGCACGATTCTATGAATTTGTAAAGAAAATAAATATAACTTTTGACAGGCGTCCATGCATCGATGCGATCGTTGTTTGTCGATTGTGAATTGAAAACAGAGATACAAATAAAAAATAATCCTTTGGCATTCATACAAATTTTGTTTTTATCTTATCATAATCGATCACGTTTTTTAAATGTTTAATTAAAAAGAACAAAGTTTTGTGTAATTAATTTCATTAAAGCAAATAACCTGCAATCATACTTTTAGCTAAATTAGAGCGTGGACCTGTCGAGGGTCGAAAGGGTGAAGAATATACAATTTGAAATATTCTAATAGTTTTTAATAACACGCTTTTGACGAACATTAGACAACCGATAATTAAACCACTTTGAATGTTATGTAGAGGTTATAATGAACGTTTCCGTAGAACTTTTAAGGGTTGCTCAGTAATGTTTTTAACCCTACCATTCGCGCTGGTTGCTTGAGGCTATTACTTAAGAAAACTGTTATTAATTTTTATCATGTCGTGATGTTGTGAGTGCTGCTGGTAGCATCATGATATGCAATCGCAAAACTTATTCTGGATTAAGCACATAAATACACTCTGTTTGCCCGCGGCTTTTCTCGCGTGTCCCAGAAATTGAGTTTAAATGTTTATTGATCAATCTGTCATTGCGATTTATTTATTTGTATCGATGAAAACTCACAAGTGGACCTTTTATTACTTATTTAAAAAAATATTCCTACTTGAAAGAGGGATGAAAAATAATATAGTTTTTTTTCTTTTCATTTTGATACTAGAATTAACCCGATAAAAAAAGTATAATCACCGATAAAAATCATAAATAAGACATTTGCATCTAAAATCTAACAACAAACAAAATTCCACGATACATTATTAAAAAATGTAACCTGTCCGCTTACGTCCATTAAGAGAGAAGTCAAAATATTTTATGGACGAAAATGTTAACACTTTTGTCAAACGAGATCACCCACAGAAGACACAAAGGGCACCGATGTAAATCTCGCCTTTTATACGCCGCAAGAATTTTTTGATGCAACATCATAAAATATAGACATATGAACAAAGTACTAAATGCAATAAAATCCTCATCCTCATTCATAGAGATTTTAAAAAACTCAGCTCTACACTTCGGAAAAACTCGTTCCATGGTAATTTTTTATACGCAACCTGACCGCTGTCATTGTTAATTGTACCTCTTGAACTAAAAAATGGATGAATGAGTCCGAACGCTGGCTTTGAGCACCCAACGGGTGACATTGTTGGGAGCGATTTGTCTTACAAGCTCAGATTCGATCTTAATATTGGATATCGTTTTTTCGCACCTCGTGTCAATTATGGCTCGTATCTTTTATCAGTTTTTTATTGTTTAGAATCAATATTTTTTATTCAGTAAAATGCTCGTATGTTAAGGTTACTTTATAGTTTTATTGCATTTAAGGATAGGTTACAGAGATACACAATATCCAAGCTCTTTCATTCAAATGTACCCCTTTAAATCAACGCGTGGCCATTCATCACGCCGGCGACACTTCTCGCGTGGAGCAGACAACAGCAAGTCAAGTTCAAAACAACCAAAACACAACTCTAACATATCGTAGTACAAACAATATTCGGTCGTAGACGACTTGCTGTTAATTTACAGAACTAAACGCAGATGCAAGCATTATTGTGTACGCTGTATCTAATTAGATAATGTAATTAAATAAAACTCCATTCTCGCCTTTGGGTGGTAACCCTTTGGACATTCTTATCACCGTTTTAGGCCCGTTCAGAATTTATTAACCTTGAAGTACCTAATTAATTACTTTATTTAAAAAAAAAAAACTGTATCACTATCGACAGACTCCTAACACCAGAAAACTTGTACCTTCCCCCGAAGAAATAGGATGCTCAAAGGAAAAGGTCGGTGAACGTAATTGTAAACTCGATCTAAATTTGATATAACAACGTCATAAAAAGACTAAAAGCAATTCAAATAAAGTAACTTTTTTTCCAAATTTAAATGCAGTGCAGTGACGTACAAAAAAGCTGGCGGAAGAGGATGGGACCTACCAATATTGGTTTTATATCTGGCAGAAAAAAGGCTCAACTTGAGAGGGCGATTGTCAATCAGAATAACAATAATAATGGGAACCCTTTGAGATGACGAACCCTTTCGATTCTGCACCTGATGCGGAAGCTATTCGCAAACGACGTGGGAACATTATTTTTCCGAAAGTTTGGAGTTTTTGATAATGCCTTTTTCAAACTGTGTGAAAAATGCTTTTGAATACGTGTGAACTATAGACAGGTTCTGTTCTTAACGTGGTTCACACAATAATATATCATTTGCCTTTACATGTCTTTTATATTGACAAGTTCTTGAATTAGGTTTGCTTACCCATTTTTACGTTGCTTTAACTTGCTGTAGAGTTTTAAACCATCCTTTGTGATTGTTACTATTCGTGATAAATAGTGGTGTAAATACCTAGAATATAAAGCTTTTGGAAAGGCTACATGCCTGTACACTTATCAAGTTGGCACGTTGACGATACCTGTACTAACTGTCCGTCACGTGCTGAATACTGCTAACAATGAACTTGCGCGAATAACAAGTAGACGATCTAATGCTGTTCGAAAATCAACCTTATTCCATCGAAATAAGAGTGTTTAGTATCACTACCCGCATATAGTAGGAATACACGCGCCAATGCATTAATGATAGCGCTATCTGCTACATACACTTGACTCTTAACTTCACAAGTACAAGAGATAAACGTTCAATAAGTATTCCTTGACATTGGAAACATACGTTACTTAGGTACTTAAAATTTTCGAGTTCTTTAAATTTTTCAGTGAATGTAACGATTTCTTTTTAGTCCTGAATCGTAACTAGAATATTTAGCTTCATGTTGCTTTTTGTTGCCTAAAGGTGCCACAAAAATTGCGCAATTTTTGGCAAATTGCTTGGTGTTGCCGAAACGAAGTAATTGACCAAAAATTGGGCAATCAATTGCCTGTGTAAGCGCACCTTAACACGAGCACCACCAATAACAACCCTGAAGTTCAGAAGTACACTTTTGTACTTATAATATTAAATTATGTAATATCGGAAAAATCTTTCCATATACCTATATTTGTGAAAACCATAATCATTCAGCAAAACTGGAAGGCGATTCCCGCGCATCACGCATTCGTGATCCTCGGATTTGTGAAGCTATTCTAGGCATGTCGATTCCAGCATTTCTCTCAGGAAAGCCACGCGACATTTCTAGTTTATATGCGACGTGCTACATACATGACGTCATATCAACAGCGTACCAACGTCAAACAGCTGTTGTGTCAATAATTATTGTGTCAATTGTGTAAGAAACAGTAATTATTGTTTCAAGAAAATGTGGTTCAAGTTTAAAACATTTAAGAAAACGCTGCGATTTCCACAACTAGGAAACTTACGCATAGAATGCTTCACGCCTCCTTCAAAGTTGTCAGCCTGAGACACAGAAGCGGAAGGCCTCCTGAAACCAGTCAAGTGGAGGAGGGTCGAGGAGGGCTTGACTCTGATTGAGGGCAAGAAGGATCAAACACAACTCAACCGCAACAAATGCAGTACCGCTCCTACAAGCGAGGATTTTCGAAATACAGTAGGTATTTCGAAAATCCTCGCTTGTTCATATTCATTTGAAATTAACTTCACTATAAATTCATTCATTCCACTCCACAAACTCAAATCCCTTTACGACGAATTTATCCCAAGAACAAAATTAACATTGTAGTTGATAAAAACTTTTTAGCAAAAAATAAAACCGACTTCCAAAACAAAACACTACAAAGTGAAAAATAACTTTAATTTCGGTAGTCGGTGTCTTTGGTTTTGTATTTTCGTTTTTTGCCACCGACTTCCGAAATTAAAGTTATTTTTCACTTTGTAGTGTTTTGTTTTGGAAGTCGGTTTTATTTTTTGCTAAAAAGTTTTTATTTTTCACTTTTTAGTTGTGGAACCTACCCCACACAAATTTGAATACATAATTGAGCACAATAATTGTAGATATAGCCATGTAAATAACAGTGATAGGAAGTTATTAAAACATCATCACATCATCCACATAAAATAAGTGGGAAATATACGCATTATTGAAGCTAACTCAAAAACTCCCCAAGCAAAGTTAATTAAATTTATATGGGACCACCTCGGAAGTATACCCTTTCAAACAAAACAAGAATTTTCCAAATCGGTCCATCCGTCTTTGAGTAATCGCGTAACAAACATACAAAAAGTCGGTTAAAAAACATCTTCTCCCATACATTCCAACTGCAAATGTTGTACGCACAATATTGAGAGATTTACTATGTTTTTTTCTTATAAGTTTTCCTGTAATCTATACTTTTTTATATAATTTTATTATTTGCCCCCCTAAATTTACCCTCATATTCAAAATTCATTTACTTACGTTACAGGTCCATGTTTGAGTCGCAGAAATTCATAAGTGTACCAAATTTCAACTTAATCAGTCCAATAGATTGAGAGCAAATTGGCTATGACAGACGGACAGATAGACAGACAGACACACAAGTGATCCTATAAGGGTTCCGTTTTGTCCTTTTGAGGTACGGAACCCTAAAAAGTACTTCCTTATAGAAATAACAACTATTAATAATTAAGTTAAAAATTAATACCCTAACCTAACTAAAACTCTTAAAAAACTAAAATAGGGCTTTGAAAAATTCCTCCGCATCGCTGTCGACTGGTAATGTACCCAGGAGACTGACGGCATTGCCACGTTGTATGGCAATGCTAAATAAAAAATAAAAACAATGTCGTTTATGGGAAAGTTTCGGCTTTTGTCGATGATTGGGAAAACAGTAATTATTCTAGCAAAACTGAACAAATAGGTATTAATTATACGGAAATGGTGGTCCTACTTGAAACCACTGCACATTTTCGGATGGATGAAATTTAAAAGGAATCAGAATAAACTGAATCGTACGGTACAAACGCCAGCCCGTACCGTACCCCAGCCCAGCTATCCGAAACTGTCAAATTTTCCCAATCAACCTTGAACCTAATGCTTTAGCGATAAAGTTGAAAATCTATTAAAGAAATTTGACAGACTGTAGTAGCTTAATGTGCTGGCTGTACCTGCATACCCGTATCAAGTTCACATTTCAATTCAAATGTGGGAATCGTCATCATTTCAATCAAATCAAGGAACCAACACTAAACATTAAACTATAAGCGTACTATTACGTCATTACTCGTCACCCTCACTAAAAGTTTTGTAATACGGCGGAAGCGACAGGTCCTGGTAATTTGACTGCTGTCATAACAGCGGATACAACCCACTTAAGCTTATTTCACCTAATTGAATCCTAGAGCATTAAGCTTCTCAAACCTATAATCCCTTTTATTAGATTCACACCGACATTTTAAGGATCACTGCTTAGCTGTCCTCTTCAGAAAATATTTTTTGTTACCGTATAAATCTAGAGCAAGGTGCATTAATTTCAATTAAAGTTTTCTACGTAAGTCGGTTTAGCAGTTGATTGGCTGTATAATTTTAATTGCGATTCCGATTGGCAATTTCGTTAGATTTATCCTCTAATAATTCTTGAAGTGCATACTTTTCTTGCGAAATTATTTTTGATGGTTTCTGTTTAGTGATCATAAATATAAATATTTTTTTGAATTACTTACATTGATTTATTTGGTTTACTGCGAATAGCATGAACAGCTTTAATTATATTATCCCTGGCGCATCCTTATTTTTATTCTGACTTAGAGTTCCACTGATTTCGGATCTATGAAGGTAGTTACCTACTTTTATTTCTAGCAACATCTTTACTACCACATAGGTACTTTCTTTTTACTGCTTACACTAACATCGATAGGAATTGAACGAATATTGAATGTACAATAAAATCAATAATTTCTATTGTAAGTTATTACAGTAAGGTCACGCTGAGCACAGCGGTGTTCTATCTAAATCACTGCATTGCCACTGTCCTGTCTACTAAACAAACATCTTCATCCCGTGTCTATGTTAATGGTGCGATCCACTCACAACTCGATCTACTCGACTCGATGTTATTATGCAAAAATAATCGACTCCTCGGCTAATGTAACTGTTTGAATGCGTGATTATACTTTTAATCTTTTTTTTGCCCTTTGATATTCTTACACTTAAGGACACTTTTAATTTGGTACATCTTATTACACGTATTGATCAGCAATATAATGTTATTGCATTTAAATCGATTCAGTTTGGTTCATTCATGTCAATTGGCACTATAATATTCAACACCTGCCTTATTGGACACTTTTAAACAGTCGATTGGCTCCTGTTTTAACTTTATATCGAGTCGAGTGATTGTATCGGTGGTATTATGTCACATCACTAGCTGATGTTCACATAAACACATGCACAACGACATATTTACGAATGTTACCAGTGTTACCGCTTGTAAATGACTAGTTTATAAAATACGTTAGATATATGAATCTACTGATATTTATTAGACACCACGGTAGCCGATACACACACATTCTGAGCTTCGAAATCTAATAAAATACATTTTCGGTGTGTTTCCACCTTAAGTGCCATTAAAATGAAATAAAATGCGTCGGTATCTTTAAAAGGTATTTTTTATTTAAACTGTTATATATTGAAGCCACTAAAGTACGTGGTAAACGATGTTGCGCAATTTGAAGTACGAAATTACAAGAAAAAACGGTTGTTACAATGCGCCCTTAGAGAAACCCGGACAATTTCATACAAATCGAACCGCAGTGAAGTGTTTAAAAAGACGGAGGAAACGAAGAAAAAACGTAGCAACATGAGAGTTGGTTATTTGGTGTATTTCATGCGGAAATCATTCTCAAATTGCACATCACAAAAGTGTATCTTCCGATTGCAAATTCTGAAGAAACTCAAAAGGTTTTTTAGTTTTTTTTTTTTTTCGTATGGAGGTTTAATAGTGAGGAACAAAAATAGTAATTATAACTTCATTTCATTCAACAACTTTCAAAATGTGTGCCTAACAATTTGGAATTAGCACTATCGTATATCACAATCCATATTTTCGTGTAAGGCGATACTTTTTGTTTCGCGGTCAAGTGGTCACGCTTTCATCGCAGCGCAATACAACTAATTATAACTTGTAATTATCTTCTTTGGAATCGGCTACTGGTCGACAGATGTTTTATTTTATTCTAAAGAAAGAAATAATTTGTTTTTTTGTAACACCTTTAGGTAGTTACCTACTGATTTTATATCTTAATATTTATTTACTGGAAGAACCAATTCGTTAAAACTTATTATATGATATGCAAAATAATTATATTTACAGATTAAGATAAAATTTGATAAGATTAGATAAAGTTAGTAAAAATTTGATAAAATTAGACAAAATTATATAGAATTGGGAAAAAAATGGAATAAAATTATTAATAAAAAAATACACAATTTAATTTATTTACTCCAAGGAGATTGTATTGGGAGTGGTAATGGACTCCAGGGGGCCTACCATGAACTCTTATAGCAGGTCAATTTTCGACGGAAAGTGAACTGTCGGGCTATTTTGGACCATGAACGCGTCAAATAACAGGCGAGCCAGCGATCACGTGGCTAAAGCCGGTCAGTGGTCACGTGACAACATTTCAGCGGTCTGACCTGCGATAAACTGTACCATCAAGTCCATTTTGACATGTAAACACTTGAAAACTGAACTGCCCTGCTGTCATAATAAGCAGCCGTGTAAAACTAACTTTTATTGAACTGTTTTCTTTAATTTAAAATATAAAACGTAAGTATACGTTATTTTGTGAATATAATACTATTGTGGCATTAATTAAAATTATAGACAACAAAACAAACAATCTCTTTGCCGTTTATTTTAGATGTGTGACGAAGATGAAATTTTCGAGTTTCTTGAGGAAGATAGTGATAAAAATACGGTGAAACAAATCGCTAAAATCCATAGGAAAGTTTTGAGAAGCATGATACAACCTTTTGACTTGCACAATGGAATGTTTGTCAAACGGTATAGGCTCACTAAAGAACTCGTACTTGAGCTTTGTAATGAGCTACGACCTTTCATGCCACGCCCCACAAAATCAACAGATTTGTCGATAGAGGTCAAGGTTTGTACTAAATCAGTAAATCTATTTATCACGCTAATTATTATAGGGGCAATTAAATGCCCAATAGCAGTTTGATCAATATTGCCCTTCATTTCAGGTTTTAATAGCATTATCATTTTTTGCTACTGGTTCATACCAAAGACCAACTGGTGGCATTGCTGCACATTCAGTTGCACAACAAACAGTGTCAGCAGTTATAGCGCAGGTAACTCGGTGCTTAAATGACCGATATTTCCGTCGAAAATATATTAAATTCCCACAAAGCGACCATGAACGAAGAGCTAATGTAGTTGGGTATGTACATACTTAAGCATTATAAGATTATTTAAATTTTATATTGATCTTGTAACATGCGTTTTTTTTCCTCAGATTTTATAACAAATTTGGTATGCCTGGGGTCTTAGGGTGTGTTGATGGAAGTCATGTGGCAATAAAACGACCAGTGGAAAATGAAGAGAGATATTATTGCAGAAAACATTATCATTCTCTGAATATACAATTGGTAAATAAACATACATTCTTGAAGAAAAAAAAATACAATCCAGCCAATGCTGGACAAATTATTTTTAGATACATAGGTAGAGGTACATTCATTATTAAACATACAATTATTGTTTTTAAAATACTTAAATAAAATTAGGTCCAACGAGGTGGTGCAAGTATACATCACTCCTTTGATTAATAAAAGATGCTTTTGGGTACCTGTAAAGAAAAATTAGAAATGTTTTAATTGTTTAAATTTTAGGTATGTAATTCGGACATGGAGATTATTAGTGTGGATGCCAGCAATGGAGGAGCCACTCATGATTCCTTCATATGGGCTAATCACTCATTAAAAGCTCATATGGAGCATTTAAATAATATGTGGTTTTTAGGTTGGTATTCATTTTCGCTTATGGAAGTTGCAGTCTATTAAAAAGTATATATTATTTTTAGTAGAATCAAACTAGATAGGTAGGCTACCTTGCATATGAATTTTGAACATTATTTGCATTATGCAAGCAAGAAACAATAAGATTCTAATCAGCAATAAGATTCTAATAAGATCCTATTAGTAAGGGATTCTAATAGGATCCATAAGTATATTTTATTTTTTAATATGTTTATTTCTTTTAGGTGATTCTGGCTATCCACTGAGGAAATGTATGATGACTCCAGTTGTAAATGCTCCTTCAGATTCGCCTGAGGCTTATTACACTAGAGTACATGTAAACACCAGGAACATGATAGAAAGAACCATTGGGCTTCTCAAGGCACGCTTTAGATGTCTTCTTGTACATAGAGTTCTACATTATGAACCTCGTGTAGCAGCATCTATTGTAAATGCTTGTGTGATTTTACACAACCTTTGTATTAGAGCCAATATCCCTGTGCAAGATATGACATCTGAAGAAGTGATACGAGAAGCACAATTGCAACCAACTCACCATATAGTAGACAGCGAAGGGCATTCTTCTAGTACTCACAATGTTGAACTGCAACATGGAGTTGCAACAAGAAGACTGCTCATCGCTCATCTGTGGGCAAGCCGGCCAAACTAGAAATAAGTAGATTTTTTTTTTAAATTATTGTTTTAGTTTGTGTGATTTACAATAGTAGTCATAAGTAATTTTATTTTTTTCCGTAGACACATAAATAAATAAAACCTATAAGTTTATATCTGTAAATTAAATAATTTAGTAATATATAAATTGTATACAAATATTTTGATTACATACCTATTGTTTATACTTTCTAATATAGTTGCAATACGGGAAAGTTCATTAAGTATTCCTATTAAGGTTGTGCTGCCCTCTTGTGTTGCCTCGGCTCTCATACGACTAGACTCAACAAGAGCTCTTCTTGCTGTGTCTTGAGACACAGGTGCTGACCTACGCTGTCGCCTCTGAGGCAGCGTAGAGCTCACTGGTTCAGGCTGAATTGGAGGCAGTATGATGGATACTTGTGCCTCTGTGCCTGGTACAGAAAGAACTTGAAGAGCAGGGCAAGCATTTATATTTTCTTCAACAGCTTCAGAAGTGCCAGGCATAACTAATATTGACTGTGACGTCTGTGACAGTGCAGAATCATTTGAAATTGGTGGTTCCTACAAAATAAAGACAAAAATATTAATTATAGCTCTACATATTATGTATTTTATATGTAGTGTTTAATTAAAGTTTATTATGTCTATGTTAATCATTTCTATAGTAAAAAATAATTATAATTTAAGAAACCTAATATTTTAAACTGAAAAAAAACATACTTTAAAAATATAATAATTAGAACTTCATCTTTTTTATTTTCCAAAATTATACTTAATAACGTCAAGAGATGTTGTTAGGGGGCCATGTAGGCGAGTCTATTGCCATTTACTGGGCACAATTCCAAACTCCGGGCTGCTATTAGGAATTTCCAAATATATAAACCCAATAAGACTACCTGACCTGGGAATCGAACCCAGAACCCCAATGCACTACTACCAAATGAGGCAAAAATTGTACTTACAAGAGTAATTTCCACATCAAATGGGTCTACTTGAATTTCTGGCAAACCTAAACCATAGTCTTCACCAAGGATTGACAGATATTTTTTTTCTATATCTGTTAAGACAATTGTTTCAGCTGGTCCTCCACCGGTGCGTGATTGTGCTGATTTAACAGCTGCACATTTTCTTTTTAACTTTCCCTTGTAATCTATCCAGTACTGAAATTTTAAAATTGGAGAACAAATTATTAAAATATGAAATAAATAGATTTACACCATATTGTTTCATTTGTCCAGTAGGGGGACAGGTTAAGAACATAGTTCGCCTTCGTCACCAGGAAAGCAACCTGTTTGTGCCTGATGAACTAGCAATAGGCTTGCACACATGAGACTTATTAGCAACAGGGAAACATTGTTGTACAAACTGCTGTAACAGGGGAACGCCTCTGTATACCCCTTCGGGGATTATAGGCGTTATAATATGTATGTACCTATGTATTATTTAAATTCATTAAAAAGTAAAAACCTAATATGTTCTCTAAAAATGGTAAGTAGATGTGTCAAGAACGAAATGCAAATCAAGAACACAATACCTACATAGAAATAAAAACCAATACACTAATGTCTATTATATGTTTTAAGAAAAGTTATTAATAGTACTAATATAAAAACAACTTACAGCTGCCCAGCCTTTAAAATCTTTAATAGCACCACCAACAATGGAATTCAAATTTTCCGTCACCTCTATCCACAATCTGCGGGACATTTCTCGAGCTTGAGCACTTTTATTGTAGCCCATTGCAATGTCCTTGTGATTATTTAAAAAATCCCACAGTATTTCCAATTGTTCATATGAAACTCTCCTTGAAGTCATTATGTATTACCAAATAACTGCACTTTCTTACCACTCTTAACAACGGACACGATACAAATGTGTGCATTTCTGATTTATTTACAGAAACAGTTTGTTAAAAACTTTTAAAAAAGGAACCCACTTGAATTTACAAAATTCAAAATAACCTCGTAATTTTTTGTAGTTTTGACAATAAATTTGATACTTAATAGCTAGAGTCGTTCAAAAATAACTTTGGTAAGATTTTCAAGTAGGTACTTACCTTTCAAGTATCTAAAGGGCCTTAATCGTGTTAAATAAGATTGTTTGCTACGAAACATAGTTTCTTTAGAATTCTCTTGATCATTATAAACTGTAATTAAGTTAATTTTATCTAGATCTTTAAAACCGTAAAACCGGTAATTTTGCGCAAAAGCATTTCTGAACGTTTGTTTATAATATGGCGTGGCCGGCCAGCGATAATATAGCAGGTCAGAAGTTGATACATTGCAGGTCAGACGGAAATGCTCATGGTACAAATAGAAAACCTGTCAGGTTAACCTGCTAAGTTGACCTGCCCTGTACTTGGCAAGTATTTTAAATGTTGATGGTAGGCCCCCAGCTGTCGAGTAACAGTGTTGAGGAATCTCAGTTCAGATATAATAAACAAAGCAAGCTAAATAAAATTTATTCCTCATTCCTCGCTATTGCACCTACCACTGCTTGTCTCTGCATCACCCAAAGGTTGACTGGTAGAAAATGGCTATAGCATTAAGTCCGCCTCTGTACATGTTGTGTGCTTAAAGTATTAAAAAAAAAACTAAAAACAATTTTTTTTTCTTCTGTTGTTACTGCTGACGGCAAAAGTCTTTACTTAAACTTGTCACTTATTTACAGCACTTTCTTTTTTCACTGAACTACATACATGTTGCCAGTTACCACTGATGTTTTTTCAGCCAATCAATCTGCCAATCTGCCCCGATCAATCTGCCAATCTGCCTTTTCCCAACTATGTTGGGGTCAGCTTCCAGTCTAACCGGATGCAGTTGAATACCAGTATTTTACATGGAGCGACTGCCTATCTGACCTCCACAACCCAGTTAATGGGTAATACGATACCCCTTGGTAAGACTGGTTGTCAGACTTTCGTGCTTCTGACGACCCGTAACGACTGTCAAAGATCCACGAATGACAGCCGGGACCAACGGCTTTAGGTACGTGCTTTCCGAGGCACGGAGGCGTCTTGGTACGTAAAGATGGTCACCCATCCACGGTCCACCGCGGCAAGCGTAGCCTAACCTGATCGACCGACCCGTGCGGCTGTTTTTTTCAGTCAATACAAGATATAATGATGGTGATGGATTGCTGAAAGTATCTAATTTAGTAAATTAGTTAGTACAACACTTCCTTAGTTATTTCAGTCACAGTCAATCTAACATCCCTATTCCGATGGCACAACAGAATTCTCTTGACTAGGGTTACCATCCGTCCAAATTTGTCCGGATGTGTCCGGCTTTTTGGCCCCCCGTCTTTACATTGACCTTTTTTTAAAAAAAAAGTAAATAGAATAGGTACTGAAAATAGAAAGTTGAAAAAGCAAAATGTCCAGACTTTTTTTGCAAAAATCCGGCTTATTATAAAGATTTTTCAAATTTCAAAATGGTAACCCTACACGTGACCCGGGCCGCGTCGATCACATCGCGGTTCCCAGCGCCCGCGCAGGCGAAGGAAGCCGATATCCGACGATTATTTATGTACGAGGACCTGTCCGCCGCTAGCCTTATTTCTTCTCTCTGTCAGAACGTAACTTATGTGGTAACTGTTGTAGGCATTTGTAAAAAGTTGAATTAAATTAAAGGACGATTGGTAGAAATAAAATTAGTAGGTAATCAAAATAAGAGGTGATTAGCTTTCTAATCTCGAAATTACTTTTTAATAATGCAATCTGCTTGATTTACGTATAATTTCAACATTTTTGATTGTTAATAACTGTGTTGGCTGCCATAAATACAACTCTTATTGACAGCAATATAGTACAAATTACTCTCAATACCGTTAATCTTCACAATCCAGTATATAAATAATCTAATAACGTGATAATTATCTATCATAAAACGATAAATAAAGTCTTAAGTTCGATCAGAGTTACTTGTGTATAGTAAATATATTCAGGTATATAATGTACCTACCGATATGTAATAAATCATGCGGCGGTCCCGCGTCGGAACTGAGTCTGGCTATAAAACATTTGCATAAGTGATGGCCCTTACTTGTCCCGTATCATTCTACCAATTACGTCTCCACCAACCAGACCGCCGCACAAAACAGTTTTTAGACGTATTGAAATTACGAAATTATGTTTAAAAGCCAATCATTATTTTAATTTTTAATGTTGCTTGCAGTTCATGCACGAACATTGAAATTATTATGGATATAGCCACAACTCATCTTTCTAAAGAAAAGTACGTCATTCTAAAATTAATTTCAACGATTTATTTCCAGACAACCATTAATTATAAATACAATAACAGTGAAAGTGGGAGATTAATTAAAATATAACAAATGAACGCACCTATTGAATGGTTTCAAAGAGATTATAGAAAATTAACAATAACAATCGTGAAGACCCGTCTGTACAGCAAGTTGAGCGAATTACGAACAATAGTGTTTACAGACAGAGCAACAAAGAGATATTATATATGCCAAACACTGGTTAACTGATATAGCGAGACAAAATATTAAGTGAGTGTGTAAACAAACGTTTTTACTTCTAATACTTCTAAAGAAATCGATCGATGTAAGCGCTAATTCCTTAACAAAACAAGAAACGGATAAAAAGAGCCTAATTTCATAACAAGTTTTATAGGTAATCGAGACCTAATATTAGATGGCAGTTTAGTGCCCGCTAATGTTAGTATATCAAGTTATCACCTACATAATTTAGCAAAGTTTTATTTAATCGTAAAAGTTTCATACTCCAATATTTTATCATTAGAAAATTAAAAGCTTATAAAGAACATTGTATCCATTTTGTAAGGGCACTTTAAAGTATTTGCTGTTTAATTGTTCTAAACCAAAATCAAATACGAGCAGCAGCCTAAAGTACACAAAAGTACCCTAAATACGTCGTGTGCCTTATCGTTGAGTATTCGCAAATATCACGAACACAACAAAGCTCACGTGCCCCAAATAATAAGATTATCGATACAAAGCGCTGATAGAATTAATAGTTTCCGGAATTTGGCGAAATCATACAATTCTATTGTAGATTGTAGCAACCTTTTTATACAAAACGGAAGCAAATAAAAGCAGCGTAATGTAAACCTCAGGTTTTTAAATAAAGAACACTAATCTTCTATGCTTAAAGACGGAACACGCAGCGTTCATTGTAGCGCTGGAACACTTTCCCACGTGCCAGCCAGTGTTGCTGATCGTAAAAATATTAATCGCAATTACGTGAGTTAACGTCTGCACTGACTCGCATTAGGTTTAATTACTCGTTAGCTTCCTCTTCTATCAGCATTTTCCATAATCGTAAACCACAATCTGCGATTGCATATAAATCTGTTTGTTTTACACACGGACGCTACGACACGCGAGCTATTAAAAGTTTTATTAAGCCTAATGTTAATTTATGTTGGACGACAACATGAGATATCGTGCAAGGCCTTATATGCTAGGACGAACTATTTACTGAAACTGTCGTTATTTTCTAGAAGCTTTAGCTTAAGTTGAAAACTGTTTGAGAATTTCATTAGATTTGTCATCAAAAATTGATTTATATTTCTGTTTGTACCAATCATTATTTTGATAACGATTACAACTGCAGTTATTGATATGAAAAATGTATTTTTTTCTCAGATAATGTACCAACAATAAGTTGGAACAATTAGCTTGAAGCTTTACAACAAGCACCGCATTCAGCACAGCCGTATGTGTCACAATAAATGGTACCATTTTTATTCGTCGCGAGCTTCTTTGTCCTTTATCAGTGTCTTTTTATTCGCACATGTAAATGCATTTAGCTCCCACCTCCTTATCTTGGTGAACACCATTAATCTTGTATAACAATGTACCGGAGCTGCGTTTGCGCATCGATGGCTTAATCAAGCTCGCTGGCCGTATCGGTACTTTTTTAAATCTACGAAGATAAAATTATTCTGTACGGCTATCTCTACGAGCTTTCGTATCTCGTTTACCGTTTCTTTCGATAATGGACTTAAAATTTATTTATTTATTTTCACACTTTTATCGGAATTTGCGTCAGCTTTTAGGTTCTGTAGCACCTTGAAACTTTAAATCTCGTACTGAATTCTACAATTATTTTATTGATATGAGAGATGTTAAAAATGGTTACCTACTTAAATCTTTAATTGACAGTGATGCGGACGAATTTTTTGATGCCTAATAAGCTTTTCCCTATATATACTTGTACATAATATATTACCAAACTAGTAGTAGTAACATAGTTTTAGATTGTATATATTATATTTAAAATAAAAACATGATTTTAATTAAAAAAAAAATACTTTAAATGATAATAAAATATCTGCCAATGTTAATACCTTATAATGATACCTTACAAGCTGTGCCTTAGCCAGCATACGCTGTAAAGCACTAATCATACGCATCTTTTGCTTTCACAATATTATTATAATACGTCATTGTTTAATGTCCAAAATGAAAAGAGAACACTCCTAATCCTTCTGGTATGATTTCTTCCCAACACATTGGCACTTTATAAATCATAAATATAATAATTATAAGGGATTGCGAAAGCGAATTCAAGAAGAGCTTTCTACAAAGTTACTGTTAATTCGACGTATTCCTTGCAGGACGTCATAAGTAGGGTTAAAATGCCACAAATTAAGTAACTAAATGTTTTACCGAAATTTAGTATTTTTTAAGTTACTTAAATTTTTAGTTTTGTTATGAAAAATCCAATTTAAAAATGATTTACGGCGCGACTATACTGGAAATTAATTTATTATCATAGTTGATGCCGTAGCAGATCTTTTTCTTTAATAATTAAAGTTCCAAAATGCCTAAAACTTTGGCAAAAATCACTAATTAAATACTTTATTTTTCGTAATTTCTGTCATACTTCATAAAAAAAAAACTAGAATATTTGGCAGCTTAATTTGTTGCATTTCAACCCTACTATGACGTCATGCAAAGACGTCGAATTACAAGTAACCCTGTATACAATGCTCATCTTCGTCCTTTAAATGACATATTTTGCAATGCTATGAGCTTTACAAGCATTTCTCTTTTATCATTGGCAGTTTATCGTATTATAAAATATGTCAGGATAGTAGTCATTTCGCTGACGGTAAAAAAGCTTATTTATAGCTTGTTCCTAAGGGGATGTGAACCGAAAACTTACTGAGGGATTAACTTGCGCTTTCTCATTACCTTAAAATAATGGGAATGATAAAAAATCAGATTAAAACTACAAAGTATATTTGTATTAAATTGTATATTTTCATTTATATTAGCGTTCTTTTATATTTACATCGTGAGTAAAGCTACTCAAATATTTTTCTTACAGAATGTACAATCACAGCCATAACAATAACATAATTATTTACAATATCTATTTCACTATTTAGTCAGAATTTAGTATGGATTTGTGCCCGATCGATGGCAATAGTTCAGCCCCTATTACATAAGACTTAAACATAACTGGCGAAATGTGGGTGTACTATAGGCACACCTCAGCCAAACCCTACCGGGGAACAAGGCGTGATGCTATGTTATGTGTTATTTACAACTAATAATTTTATTAAGGCAATAAATTACTCAAGAGTTCCTTAACTCCGAAGACTAGACATCACGCACATAACTACACTTGCTATTCTATTACTTGTGTTGCCACCATGTTATAGCGTCAAGTAAGTCATCTTCATCCATAGGACTCACTTGTTCTTGGGTCTGGTAGTTATTAGGGATGTAACCACTTGAGTACGCAGACGACACTCCTGACGAACACTCTGAACCAGCTGGTGAAGGCACTGAGTCTGAATACGGAGAACTTCCACCAAAAATACCTTCATCTACTTCGTATGGCGCTTGAGACGGCACAGTTTGAGCGGTTAATGTCACCCCGTGCGCTGCATCACTTTCATTAATCATGTTCTGTAAATACCTGATGTATTCCACGACCATTTTGAGTGTGTCCACTTTACTAAGTTTCTTCCCGGATCCTCGACGCGCACCTCCAGACAGCGCAGCAATGACAGCAGCAGGTAGTCTCTTCCTCAAAGCATTGAATCCGTCGTTCACTTGTTTCACACGGTTCCTTTCCCGGGCATTCCTCCTCGCGATTGAAACCGCTTGAGGACCGGTGTACGCGTTGTTCTTGTAATTATACTTCTTCTTATCAGTCTGCATGTCCAAGGTCAAATATTTTCTTTCAGGAGCTGGTGCAATGGCCACCATTCTCGGAGCGTCGCTTTTGATGTAAGCAACGTGATACTCGGACGGCTTGTGTTGAATTCCTTGAAGCATTTTGTTGAATGATTGCAAGGACAGACGGTTAGATGCGCACGCGGCAGGTAAAAATGATAGAGAACTTTTGGGAGCTTCGATGTAGTCGACCACGGTCTAGTGAATGAGCGCTACGGGCAATCGCACCGCGTTATATGGGCCCACTTTGTCCAAAAAAATGGATCGGACCCCTCACTCCCCTACTTTAAATCATTTTTTTGGGATCGTACCTGGAATAAACGTTCAAAGGTATACTGCATTGGACCTGTACACGTGCCATTGAATTTAAATATGTTGATCATAATAGATTTGAATCGTTTTGATTCGATTTTGGATTAAAACTTGATCAAGTTTATAATCATGAATACATAGTATATTTATAACAAGTTGTTATATTTCAAGCGCATATCCAGCACTTACAAATATTACACCATTATCTATTTAAGAAACAAATTCAAAGATTATACTTTTATATCCCTCTCTTTATAGCCGAATAATTATTTATACAAGATTACGAGAATAACTTCTGCAAAAAAAGAGCATTCTGAAAGAAATTTGTGGTAATCTGCGTTATGAGCAATAAACGACAAATGTACGCATTTCCATATTTTTATATTTTTTTTTTTCCATTTTCGCTACATGAGCTCATAAAATAAGTCATTAGAACTTATCTGCGCGTTATCCTTAAGTTAACTAATATTAATGCTAACCAACAATGTAAAACATAGTCAATAGTTGAGAAGCATTGGCTTTTAAATAATTATATTACTGCTTCAGAAGAGAATCTAAATATTTCAAAGTTACAACAAAGAGGCATGGCGCCTTGTGGATCAGCTGTTATTTTCACTGTTACGTAAAGAATGTAACTTTCATTAAATTCATGTTAAAGGCACAAGTGGAAATCCATGCGGTCTACAGTCCAAGATTTGAAATTTATTACGGTCGGTTAAAGAAATATTCACGAGACGAGTTGCTTTGTATTTAGAGTAACAACAATGAGACCGTAGTCAATAGGGATACCTACAACAAAACTTCGCGAACCACCTCCAAAAGGTGAAAACGTATGCTATGGTTTATAAAATAAGGTCTTTTTGACATGATCTTGGATTGAAATAAATTATTTTTGAATTTGAATTTGAATTTTTCATTAACACTTGAAGCTGTGAGGACTTTAGAACCTGCACACTGGGCGGCATTGCCTTCACTGAATAACTGCAAAACGTTACCTTAATTTAGAATGGAGCGTCAGTATTTTACACGCTCTACAATAGTGAAGGACTCGCCTTTTGTCACATCCATTGTCGTTTAAAAAGATTACACAAGGAATGTGGGCCAGGCCATTGATACTGAGGGAAGAATGAATTGTTTAGAAGCTTTCAATCATCTATTGAAGAAGGCGCTAAAGTGATTTTAATAGACTCGGTGTCGCCTCCAAGAAGCTGTTTGAATACATTTTAGCCAATGGTTCAACGTTTTATCTGAACCTTATTTTGTTTCTGTCACGCTAAATTCTTTGGACAATATAACAATTTGCAGTTATATGTAAATTGTTTTTAACAGGTTATACGGTGCAGTGGGTTATACATTTTTTATTTCCTGTACTGCTTACATTTTTGAAGTTGCTGCAGTGTAAATAAAAAACCGGCCAAGTGCGAGTCAGACTCGCGCCCCGAGGGTTCCGTACCTACTTCAGTTTTTTTTTTTAGTTCAGATAAATGCAAATTCTAAATGAAAAATATAATATACAGGGTGTAAAAAGACACATCACAAAGGCGTCAATTACACATACTGTAAATCCAACTAAGTAGCTTTGCGCAAAAATCATTGCTGGGAAACGACTTTTATTTTTAACCGACTTCCAAAAGGAGGAGGTTCTCAATTCGTCTGTATTTTTTTTTTTTTTGTATGTTTGTTACGCGATTACTCAAAGACGGATGGACCGATTTAGAAAATTCTTTTTTGTTTGATAGGGTATACTTCCGAGGTGGTCCCATATAAATTTTATTAACTTAGCTTAGGGAGTTTTTGAGTTAGCTTCAATAATGCGTATATTTCCCACTTATTTTATGTGGATGATGTGATGGTGTTTTAATAACTTCCTATCACTGTTATTTACATGGCTATATCTACAATTATTGTGCTCAATTATGTATTCGAATTTGTGTGGGGTAGGTTCCACAACTAAAAAGTGAAAAATAAAAACTTTTTAGCAAAAAATAAAACCGACTTCCAAAACAAAACACTACAAAGTGAAAAATAACTTTAATTTCGGAAGTCGGTGGCAAAAAACGTAAATACAAAACCCAAGACACCGACTACCGAAATTAAAGTTATTTTTCACTTTGTAGTGTTTTGTTTTGGAAGTCGGTTTTATTTTTTGCTAAAAAGTTTTTTAGGTACAAAAAAAACAACTATTTTTTATTGCGCGCAATGTAACGCGAACTCAGACAAACGGTCCCGTGTATGCGTACGCGTAGGCACTTGTGGTAGGTGCGTTTGATATTCGTTGCCTTTTTGTAATTTCAAATGCTTAATAGAAATTGAAAATTTATGTAATGTTTGTTTGGAAAAAGTTTAGTAATAACACTTGAAATTCGTTTTCGTTAAAAATTTAAAAACAAAATTGCGACCTTGACCTGCGATATCTCCAGAACCAGTGGATTCGCAGGTATGGACTAGTGGAAAAAAAATCCAAATAATGGGTAGAATATGTGGCTTTCGGGTTCGAAAAGTGTCTTTTAATCTTCTTACACCCAATAGTTTTCATGTTAAATTTAACAATCACAAAGATAACTTTTTATTTCATAATGATGTGAATAAATTACAATATAATTTTTTGCAGTTGTAGAAAATCGCCAATATTTAAACAAAATGTGTTATGAATCGGCGTTTTTAGTATTTGTTGATTAAATACAGTATACAGTGGTACATGATGATATACAGATGTTTCAAATTCCTAACTTGTTTAGTTCTTGCGATAGAGCCCGAAAAAATGGTCTAAATCTGATCACTTTTACGGCCCCCTATTTCTTCATTTTCAGAGATAAAAAAAACAAAAATTATATTTGTACTTTACTCGATGAGTTCTAGACAATAAGTACCCCATATTCCAGGATAAGAAAAAACTCATTTTTAAAATCAAAAGTTTATTGTATGAGTGGGAACCCCCTTTAATTTTTAACTTTATAAAATTTTGAAACTTTAATTAGTTGTTATAGCGGCAATAGAAGTACAAAATCTGTGAAAATTTCAACTGTGTACCTATTACGACTCATGAGATACATCCCGCTGACAGACAGATGGACGGACAGCAGAATTAAGCTTAGTAATAGGGTTCCGTTTGGCAGCCTTCGGGTAAGGAACCCTAAAAATACATCTGAGTGTCGTGAGCAATAAGTATAAGCTACTTATAAAAAAATTAAAGAGCGTGAATTTAGTGAAGTTTCTGATCTCGATGATGAAGATTTAGGTAGATTTTTTATGTTTCACACCAGATTCTGTAAGAAGGATAGCGACTGATACTATACCATTTATATACACTTTTTCCCTAGGGTCATATAACTTCTCACATATGAACAATCGAATCCCAGAACGAATAATATGACCATCAATCATCTCAGTTCAAATTCTCCTTCCTGCAAGTGAATTCGCAAAATATAATAAAATTGTGGGAGTGATATATAGAAGCACAAAGTGCGGACACAATGGCGCTGCGGGCGTGCTCACAATACTATCGTCAAATAACATTTAGCCAGCCCACACCTTAGAAAATCGCAAAATAGAGACATCTACTGAACACAATGAGCTACGAAAGAGCAAACGGAACCATAACCAATAATTACAGTCTTTGTATATTTTAAAACGAAACTAACAATGATCTGAAAGGACCCCATTGTGAAAATTGCAATGGAAATACATTTTGATTGAGCTTCCCTAAATAGCGAAAAGAACATCGTGACCGAGAAGGCAGTTGATAAACTCATCTACTTGTTTATCACCGCGTATATACAAGGAGATAAAGCCTAGAAAAAGTGTACAAGCGTCTGTCCCATCGACGCACAAAAAGTAAAGTCTTGTTTAACTTACAAAATTAATGGGCTGTTATCCTTATTCGTCCGTCGTGTGCCAACGAATGTGGGCACCAACTATGGGGGCACTGGTAATAAACTTATTGGAAGGATTATTGGTAGACAAGGAGCGATCAGCTGACAGTTCCATTACGTTGCAGGACCTAGCTAATATTTATATACCGTTGGGTCCAGTCGATGCAGATACGCGGCCCGGTGGTCCCTCGTGTATTGGAAAGTCTTTGATCGATAAAGTTGTAACTTTAATTACTAAACTGGAACCGAGGCTTGCTTTAAAAGGCACCGCGCCACGCGTCGAGGACCTCCACAGAATCCGATTTCTTGCTAAGGTTGTGGCAAAAATAACTACAAGTCCTTCAGCTTTATACCTACACATTCACAATTTTTATTGCATTTAAATCACCTGTATATTATATCTCCAATGACTGTATAAAGAGGAGAGGATTATTCTCAATTTGTTCTGTCCAGCTTGTAATTCGTTTTTGTGAATGGTAGCCAGCTCGCTAATATGGCTTCAATAAATATGAATCGGTGGTGATATTTACGTATTTGCACATTATATTTGCGTCTAGCAAAGTTCACAATATCAGAAAATCTTTCTTAATCAAAATACGAAGATTGCGTCCATTCTTTACTTGAATCTGCTTTGCTTTGAATTCTTGTATCTATTTTCTTTATTATGTCTAATTATATTGTTTTTAAACTTGAATAACTCAAACGAAATCCATTATGTAGGTAAGTATACATTCAAAAAATTACCAACGAAGAACTATAAACGTCAATTATAATACTGACATTCATAACTTTCAAGATTATTCGAAAGGGTCAAATAGAGAAATGCTCACCTACATAAACAGATGCCGGAGCTAATATTATCGACGATTGTTTGCCAAGAGAAGTGTTTGGCACAAGCCATATAGTAGGTTCAGGCGCACCTTGCCAACATGTGTGTGCAATCCTTTTGCATCTGCCGATCTTGCACTGATTTTTATATGAATAATATGACGAATTATGTCTGAGCTTTTATTTGAGATGGCACCTTTCCGGATGTGCATTGGCAGCGGATGTAGCCTTCTCTATGCCGGCTATGTATTGCGAAATACGATGACCAACATTTTTATCGTATTTCATATGTAGGATAGTCAAATTATCTGTCTGTATTAAATACGTTAGTATCAGTTTCGTATATTGTCAACCGCTAAACCATTTTTACAACATAATAGCCTGCATTTCGCCAAAAACCGCAAATCCGAACCCACATTAAGACGTCAATAGTGACATACCTATCGATCCTCCACGGGGGCACGTCTTTAATAAAGTTATACGCATGACAGTGCGCACAGAATAGCGCATTGTTGTGCAACACTGCGTGCCCCATTGACATATTAGCTTTTTAGTGGCCTCTTCAGCCATTGTGTACACATGTTTACAGTAAACCTACACGTGGGCCATCTTCAATCTCCTTTAGCATATTTTTTTCTCAAACCTTTTCGGAATTCTCGCTGTGTGTTCTGAAAATTGAATTAGAAAGTTTTTAATGTGATATTAAATGTTATAAAGAGCCATTATCTGATCCCCACGATCCGTGGCGCGTCCCGCAGAGAGGCGCAAATTTAAATTCAATTAAGAAACTATAACCGTAAAGACTTATACTCGAGCTTAGAGCTAGTTAGAGTTGCTTCATGGCAATAGCTTAATTATTATTTTAATGGACTATTAAAACTCTTAACATAACTCATTGTATAAGGACTGTCATTAGAGGCAAACCGCGGCATCACGGCGTTTAGAGATATTAACAGGGTCGTTTAACTGAAATTATTTCACTAAAAGTATTCATTTGTTTTGTTGGAGTGGCAACGTTGAAATATTACACCAATCCTCCCGCCCTGCCCAACTTTAACCGTTTTACGTCCCTATGATGGGCCCTAAGTTATTTCAAGACCCTTTTGTTACACTCCAGTCAAAACTATATTCAATCAAATAAATGATTTATTGAATAAAACTATGAAATAAGAATTAAACTATGAATGCTAGTGTGTATAAAAGTTTTCGTACTTATTTCACGTTTATGGCAAACTTGAAGCAATCAACAAGTCTGCTCTTTATTTTTAGATGCCAATTATGTTCGTTCACATTATCTCGCTGCAGACCGTGGAGTTTGACTTTTATAGGGCCTCTACAAACCCCGAAGGTTCGTAGGGCTGTAAGTAGCCGAACATGGCGATATTTTTCTTTGCCAATGATGGAATGACACGTAATGTTCGCGAGTTATTACCGAGGCAACGCCTTACGTATGACTGAAATTGCTAGGCCACTGTAACCTGCGCCGGACCCGCCTACGCACTAAAAATCTTTACGATTATTACAATAATTACATGTATCCCGCAATACCATTTAAATCACTGTGAAGTAATCAGAAACAAAAACGAAATATTTCCAATTGTATGTACTTCCTTTCAATATTGTTATCTCCTTCTATAATGACACTAGCATGGAGGTCACAGTTAAAGTCGATCGTAAACCAAATGGGTAATTAAACGTAATCAAATTAAATGCGCGCGCAACAAATTAAATGCATGTATTAACAAACAAGACACCAATAAAACGTAATCAGGAGATAAATAAGAAAAATAACAACCATCACTTACGGACCACCAGAGCTGAGAAATAATTCAAACTAATGAAAACACACGTATGTCATCGCCTAAAGATACCGATGCTCATTACCTAATTGATCGTAACGCGTTATTAATTCAAATCATATGAACTTATCATTACATAATATTCAACAGCAACCTCGGGGTGGTCCCCAAACAACCGAAGGTTTCCTTCTATAAAATGAAGCATTTAAAATCGCTATCGTTAAGCTCAGCGTGTCTACTGTTACAGTAGGAGAGTTATAATCAATTATGCACCGTGAAAATTTATGACTAATTTGTTATGATTTTTTAGTCCGAAGTTTAGTGTGAGAAAAAACGACACATAAGCGAGCTATTTTGAGACTAAGGGTCAGTTTACACCGAAACGTGACGCGATGCGAAGCGGCGCGCACTTTTTGACAAAGCGACATAATATCGAATTTATTTTCTACACGAAAAGGTATCATTTCAGTGCGAGTATAAATAACCTGGGACATTATTCACACACGGTCATCTGATCCCAAACTTAGCAGAGCTTGTACTATGGAAAACAGATAACTGATATACTACATATACTACTTTTTTTGTAAATACATACTTGTATAGATAATTACACCCAGACTCAGAACAAACAGAGATGTTCATGCACACAAGTGTTTATCCTGGATGGGAATCGAACCCACGACCTGCGGCATGATAGGTGGTATCTTAACCAACCACGCCAACTGGCCTGTCAAACTGTATGAACGCGTGTTGGGGTAATTACGCTGAGATGCGCAGTGCTGCGCGGCGCATATATCTTATTGTGTAGTAAATAAGTTCGATACTGTATCACAATCTTAAAAGAGCGCGCAGCTTCGCGTCGCGTTACGTCGCGGTATGAATTGACCCAAACAGTTTTTATTACGTTGCATTTTCAGATCAACAGTTTCAGTCTAGCTACCGTATAAACCAGGCCGCACACCTGAGCAGCAAGCTGCAAGAGCATACAGCAAATGCTTCAGGAGGTGTGCGTATTTTCGCCACAAATCCTTCAAGTGCCAAAATGTTGAGAAGCAAATAGCTTGCTTAGTTTACTGTGCGCTTGCTGATTGCTGCTCAGGTGTGCGGCCGGGGTAAGTAGTGCCGACGAATAATTTAAGTACCTTACTAACAAGAGTACCTACTCATAATATTTATTTGTTGTAATTAGCTGAAGCTAATAAATGATAATTATAAAGGGTGTTTTTAGAGGCTTTTCAAAAAATAATAAGGTGTACAGGCTTCAATTATATAGGAACATGTGTACCTGTTCCAAATTGTATTTGAACACCTACAGGTATTCAATGCGACACTTGACGGCGCAAGTGGGGTGTTCATTACTAAAGGGACTTTGTTTAGAGGCAGATAAATTTAAATTGAAATAAAACACAGAAAAATATCCATGTTTTTAATATGCATGAAATTGGCTTTATTTGATAGATAATTTAATTTTATGGCATTATTGTTTGAACACGATTCCGGGCATATGGCCTCCGTGGCTGATACCAACACCTAGTTTACTGAAAACTTAATTTTTTATTGGCTTAATTTACTAAATAAAAGGAAACATTTGACAAACGACTAATTTCACGAAATCTGGCCACCTCGTTCGTGCAATTTAAAGCCATTACTTTATTTTCTCTGGGGATATGCAATGTTGCATGTCTACTCCGATAAACCAGTGACAATTGAGCACTTGGATGCCAACATTCGATGCAATACAACATGATTTACTGCGAAGAGTGTGTGAGAATTTGACCACCAGATTACGCCACGTACGCGTCAGCCGCGGCAGTGATGCCATAAAATTATCTGTCAAATGTAGCCAATTTTTGGATATTAACAACATTTTTCTGTGTTTTATTTCCAGTTAAAGTTCTCTGCCTCTAAAAAAAACACCCTTTAGTAATGAAAACCCCACTTAATGCGTCAAGTGTCGCATTGAATAAATTAAAGGTATTCAAATAAATTTTGAAAATACTTACAGGCTTGAATGATGTAGTTACAGATACACCTTATTATTTTTGATAAATTTATTACACGTGGGTAGTGGGGAAAGTAATAGCACCTCATTTACCCAAACCGACAATTAGCATTAGTAAAAAATTGCTCATACTTAAAGTCAAATCAAGCCAAATCAAAAGTCATTTATTCAAACTAGGCTGAGAATTAGCACTTTTTGAACGTCAAATTACATAAGACAGTCCGCCAAAACGCCCGCCCTTCACCACTTCCTAGTGCTTTAGCTGGGGAGAAGAAGTGGCGCAACAAACTCCCCAGCAGCACAGCTGTCTGTTCAGTTAAAAAAATTGAATCTATACAACACTGCGCAATAAGCTAGCACACGCCGATATACCTACCAAAAAAAAATCGAAAACTATACTCAAGCCGAAATAAAAATACAAAACTAAAATCGTAAGCAGAACTGTATACCTAAATAAAGGCCTCCAGTAATAAAGGATGGGCCCACTTACATATATGAAGATTGTATATGAAGCCGAAACTCGAAGCCACAAATGATAAACTAGGACCATTGAAGTAAAATAAACAAAGTTAATTACTAATAACAAAACAAAACCAAGGACAGCAAGACGACCAGTCACCACAAGCAGCACCCGTTCACGAGCATAACGCAGAGTTCAGGCATCACCCCCCTCGCTATATTTGAGGGAAGGTGGCAACCCGACCCCTGACGCTACCGCAAGCAGTGCCATCATACATCAGGGAGCATGACGAACTTGCTGCCGGTTGCTCAGGCAATAATTGTCGAGGTCACTGGCTAACCACATATTGCAATACCACTCATAAAAAACATTGTAATGAGTAGATTATGTCAATGATAAATAAAAATAAAATTAAAATAAATTGACTTTTACAGTCAAAGAAAATAAATAATTATATGAACTCATATAACCTGTCAAAAGATAAGCTCATTCTGGAGCAAAAACATAAACATTGTCTTGAGTTAATCACAGCGACCAACTATTCTTATCGATTAAGTAGTCGTTGATAGAATAGTTTACCTTCGAACAAAGGTTAGATTTTACTTTAGCTTTAAACGCATTGAAGGGCAAATCTAGCAAAGACGAGAGTAACTTGTTATAAAAGGATGTACCTTGCCCAACAAATGAGTTATGAACCTTATGAAGCCGGTGAAACGGAGCTCGTAATTTGTCCGTAGTAAAGTACCAAAGCATAATGCACGTGAACGGAAACATTTCTCAGACTCATTAAACATTAAAAACTCTGCCCACTCTTTTAATTCATCAATACCAACAAAAAATACAATCACGTTAACTGAATGAAAGATTTCATTAGCTTCTTATAAATATAACTGTGCAATGCATACGGTTTCTTTAACGACCAGGAAAACTTTAAAGACGTGATTGAATTCACAATAACCAACACATTTTGTTCTCCGAAATAGAGAGTAAGGATCTTCAAAAGTACAACAATTAAAAACACATATTTCCAAAGTCTTTGTAGGGAACAAAGACTTTTTTACCTAATATCCTTATTTTCATCTATGAGGCGTGGAAAAACGTTGGCTACATTACAAGTTTTATCACCCCTGAAAGATTTCCTATATAGGGTGACTGGTACTTAAACACATGATTGTACTCATGATAAAAAACAACTTTTACTATGGGACCAAACCTAAAATCGTGAAATAAAAATCAGCCACTCCCTACATGTTGACGAGTTATGCGAACATTATATGTAGAGAACAGCTGACTTTTTTACGATTTTAGTTTTGGTCCCACAGTATAAGTTGTTTGTTACCATGAAAACAATCATGTATCGGTCAGTAACTACCAGTCACCCTACATAGTCCCTACAACGCTAAATTTTTGCTAAAACACAATATTTATAAGTACTTAAAAAAGTCAGTAAATTTAATAAAGTAGAGCAGTAAGAATCATAACAATGCATAGGTGCCCGACCCCACGTACCCGACATATGACACTTTATGCTCTCTGCATTTTTTACCAGCTCTTCATAAAGACGTTAAATGCTCTTAAGGGACATTTAATACTCTATTAATATAACACTGGTACCAAGTTATAAAGGATCTCAACCGGGAATACCTCAATTTAAATTTGAAGATTACGTTTTTAATAATTCCAAAGTGTGTTAAATATCAGGTTTTATTCAAATTCTAAAGCTGGGATTTGTCAAACGATTCTCATAGCGTGGTTTGTGACTTTACACTTTTATTATCAAATATTTCATGAAAAAACTTCGTTACATTGTTACTTGTTAAAAATGTTTGTTCAATTATGTTTTATAACTAATCCAATTTCATTAATAAGATGTTTCTCCTTGGTTACGGTAAGACTCAATAACAACTTTATTGGTTTAACCAAACAATGCGTTATTAAGTTGTCAAAATTAACACTCCCCTGTTGTTTTCACACCAATTAAATTAGCTCTTGATACCGATACCAACAATCTTGTTAACCTCTTGTATCCACCAATCATCTCTTATTAGTTTTCGTGTGAACAATTTTGGAACAAAACGTCATTCGACTAAAAATGACGACGTGGTTAGAGTTTGGCCACGCTAATTCTGCATTCGAATAAATGGGCAACCCCAAAAAGTTTTACATTATGGTATACTAAAAGTTGTCGTGGAGGTAGACCTAATGATTACTATTATTATTTTGCCTTTTGATTTTTCTTAATAGATTATTTATCTAAGAACATTTTTTCGAATACTCATACGCCTGTTCATGTTGTTTACAAGAAGAACGTGTCAAATTACAACATAATGAAGTAAAACAACAAACTGTGGTTATGCCGTAATCATTCACTGTGAAACTACTATAGACAGTAAATTTATAACAAGTACTTAATATTTGTAAATTCCAGGTAAAATAAGTGAAGAATTAAAACCTTATATTTAAGCTGAACATAAACAAATTAACCTATAAAAAAAAATTGTATCAAATTCTTTTTTCCCTAATACAGACGGTGTTGCCGTCAATATATTTTCAAATTCCAACATTTTTTCACTTATGCAGAGTTGGCGTGGCCAAACTCTACCTTGCAGGGTAGCCAACTGAACAAGAAAAGACAACAACGAGAACAGTACCTACAGAAACACATACAACAAGGAGTATGTTTAAGTTATACGGGAGCAACGAAAAACCCTTAGTTGGAATTTATATAACAAAGTTAACAACGACCTAAAGACTCATTTGTAGTTTCAGCTATTGACTAATGAATTTTAATTCTTGACTTAAACATGAATACTGAATAAACAACAACCTCTTCCAAGGAACAAAATTCTTACAATTCCAACATTGATCGAGGCCTTCATTTTAAATTTCAAAATAAAATTAACAGTCGAAAACCAGAAACTAATTAGTGAGATCAGAAAGTGCCCCTTTGATATCTTGAACTTTTTGTAGCGAAAATACATTTATAACATTTTAATATTCGTTGCTTTAACTACCCCTGGTTTAAAACCGTCAATTACGGTACCTCAAACATAAATCAAGGCATATATTTGTTCAGATCTTAATTAAAATGCTCATGGATGCAATTGTCTGGGATATAACCTGAACTATATACCTTTGTATTCAAAAAACCGGCCAAGTGCGTGTCGGACCACGCACAATGAAGGGTTTCGTAGTGAATTTATCCCAAGAACAAACAACAACAAGTTGAAAAACATGTTTTCCAAACGGAATGTATGGGAGAACATGTTTTTCAACTGCAAATGTAAGTTTGTAATGGTTAATTTCCGTCTATTTTCTTACAAAACTTTAAAAAATATAGATTTTAGACTCTCACAGTAAGCCCTTTAATTTTATATTTCACACGGTACAGTTTGCAAAACTTTTTTTTTAATTTTCTTATTTGCCCCCCAAAATTTACCCCCATATTCAAAACTCATTTATTTACGTTACACGTCCGTATTTGGGTCACAGAAATTCATATCTGTACCAAATTTCAACTTAATCGGTCCATTAGATTCGGAGCAAATTGGCTGTGACAGACGGACAGACAGACATACAGACAGACACACGAGTGATCCTATAAGAGTTCCGTTTTTTCCTTATGAGGTACGGAACCCTAAAAAGTACTTCCTTATAGAAATAACAACTATAAATAATTAAGTTAAAAATGTAATATAATATCCTAACCTAACTAAAACTCTTAAGAAACTAAAATAGGGATTTGAAAAATTCATCCGCATCGCTGTCGACTGGTACCTAATGTACCCAGGAGACTGACGGCATTGCTACGTTGTATGGCAATGCTTAGCCTCTGGCCAAGGTAAAAACCAGCCCTTGGGTTACGGGAAGTGTCAACCGGCCGTTTGGAGATTTCGTTGAACAAACCATGAGCACTTGGACCCCACGGCCCGAGGGTTTCAACCCCAAACGGCTCGAAAATATAGTTACCAATAAGGTTATTATCAGTCCTTGTTATCTTCGGGGCATAAAGAACTCATAGACTAATTAAACCGAAGTGTCAATCAAACAAAAACAGACTTTCCGATATGTATGTACTAGTTTTTACCTACATGATCATTGCCTACATATGAAATGACCTTCTTTATTAACAGACTATAATATCAAGTAATTTTCTTAATTATAACAAAAAAGAACAAACTCTCTAACAAACAATCTAACACTAAAATAAAGTTACAAAAATAATATCCTAACCAACTAAAACTATTAAAAAAAAAACTAAAATATGGCGTTGAAAAATTCATCCGCATCGCTGTCATCTGGTAATGTACCCAAGAGACTAGCGGCATTGCCACGTTGTATGGCAATGCTTAGCCTCTGGCCAAGGTAAAAGCCTGCCCTTGGGTCACGGGAAGTGTCAACCAGCCGTTGGGAGATTTCCTTGAACAAACCATGAGCACACGGACCACACGGCCCGAGGGTTTCAACCCCAAACGGCTCGAAAATATAGCTACCGATAAGGTATACTTCCGCCGCTTGAGGTTTTCCGCAGCCGCAGCAGCAGCGCCGGCACGAAAAAAAACTTTTAGACAAATTGGACAAAATTATCCGGCATACTTTAACTTCGATCTTAAATGTGGCCATGGACGACCGAGCTTGGGCACAAGCTACTCTTCCCATCCGTATGGGAGGCCTCGGCGTCCGCAAAATTTCTAGTATTAGTTTACCGGCTTTCATATCCTCGGTCCACGGCACTGAGAAATTAATCAGGAAAATCCTAGCCTCCACACTGGTTAATTTTGATGTGCCTTGTTTTACCGAGGCTATTGACGCCTGGAGACTCGCTTGCCCGAATTCTGACCTATCTGACAATCCATCTTCCCAGAGACGGTGGGATTAGCCGCTCTGCAGAGTAGTACAGAACAATTTACTTGACACGTCTGCTACTACTGCGGAGTGTATAATTGTATAAAGTGTATAATTTGATAGGCACTAAACCTGAAAATAGCTGTATGTGTCACGTATTCTTTGTTTTGCCCCGACGATAACGAGGTCTGGTTATTATACTTCCGCCGCTTGAGGTTTTCTGCAGCCACAGCAGCAGCGGCGGCACAGCACGCTGTGCCAGGATGATGGGATGACGCAAGAGTATCAACACACATTGTGTCCCACACTAAAGGCCTACCCACCTTCCATGGAAATAAAGACATGCCGTCCGGTCTCTTGACATCGTCGCGTGCTAAGCCATTGGGTTCTAATACAGCTGGAACGCCGACGGTGACATGGGTTCATGACAGTTCAAGACAGGCCGTGGTGTCCGAGGCGGTTGACAACTTCGCCACATAGGCAGCGATGAGGAAAACAACAAGGAGCTCCTAGTCGCAGGGAAACGACGAGGCGGAAAGTAGTCTCGTCGAACAAAGTGGCCACAGACTCGATTCCCACTTACCCACAGCCAGTAGGCACGCACGCTCTGCAGTAGTAGCAGACGTGTCAAATAAATTGTTCGGTACTACAGTGCAAAGCGACTCATCCCACCGTCTCTGGGGAGTAGTACAGAATAAAACTAAAACTCGTAGCTGTATCGCACGAACATTCATTTACTCACGGTATACGTAAGAGAAAGTAATATATAATATGTAATTACCTCTAAAGGATATCATTTACTTTAATTGTTTCGTTGATTGCATCATTCCCGAATTGATTAATTTTGTTACCACTCTTAAGTTGTAATGAAACCTTAACCTGTTCAACAGTTCTTTCATTATTATTCAGCTTTATTTAGGACTTTAGCAAATGGAGGGCATTTATTGAAATATTAGGTATTTACCTAAGAAATTGCCGATTTACATAGAAAAAAATCAAACAATTTTTTTTAAAGAAATATTGTCGATGCACTTTTGCCATTTTAATGAAAGTTCGTTGATGCCTCTGCTATACCGAGATATTCTGGGAACGGGAATCGATAAATTGTTTAAAGGTGTTTTTCACCGCCTCGTTGGATTTGAGTTTTCCCCGGGGCTCATTGTTGAGATCAAAATTTTCAGAACGGAAGCAATCAAACCAAAAACGCACTTGTGGTACCTTGCCCATACATGTCATTAATATTATGTGCTGTCTGTGTGCCACGACGGAACACGTATTCGAAAATAGCGCGCAATTTCGATTTTCCATGGTTACAGAAACATCGATATTAAAGAAAAATCGAACGGTGGGAAAACAAATGAACAACAGATATTTTTTTTCAAAAGTCATACTATATCAAATTAATTTGATTTTGGAATTCTAAATAGAATGAAATATATTGATCTTCACACTAGCCGGTATCAAAAATCAGCAATTTCTACATTACAGTTACACCCTTTACTTTAAGTTTGTCAAGCTAATCGTTCCGATTTCTTTAAATGTCAATCAATAATGAACCTTCTTGCTTAGATTACTTGTAATAAATAGGTCAACTAATTTCAGTCTTAGTCTAAAAGACGTTTCGCTTTCTCATAGTTTCTCTCAGAATAAATGAAGATCAGAGCTCAGAGTGACGATGATGAATCAGAGCTGCGAACTGAAAGTGATTGAATGACACTTGTATTGAATGAATGGGATGTGTATGCACGAGCCGTGTCAGCTTGCTAGTCACTTGTCTCAGTCACCTACTAATACATTTCCATCAAATAGCACAAGTCAATCAAATAGGGCTGGGAAATAAGCTGATACACATATGTATCTGTATTTGGCATGATATTAAAAGGATTAATAAAACACTCAGATATCACATAGGTACACAATTAAACATCACGTACATGATTATGTGATGTTTATTTGTGTACCTATGTAATATTGTGATATGTGGTATGTGAAAATACTAGTTTATGACACTGTTGCGTAATGGGGTATTACTTTTTAACACGATGTTTTATCTAGTTATGTGCAGTTTCATACACTACTTATCTACATTCATGCAATAGGTAAGTTAGGAAAAATAAAACAAACACAATAATGTCTCCGAAAACAGTAACATGGATTACTTTACTATGGTTACGGAGCTATTATCGGTGAGTCGGTGACAACGGCGCGTGCGCCCTAGCGCGGTCCCTATATAAAATAATAAAAATCAAATTGACAACTCCTTGGTCGATCCGAAGTGTACTTTAATAGAAAAAGTTATTTTACAGCATTACGTTGTTATGAAATCTGTATCATAATAAAACTTTTTAATTTTGTTTGAGTTGTACATGCATAAAATCTGTTAATATGGTACTATTTTTGAATTCATAATCAGAACTTAACGATATGATTTGTGATAAAGAATAAGCTTTATCGTGTGGTTCAAAGGTAGTAAGAATCTGAATCTATGAAACTATAATAATAATAATAATAACCCCAACAATAGTCCTGTACCAACAATAGTCCTGTACCAACCGGGGGTTGTCCTTGGGTGCACTTGCATAGTGCATACAGGGATAATCGTCGGTTGGTGCCTCCTCATCATTTAAAATTATCTAAGGGGCCTTTGCGAGTTGGCTTCGGCTCCTCGTACGCCTTCCAAAGGTCCGGGACCCCAGGGTCCCGAGAAATAACAAAAAATCAAATAATAATAACCCCACCGCTGTATCTCTACGTTGACGTCGTGGTGGGGCTTGCGCGCTCCAAACTTTAGGTCTGTGCCGGTAGAGTTTACTTTGCCGGAACGGGTCTAGGATGAGGAGCCAGACCAAGAGAGATACAGAAACCCGCAGGGCAGCATGTGGCGAGCTGTTGGGCAGTAGCGATCCCATGGAGCCTATCTCCCGAGAGAAATCTCGTCCTCATCTCTGGCTTGCCTTTATTAGCCGGCTGGAGTGAACACTGACGAGGAACAGAGCTCCCACCTCTTTCTTGCCTTTATTGGCTGGCTTGAGTGGAGATTCGCAAGAGCAAACGTGCTCGGAGGAAGGAAGTATTCCAGTAAGGTGCTGGTAGAGACCTTGACCGTACTTCCGGGATTGTCCTGATATCCGTGGAATACCTCTCCACGCTACTCAAGCATCTCAGGAAGTGTTGCCCCCTTGTCGCTACGTCACTATGTGCTAGCGGCCGGTTCCGGGGGCCCATTATTGAGTGTGCAAGTCACCCCCTGCCATTTTATCCGTGTATAATATATAACATTGGTCAGGCAGCGGACATAGTTGTTCCAGAGTTCAAGTAACCCAATCCACTTTAGCCACCCAGACCCATAGCCCAATATGTTTCCACGCACAACAATAGTCCTGCACCAACCAGGGGTTGTCCTTGGGTGCACTTGCATAGTGTATACAGGGATAATCGTCAGTTGGTGCCTCCTTATCATTTAAAATTATTTAAGGGGCCTCTGCGAGTTGGCTTCGGCTCCTCGTACGCCTTCCAAAGGTCCGGGACCCCAGGGTCCCGAGAAATGTTAAGAATAATAATAATAATAACCTGGGACATTATTCACACACGGTCATCTGATCCCAAACTAAGCAGAGCTTGTACTATGGAAACCAGATAACTGATATACTACATATACTACTATTTTTTTTTTGAGACTCAGAACAAACAGACATGTTCATGCACACAAATGTTTTTCCTGGATGGGAATCGAACCCACGACCAGCGGCATGACAGGTGGTATCTTAACCAACCACGCCAACGGGCCTGTAAGTCTAAGTATTAACTTATTAATAAATAACTGTAAAAATCCTGTAAGTCATTTTTTTTCAAATTGAAGTAACAGATTAAAATGTAAGTAGAAAACGTTTGGAACTTCGAATCTGTGTACGCGAATACAAACCAGCCAGGATAAAACAACAGATTCGTTTAACTAAAATACAGGGATTTTATCTACAGTGGTTAGCTTTAGGCTATTTGAATAGCAAATGATGTATCCATTTCGGGTGCGATCATCTCTCCGATATCCGATACTAAATTAATACTCTTTTACCTCGATAAACATACAGATATTTGCATATCTCGATGATGCATTTAGTTGATTTCTTTTGATATGAAAATAGTCAATAGTTTTGATACTTTTGCCTGAGCAACAAGAAGTTACTTGAATTTTAAAGTTTGAAAGGCTATGAAGAAACTATAGCATTCCGATTATGAATTGAATTTTCTTCGCCAAAATTAATCGACACAACTCTGTAGTAGGTTTTCAAGAGTTCTATCACTACACCGTTATTTTCAACACCTGATACTATTTATTTGTAAACGTTATCTTAAGTATATATAAACATCAAAGGGTTTGTAGGGACCAAATCTGTGCTGCTTTGTAAATAAAAGTTTCTGACTAAACTACCAAAACCTATTCGTCGTTGTAGCTATCGTTTAATCCGATGTTTATTTGTTTTGCCAAAAACAAGCGAGTTGCCAGGATAAGTAATAGCTTAATATCACGTTGTGTCGGCGGAGGTGGCTGTATTCTCGGCTCCACGCTGCTTCGGAGGCCCGCTTAGCAAATGTATGTTATTAGCAAAACCGAGGCTTTAACAAACAACTGCCTGGAACAATAGCCCCACGCAACACCTACGAAGATTATAGCGCGCGCCTGGGAACAAGGATCCTTAAAAATTCCTTCATACAAGTACAAACATTTACAACAAGAAATTAACACCACCTTTTAATATCCCCATCTTCCTTGTTTATCTGACTGTGGATTAAAAATATAAGCAAAACGTTTGAACTAATTTAACTTGCATATTCATAATTGCATTGCATTAAGTAAAGTTTCATCTAGATACGCCATCAGCAAAATAAAAATAAAGGCACAAGTGTCTCTACTAACTGCCATAAAGTGTATAACCACTTAATATTAACCACAGACTTGAAAATGTTAAAAGATAAAAATATAATAAAATAACAAATCTGTCATCAAGATTTAAAATTAGATAAATATCTCGCGTACTTTTTCTGTTGCTTCTTTTAAGTTTTCGAAGTAAACACAACGAGAGATCTGCGAAAATTATAAATATTACTTTTATGTTAATTTAATATTACGTATAGTCTTGCGTACGCTGCATACATTGCGTTTATTAGTAACATCATTAACGCTGTCGTGGTTTACCGACATCCGCTGAAAATTAAATTTAAAGCGCTGAAGCAGAAGAGAAGTATGCAAACATGAGAAACGATATTCAAAATGCCGTCTGGCGCTTAATTCAAAGATAGTACAAAGGTAGGTAGGTTTTCAAATATAGTAGTTTCACTGTTCATTTAAGACCATAGGAAATAGGTTGAGCTTATTTCAAAGTTGTAGTAAGTAGCACCACAGTAGTACCACTATATTCTGGGATATCTTTACATTCTTTATATTCAACAACAACGTATAATAAACATATAGCTGCAATCTTTACCACAATATAAGTTGCGCTGAAAGGCCACCCATCTAGCGCCCCACGCGGCGTCCACCGCCACTGTGACGGATCCCGGCTACGCCCCTCATTTGTTATACAAATTTTATACTACCCTCCGAGCTAAACTACTAAAAGCCCTCAAAGTCGCTTAATATTGCTTAAGAGCTGCGAGTCTGCGACTAATACAAAATCAGAATCGGAGCTTTAGATTCAGGAGATTAGATTTTCTTTGTTTTGAGATTATTGGTGATGGAGCTATTCAGAACCGTTTACATATTTCGTTACTCGGCAAAAGAAAAGCACTTTTTTTTAGCATGCATATTTTTGTCAGATGCAAATGTAAAATTCTACAGCTCGTCTTCAATTTTCGTTTTAATAACAAAGATTGCCAACCTGATACAAAAGTTTAGCTTTAAAGTCTAACAATCTTGAGTAACACAAGATATTATTGTTCAGTGCAGAATATTGCTCTCACGTATTTATTTGAAAGCAATATTAAATCCAATCGTTTTCATATGACTGCAAGTGCAAACAGTAAAACAACTACTGATCCGTACGCCACAGCCAATGTTATAATTCGAAGAAGGCCGTGAAGAAATTTCATTAAATTCTCTATCACCCGAGGACAATGCAATTGTACGGGGGCAATCGAGATTGAGACGGCAGGAGCGTATAGCACACCAGGCCCCCGGCTGGTGGTGGTACCGCTCCTTGATTAAATAAACCTTCAAGAAAACGTCACGCCGCCGGCCCCATGTGTCAGTCTTCGGCATATCGCACGGGCTACATACACGCGTGTCATTCACTCGGTCGCTATTATTTACAATTCAACCACGCATTATTGTTTTTCCATTACTCACAATAGCACCTACCGCTTTAAAATCTCCGTTGTAACTGTCTGCACCTGTTTCTACTCTTTTTGTTTTATATCATATAACACGGTTCTTATTCTGAATTCCTGACCCAGTTATGTTAATGTGTAACAATGAGATTACGACATTTTTATTCATCGTTTAATTTTATTGGGTTCTTAAATTGAGTCATTTCAGATTTCGTTATCAATGTCATAAATAATACCAATGGCTATTTGTTCTTTATGAAGATTATGCGCATGAGTGACATTTATTTAAGTAAACTAACGATGCGTACTTTTTGCGGGACAGCTTCAGGAGCTTCTATTAATATTCATTACATCAGGCAAGTTGTGTGTATTTTTGTCTTATAGGAGAATTGGTCCAAGTTACAACCTTGTGGGGCACTCGCGGCGGTTCGAAGCAATTTGTTAAGATGTAGCAGCTATTTGTCTACAAGAAACAACATTTATCACTGGCGTGTGCAGTAAAGTTGGACGCTTCGTCCACTAGTCTCAATTTATGATACTATTGTGGAATACCTAACTCGCCAGCGATTTATTTATATGTTATGTTAAATATCCCAGTTAATACGATACAAAGACAGTGATAAACACTTAATAGGAGAGTGCAAAAAGAAAGTATATCCACATTCCCTTAGATTCTAAAGAGTTGATAGAACGCAGACGTGTTGTAGATAAAAATACCGTTAGTGATGCAACGACTTTGATAAACTTGTAGGTACCTGCCAAATAAATAATTATGTAAATTAAAGAATTCAATAATTATGTGCATTGACGTCAATAACATCAAATATATGTTAGGATTTCAAATAAAATTACGAAAGCCCACATTTCGTTCCACCCAAAATTATAACTTAATAAAATGAAACGTGTGCTGTAACTCATAAGCGATAAAAGGAGCTATGACAGCCATGGCCCCTCAATGCTGTATGTGTGGAATCTATTGAACACGCGTCGCCGACGCACCGGCACTCAATAATTTATGTTGTATTATTTAGATAGCACTTTAATTATCATTCAGGATCCGGGAGTAGTTAATTTTGTGAACTGAAGGCTCATTTGACTCTAAAAGTGTATCAATTCGCCTTAGTTTATTACACAACAACCTTGGCATTTGAGTTTTAAGTCCATCATCTGCAAAATAGAGGTAATTTTTAGTAATAAGGCATCAGAGCAGCATACAGAGTGTCATAGTCGATAGGTTTATTAGGGACTCAAATGTATTTGTACCAATATGAATACCATAATCACGCTTATGCATAAATCAATAATCCAACAATGACCTCGGTGCGGTAAAGGAACTTACAAAAGTCAGTTGGCTCTCTGGAAGCAAACTAATAAATTCAAAGGATTGACTCGGCGGTGTGGTGAGAACTCGTCCATTTACAGAAGCCGCCATATTACAGGAGCATAAATCTAAGCGAAGTCATCCGAGTGTCGTCGGACGCCCCGCTCGCCTCGTGAATGGACCGATATGAAGGATGGCCCAGGCCTGGGTCCGAGCCCCCGGACCTCGAGACGCCGCATCTCAACCACCGCCTTAAACGGGACGTTTTGACAACCGCCGATATGTGAATTGAAATATGAAAGCCGCTGATACGAGTGACTCGAGTATTGATGTCGGAAAATAAAATAAACATATTTAAGTACGTTGCTCCGATAATATGAGTGGGATCAGTGATTTAAAATAATATATAACTAAATGTTATAGACGACATTCAACGTCGCCAAATAAAAGTTTAAGAAGAAGAAAGGTTACACGTTACATCCAAGGACCCTTGTGTAAATGTAAAAGATCCAGACTTATTATAAATAAATTCATCACTCTTTAATCATTTTCTTCTGAGGAGTCGACGTCAATTTGGCGGTTCTGAGCTCGAATTCAAAGCTAATGAAAAAAACACAATGGGATTATGCAGGCCTAATGGTCCGCCGAACATGGGCATTAATCTCGTCATACAACATTGATGTTTCCACAATTTATTGCCGGTGCTTAGAGGAATCACAAAGTCAAAACGGCTTATTAATGTGTGAAGAAACTCACCTCCTCTTGAAACCGTTCGCATGTGACAGATTTTTATGAAACCCACGGGGGCTCGTTAGCAGAATATTTCGTTTTCATCCGCAGAATACAATTGAATGTGAAACTCAAAAACATAAGTCATCATTTTAATAATCTTATCTATATATTAATGCTTATGCGTTTTCGAGAGCGGCAAAAAGATACTATTCTCTAACAAACACACTTCTAAAGTTAAAAAATACTTTTAATATAAATGAGAACTTGAGTTTTAAGAGGCGGTTCCATTGTAGAAGACTCAGAGTTGACTTTAATCTGCTTAAAATCAGGAGACATTCGCTTCCAAAGCACGTTTCGTGATTGAATAAGATTTAATCTGTTTCCCCGTACGAACAGAAATCCCCGTCTCCCTCAATGAATCCTTAATCGCTGAATAATTTACTATAGCATGCTTGTTCTTAGTTATGAGTATTCTGACAATAGATAAATCAATCAAATATTTAATAATTCTATCAATTGCCGTATGGGAACATAAATTATCTTCAGTATGTATTTTGTTAAGCGTCTCTTCATTCTAGGATCTCTTTGCTCAGATCTCAGATTATGCAGTTTCATTGTGTTAATTTCAAACACTAAGGTGTATAACAGGGATGGCAATTATTTTGTTACGTGTCATTGGTGGCACGTAACAAAACAATTTGGGCACGGCATCACTTTAGGAATTTAGACATATAGGTACCTACCTATTAACCAGTTTGCAACAGCAGAAGTCGCGCTAATTTGTTCCTTCATTTAAATAAATATAAAACTGGGTTTTATTAAGAATATTATAAGGTATAGGTCATACACGAAATCTCTTAAGGAGTCATTGTACTCGTGATTATGAACAACTTCTACTATTGGACCAAACCTGAAATCGCGAAAAAAGAATCAGCTCTTCCCTCAAAAGAATCACATTTATGTTCGCAGAACTCGTGAAAATATACATAACTGCAGATTTTTTCGCGATTTCAGGTTTGGTCTCATAGTAAAAGTTGTTCATAATGTTGAGTACAATAACTTCTTACAGATTTTGTGTATAAATAGATAAAACTTCTATAGTTTTTTTTTTTCCAGTAGTCACTAAGTTAAGATTTTTTGATGGCACGTCATGGCCACATTCATTACTTCTTTTGGAAAAATGGCGCGTAGATGTATAGAGGTTCGCCATCCCTGGTGTATAAGCAAGCTCTACTTGTTTTTTGATGACAGCATAGCAGTAGGCACTTTGCGTAATCTTGTCTTGGGAGACAGATGTTCAAAAATATTTTTTTTCTTTTTTTTTTTTGAGATATTTCTGCTTGAGGAGCTCGTGGCTAAGTAATAACAGCCGCACGGGTCAATCCATCAGGTTAACCTACGCTTGCCGGGGTTGGTCTGTGGATGGGTGACCATCTTTTATACCGAGATTCCTCCGTGCCTCGGAAAGCACATTAAGCCATTGGTCCCGGCTGTCATTCGTGGATCTTTGACAGTCGTTACGGGTCGTCAGAAGCCCGAAAGTCTGACAACCAATCTGACAACCGTATTACCCAGTAACTGGGTTGTGGAGGTCAGATAGGAAGTCGCTCCATGTGAAATACTGGTATTCATAGTTGGGAAAAGGCTAAGCAGATTGATTGAGATGTTTTTGCTCTTGACTATAGTCTAGGTCAGAGGTGACAGAGACAAAGTCGACGATGGAGTGAGCTATTATTTTGGTTATTATGTTGGAGGTACTAAATACATGTAGCCAACCTCGATACTAATTAACTGCGAATCGTGACTTATTTAAAAGTTAATTACCTGAGAGGTAATGGTAAAGGTAAGGCTCTAGTTTACTTTTTTGCCTTTGAGTAAGCGATAAATAAAGCATAATTTCATACTGGCCCGATGTTATTCCTTCGGCGGTACCATTTAGGGGCGTGAAGTTTTATTGTAATGCAAATCTGTGCTTTTTCCCAGTAATAAAAGTATTTAGATGGCAACACGTGACGACAGGCGCTGCGGGCAACACCGGGACGCAAATTATGGCAATCTTGACACCTACGAGGCGCTAACTGGGATGCACCCTGCAATTTTCTCGACGTGCAACACTGAAGCTCCGGTACGTACGGTCGTTCGCTGCCGGCGCGGGCGGCGGTATGCGGGCACTGATTTGCTTTAATATACGCCCATGTATTTCTAACACGCGTTTGATTATTGTTTTGAACTTAAATTAGATGAAAATTATGGTGAACTGTATGAGTCTATTAGAGATAATAATTGTCCTTTATTGCATACTGATGCGTAGGTACTTGGAAGTTGCTTAATTTTCATTGATTTTCGTTACGATTAAGTTCCCAGTATTAGAGTAGTTTTATATCATATATTTTAATGTATCACGTTCATTTATAAGTATCTGCTCCTAAGAGCCGGTTTTTTGATCCGTAGTTAACTCAACCAATGGTTAAACATAGTAACTAATGGTTGAATTTTGGCTAAACGTGAAAGGCTAAACATGAATGAGGTAACTTGAATGTATTATTATTAGTATTAATGTTAAAAAATAGTAACTAATGGCATTTTAGCGAACACATTTAGTCAAAATTTGTCAAAAGTTGAGTTAACTACGGATCAAAAAACCGAAATTATCCAAACATCTAATTAACTTCAAGTTGAAGCAACAAGCTTTAAGATAAACCAAAGAAAGGAAAGAAAGAAAGTGCGAAACATTATCTGATACACAAGACTTCCTTCCACAGGTTGTAGAACAAAAGGCGAGAGATAAGATCTAGAGTTCAAAGGCGTGTGGCGCGTAGCTGCCGAACGCAACCGTGTGTAATACAGTCCACCGTAGCGCTCTCTGCTCCCACGTACCGTCTACCGACCGGACGGACGCCGGACGCTCGAGAAACAATAGCCGCCCGGACAAGACGAAACCGATCGATTTTAAAATCATAACCGCAATCTTTGCGCGGTATAATCTTGCAAATATTTATTATATGTCAAAACAATATGCCGAAATGGAACGCTTATTGCGGTTTTTACAAATGTGTCTGGTTTGCTGCGAGCGCTCGTTAGCGTGAGGTACGACGTATTGTAGGGGTACAATGGAGGGCGGGGCGCGCCCGCGGCGCCTGCGCAGCGCGGGAAATCGCTGCCCAAGTGTTCCACATTTAAATCAATGACAGACGCGGTGAACTATCCGCTCACGCAACAAGACACGCATCTCTCTCCTTCATACATTAATGTATCTTTAAATAAAACGTCAATAAACTCGTCTTCAGTTATGAGTTCATTAGTATCGCACATTACCGAACCAAGAATGTGCTATCAAAACTGTCTGTGACTGTAGAATATTAAGAATGTTATTTATTTATTTTAATTTGTTAACGTATAATTTGACCAAAATCGGCCTTAAAGTCTTTAATGGTTTAATTTGGTTCACTTTTTTACGATTCCAACACAAAAATATGAATTCAATGAGCCAAAATAGTTTTATAAGCGCATCGCCGCCCGTGAAGCACTTCGAGACAATTTACAAAAAGTAATTAAATTTAAATTTGCAGCTCGATCCAAATTCCCTTAACATAATATCGTTTATACGGATCGCAATTCATGATTTGAAATATATTTATTTTATATCCGCAGGTATATTTTATTATAAGTCACGTATACGTAAATTACACGGTTATTAAATATCCTTTAGGACATATGTACTTATGTTGCTCATTTTTTGAAAGAATCTTAAATTAAAATCAAAAGTAAGAGGGGACGTAATTAATTTCTTAATCCTTCGTCTGCTTCAAAATATCACGAAACTCTTGTAATTACATAATCTATAAAATATATCAGCAAAAAAATTAAAAACAGCGAGCCTCAAGAAACCTTTCCGTTTAAGTACTATACCCGTCACTCATACACTCAGTCAAAGCATCCACTTATCCTACATTGTCTTCAGAGCTCCTGTAACCGGTTCCATATCTTATTAAGCCTTCTATAAATAAATAATATCATAACATCCCGAAAGTCCCGTTGTTTCCAATAGCGTTTACGGCGCGTGGCGGTCGCGAGCAAACGCGCGCTGTCACAGTTTTACGACAAAATAATATTCTTTAATTATAATGGAGCGTCGTGAAGTAAAAAGGCGGCGCACGCGACATCTGTATTAAATTTTAATGGAATAACAGTTGCACCTGCGTGCAGTCGGGTTTGCGCGAGAGTCGATCACTACGCTCCGATCCCAAGAATCTGCTAAGTGTATCTAATTAAAAATTAATTACTTCAACCTTTCCAAACACCGACGAGAATTCTTGTAACGATGCTCGAGATTTGAAGAAGCCAAGCTTTAGCTTTTTATTTGAGCAGCAGTTTCCTTCAATAGAAAGGGAAACTGAATGGGTTCTTTCAATAGCCATGACCATAGATCTGCAAATAACAATAAAAACGCGTGGGTGCATTTAATAATCATGTTAGGGTCAAATTTAACTAGTGAGCTTCGACCAATAGTCATCAATACAAGAAAAGTACACGTATTGAGCTGTAGTGAAGTATTTAATTGACATAATAAAATTGGCATTTATTTCCCAGAGAGAATTCTGCAACAGCTTTACTGAAAACTTTCACCCCGTGCCACTGGTATTTAGCTAATATACCGTAACGAACACTTTGACTATATATCCAAACATTTACAATGGAACGAATCTTTGCAGGCGGCGTTACAATATTTATGACATTCACTGCACTTAATAATTAATGTCAATCATGAGGCTTCTCATTAAACGCGTAACACACTTACAGCAAAGTTCATTCTCATTACAGTTTCCTTGTCTGGTAAAAGCACTTGTTCATTTCTACCTTATTTAGGTAAGAGCATGTATCTCCAAGAGAAATAAATGATACTGGTAAGTTACAGGTTTTTCACACTTACCTGAGAACTATTTTCACATTGAAAAGAAAACTGGACATCCATTTTCAACAATAACCCAAAGTTTTGTAGTTAGCTGTATCCTAACTAATATTAATAACTGGAAAGTAAGTTTGTTTGTTTGTTACCTTTTCACGCCTAAACCACTGAACGGATCATCCTGAAATGCTGCATATACGTTGTCACGTGTACAGAAATGGACATAGGGTACCTTTCATTCCGAAAAAGAGTACAGTTCCCCAGGAAAACAACAATAACTTTTTTATCATAATAGATGGCGCCACGTGTCTATCGAATCATGATTGAAATTTATTATTATAGAAATTTTGGTTGCGTGTTAGGTTTTTTTTTTATTTAAGTACCTAATACATTTTATTTATTTATTTAACCATTTATGTACACACAAATAACCAGACAAGAATAAAGGAATAGAAAATTACGTACAAAGGTGATGCTTATTTCTAAAGAAATCTCTTCCAGCATACCTGCGATAGTACAGATGATAAAAAGAGATGTAGACACCGTCTGTAAGAAGAGAGAGAATAAAAAATACATAAAATCTAAAAAAAAACAATTCACTAAGCTAATAAAACATATAATAACATTTTGTGAGTCTAAAGTGTCAATAGACCGGTTTTTCATATACTATAAATGCGAAAGTGAGTTTGTTTGTTTGTTACGCTTTCACGCTAAAACCGCTGAACGGATTTGGATGAAATTGGCACATGGGAAGACTATGATATTAGGATATAGAATACTTTTGATCCCGGTAGTGTGTTCCCGTGGGATAATTTCCGAAAACTACGCGGACGAAGCCGCTGGCAAAAGCTAGTCATACATACAACTAACTACCTACCAAGCAACTCGTATGTGACAAAGAGTTTAATCGAAAACACGAGCAACAGTTTATATAGAGCAGTGACTCAGAAAACAGTTAATTAGAGCTAAGTGAAAGTAAAACACAGTGAGCAAAAGCTGCAGCTTTCCCTTAAGATTTCACAGAAGAAATAATCGCAAATTCTATAAGGCAAGTGCAGGCAGATCCTTTTTCAACCAGGAAAATTGCACGTACGAACTCACCACAACGTAAATACAAAGGGCTCTTTGTCCTTATTACACGTCCGCTGTTTATATACCTAGAACCTGATTGCATGGTAATACACATAGACAACTTAGAAACGCAGGAGTCACAAACTACTTTAGGTACCTACTTAACCTGTGTACTTAACTGCGCAATTAATAACACAGCTGAGTTGGGTACTGGTCATTATAACCGCCTCGGGTCCATTCTAGTTACCGTCACTTTGTATAAATTATATAAAAATAAGCACGACTAGAAAGGGATGGGTATATGGTGATTGGTGTAGATCAGAAAGTGATGGGCGAGGTGGCAAGGGCAGGTGTCACGGGACATCTGCTGGCCCACAGACAGGCACGTGGCGCAACCCTATAAACCGACCTCTACGACTTCCAGCCATAGGAAAAAGTTAAGATCCTGTAATAATTAAGATCCTTTACATTTTTACTTACTGGGGTTTTTCTAATTTGATTTAGAAAAGTCAAAATTAAAAAACAACAGCAGTTCTTTTAAGAATTTAACTGGCCTATAAAACTATCACAAGGATTATTTGTTTAAAGCAAACAAATGTCTTTTACATATTTACTTGCACTTGGATTCTTGTAGAAATCCAAATGCAAGTAAATTATGTAAAGGACGTTTGTTTGCTTCATCGACTAAAAGGTTCTATTAAAATTTTCATAGTTTTCAGGATTTCTGAAATATGTTTTATAATACCTACTAATACAATAAATAACATTAACTTGATCTACAAAATAGAGTTGGTCACCCAAAGATAGATGACTCCAAACTAATTTCGAATAATTTGGTGAAAAATAATTCAACGCAATGACAGGATATAATTTAATTTTTATAAAGAGTTTTTCTATTAAAGCTCGATTATCTTTCTGTTCGAGTCTCAATAAATACTTTGTCTTTATTTCTTTTTTTTTATTATAATCTTCAAAATAAAAATAAGGTTATAAATTGTTATTAGGTATTCTTACTTGTGTACGTCAGTGTGAGGTTTGTTACCAATTTCTTTTCTTGTAGTTATATCCGTCGGTACTGCAACATATCGCTTGTAGGTCAATCAATCTGCCTAGCCTTTTCCCAACTGTGTTGATGTCGGCTTCCAGGCTAACTGGATGCAGCTGAATACCAGTGTTTTACATGGAGCGACTGCCTATCTAACCTCCCCAACCCAGTTACTGGGTAATACGATAACCCTTGTTGTCAGACTTGCGGGCTTCTGACGACCCGTAACGGCTGTCAAAGTCTACAAATGACTGCCGCGACCAACGGCTTAAAGCGCTTTCCGAGGCATGGAGGAGTCTCGGTACGTAAAGATGGGCAACCATCCACAGTCCAACCTCGGCAAGCGTAGCTTAACCAGATGGATCGTTAATAGGTAAGTATACGTGATATATTTCTAAAAACTCCGTTTACACGGTGCAAGTTTCTGGAACGTTCGAGAACAATATTACATATCATGCCATAAAGCACGTTCAATTTTATTGCCTTTCATGAATTGCATGCAAGTGCTTACATGCGTGCGTTTCCATAAAATGGCATGTAAAATAATTGAATGCAAGTTTTGTCATTCAGTAAAATCGCTGCCATTCAATTGTACGTGTTGTTTAGACGGTGCCAGTTAATTGCCCTTAAATTTTATGGTATACCACATGCAATAAACTTAACCGTGTAAATGGAGCTTAGGAAGTGAAAAACAAAAAAAGCAAAAATTATTTTTCCACAAAATGTTAGTTGTAGGTACTTATTGTAACTGTCTGGGGAAAAGTTTATGGCATGGTTATTAGTATGACGATATCAACAGTTAAAAGAAAACTTTCAAGGATAATAAATAAATTTTAACAATAATATAAAAGATAGAATAATGGAATCATGATATAATGACAATCACTAAAAATATAAGCTGAAGTTTATAGCAACTTATCATCATCTGATGGCCGGTTCCTCAAGAACTTTTAAACGGAGTTTAAAAGTGTATTATGAATTATTATTATAATCACTTTACTTTGTCTCTGTCACCTCCGACCTAGACTAGAGTCAAGAGCAAACCCATAACAAATAAAAATAAAAAACTCTGATTCGACAAAATTATCTATTTCTACTTCCTTATACTCGGTTTTTGAGGTCCTCAGATAAACCCCCGATAGTATGTATAACATTTAGTTGTGCTCCTGTTTTATTTTTATCCCGAAATAAAATAAAATAGTAATTCACTCGACTTTTAAGCTAAATTCTTCCTTAACGAAGTGTTCAGAAACACGACATCGAACCAATAATAACTATCGAATGGATAAACTCCGTTTAAAATCCTTAGAAACTGGACACGAGTGCCGTCAAATAGTACCAATGCAAATAACTTCAGTAAGCCCAGACTTACATGGAACGAACAAATTATTACTTAAGGTAGCCGTAAGGTGATCAAATTAATTTTACGATTCCCACCCATTTCTTGTACAGTTTACCATATCCTCAAAGACATCGCTTAATATTATGCAAGTCCTTAGTAATTTAAAGAGACAAAATGTATAAGGATCTCCGTCATTACGGAGTTATAATCATTATTCAGACACACGATCAAGATGTTTGCTGAATAACATGGTCGCTCTCCGATAGTACTTGCATATTTCAAATAAAAAAAAAAGGAACGATAGCTTATTCCTTGCTAGCTTTTGCCTGCGGCTTTGCCCGCGTGGATGTCAGAAATTATCCCACGGGAGCGGGATAAAAAGTATCCTATGTTCTAATCCAGCTCATGGTCTACCCATTTGCCTAATTTCAACCAAATCCGTTCAGCCCACGGAACATAAAAATCCGTGAAACAAACCATCAAACTCACTTTCGCATTTATAATATTAGTTAGGATTTACCTTACTAGATGACCGGCGGTGTACTTCGTACCACACACACGAGACAATACTTAGATTTCTTTCGATTTTTCGGCTGTTCCTTTGGGCTTTCTTAGTTTTCTTTTTCCTAAAAGTAATAAGGTGAACAAAACGAAAAAAAAAAAATCAAATCGGTCGAGCCATTTTCGAGTTTTTACGAGACTAATGCACGGCAATTTTTATTTATTTATTTGTATAATCACTTACAACTATTATTACAGGTACAACCCAATGCAATAGTGAAGAAAGCCAAATAATAACAATTTATTTTTATTTAGTCTAGTTACTGTTTGAAATAAATAATTTTAAAATTGCCGATTTAAATAGATAAAAAGAAAAGTAATTCAATTAAATATTAAGAGTGAAGTAGTTTTTTCATAATTAATTGTTTTTGGTAACAACTTAACAAGTCAGAAAATAACGATATGTCCACCGATACCTTGAATAGATAATCAAGAGAACTTTTATATAAATTTACAAATAAGTGCAAAATAGTGCTGTGCACTATAAAAAAACCGGCCAAGTGCGTGTCGGACTACGCATAATGAAGGGTTCCGTAGTTGGGATGAATCCCAAGAACAAACTTAACATTGTAGTTGAAAAACATGTTCTGCCATACATTCCAACTGCAAATGTAAGTTTGTATGCACAATATTGAGAGATTTACCATGTTGTTTGAAATACCATAGACTTCTTATAAGTTTTCCTAAAATTTATAGGTATTAAACTATTTTCTGTTATTTTTTTTTTCAAAATTTTAAGCTCAGCACTTTCGGAGATGGGGGCGAAATGACTAATTTTAAAATTATAAAAAAATATGTATTTGAGACCCTCATAGTAAGCCCTTTCACTTAATATGTCACTCGGTACAGTTTGCAAAACTTTTTTTTAAATTTCTTATTTGCCCCCCAAAATTGACTCCCATATTCAAAATTCATTTATTTACGTAACACGTCCGTGTTTGGGTCACAGAAATACATACGTGTACCGAATTTCAACTTAATCGGTCTATTAGATTCGGAGAAAATTGGCTGTGACAGACGGACAGACAGACACACGAGTGATCCTATAAGAGTTCCGTTTTTTTTTCCTTTTGAGGTACGGAACCCTAAAAGAGAAAAAATATTTATATATTGGTATTTGGTGACTGGTAATTAGTGACCAATACTTAAACACATGATTGTACTCGTGATAACAAACAACTTTTACAAAAAAACCCGAAATCGCGACAAAAAATCAGCTGTTCCCTACATTTATGTTAGCATAACTCGTCAAAGTGTATGGAGCAGCTGATTTTTTTTTCGCGATTTCAGGTTCAGTCCTATAGTACCTACCTACAACTTGAAATCGCGAAAAAAGAACAAGTTTTTCCCTACATTTTATAGTAAAAGTTGTACATAATTATGAGTACAATGACCTCTTAAAAGGTTGCCACTGTTTACAATTACACCCTGTATATAAAAAAAGGAAAAGAATATGATAATAGGTAAAGAATATGTTATTCTTTAATTATTATAAAGACATTAAAAGTACAGTAAACGGAATATGAAATCCCATCGTATGTGAACCCATTAAAATAACTGGGACCGGCTGAAACTCGATCCACCTTTACTTTTTGTTACCGAATGGTAGTCGCGCCTGTCTTCGGCAGAACATAGATGTTATCAACATAAAATAATATTATCCAGCCTCTTGTCATTATTCCTGTGCTCATGATAAGGAAAATTGTATGATTATACTTCGACGCATTATAATGTGCTTGATCTTTATTTATTAGGGAATTTCTTTTATGAAAAAATTACGAGTATGTCCCTTTTGGTATGAAGACAGCTTCCCAGGTTTCATTCACCCCTTGCTGAATAATATCTGTCTTCTCATTAGGCACAGTAGGTATAGTAATGAGAGCATGTTTTTTCTTTTTTTTTTGAGTTCCGTACCAAAATGGTAAAAAGGAACCCTTATGGTGCGACTCAGTCTGTCTGTCTGTCTAATCGTCTGTCACAGTTGGATATCTCAAGAAATTACTATGCTATAACTTGAGTTTCGGAATAGTCTTAGATGACTTTGCTCAACTATTTTGCAAATACGAAAGAAATAAATATATATATATATTTTGCAACAAAGACTGAAAGGGGGGGCTACTAGGGCATGTGGGGTATTATATGAAAGAGTGCTGTTTGCACATTGTCAAACATTTTTTCTCCTCAGTGCGCGAGTACGACTCTCTCTTGACCGGTTTTTTTTTTAGTTGAGATGGGTTTGCTCTTGACTCTAGTCAAGGTCGGAGGTGACAGAGACAAAGTCAACGATGGCGTGCGCTTACCCAGAAGAAGCCTGTTCACTCGCACTTTGAATAGATTAGGATTTTTATATTTAGTCGTTCAATGCTAATTACTAATTAGGTTACAGTTGGTTTTCAGTGTGTTGAATATTCATGCCCACTAACCTAGTTATGAATCCGGATCTGCTCAGGAAAACATGGGGTTTCAAAATGGTACTTTCACTTTAGGTCAAAAATACTCGTAGTATCCTCAATTTTCACTTACAATACATTACGTGATGATTGAGTTACCTACCAACATCACTGATTCTCCATAACTTTGATGCAACATGCACGCAATAAAAATTGGACTAGAGATAGCATTGATTACACTCTATTATAAAGTGGTTATCAACAGTTAAAATCCAATTTAAATGCATGTAACCCTGCAAAGCATAAACAAGACTCGTTGAAAACGGATGGCTATGAAAAATTCATGTGATTTATTAGGATCAAGATTGTGATAACAAAATACATCACTGCGGGGTATAACTAAGGAAGAATTTATACAAAATAGTCTATAAGTCCAAATTAAGCCATTTTTTTGTAGCTTAATTATGGGAATGGATCTAAGACTTATTCATACAACAATAATTGCTATAGCTTCTAGTTTTGCAGATATATTTGCTGCAATAAATATATCCCGTTTAGCTGAAGTCATTAGGTAAGATCGTAAAATCGTAAAGTATGGAATGAAATAAGTTTGCAGAAGTCTACGATAATCAAGAACGTATTTGGCTGTAAAAAGGCGCCGATTACCTTGTTCACAAACTGAATTTAAGTTCATTGCATCTTTTTCTGTATATTTCATTAAGAAAAGGACAGACGATAAATATTAGTTTATTCCTGTGAAATTAGTCAGCGCCTGACGTAAATTGGCGTATTTTTAGTAGGCAATTTTTTTTACCACGTCTAAACTTGTCTACGGAGTATCTTAATTTGACAAGACTAAACTAATATTTATCTTGTGTCCTTTTCTTAATGAAATAGAATTAAAAAGATGCACTGAACTTAGATTTAGTTTAGTTTGTAAACAAGGGAATCGGCGCCATTACCTCACTGTCATGACGAATAATCATTAGAAGTGCATAAAGCAAATTATTATTTATGTTTAGTAACCGAATCCACGAAAATGTTACTTGAAACACATAAAAGTGAAGGAAAATAACTACAACATCAAGCGTTTCCAGTTTCCACTAATCGGTATTAGCGCCTTATACTTTTAACCGAGCAACATGTATTCCAAAAACGCTTGCTATTTGCATTCTCTCAGTAAAAAAATGATTCATATCATCTAGACCCATAGTGTAATTAAGAATACTTACATTTGTATTTGCTTAAATAAATAAACACAAAAATAAAATAAAAAACAAACAGTATAGATATTATGCCAAGTCACTGGACCAGGTCCATGTCTGAAAATAACCAACTCTGAAGTATTTTCGATGATAGCGAAGGTAGTATCGACAGAAATTTATCAATATTTATACATTATTATATACAATAAAAATCAACTATCGAGATCAAAATGCTGGACGACCACAATGGCTATGTCTATTTTTAGACAAGTGTTTTAATAGATTCTGATAGTACGGTGACCATGCAGAGTATTAGAGAGAAATTCGCTATTATTATTGTAAGTCACAAATTTGGTAAGTTCTCGTTCGAAATCTGTCAATGCGCATCATTAATCAATTTACTGAGTATATAGCTCTGGATTTATATCCAGAACTAAGAGCCTTCCCTAAGAACTAATCTATACATATAGTAAAATATCATACTAACGAAGAATTTCTGTCTGTCTAGATGTACTGAAGTACATCCGGATTGGCGCAAAACGGCTGAACGGATTTGGATGAAATTTGGCACACGGATAATTTATAACCCGGATTAAGACATACGGTAATTTTAATCCCGGTAGTACGTTCCCGTGGGAGGTTTCCCGACATCCATGAGGGCGAAACCGCGGGCAAAACCTAATTTATTTTATATTTTGAGGTTTAGTACTCAACATATAAAATTAATTGAGGTTTGGGTTGAGGTACACATAGGTAGAAAAATTAAAAAAATATATATATATATAAATTTATATATATATATATAAATTTAAACCTAACAAAAAAATTGTTTTTGCGAAATATTATGTAATAATAGGTTGGGGAAAAAGTTTCTTCGCATTTTTTAAGAAAATTCAAAACATTTTTTAATATCTATAGTTTATTTACATTTAACTAAAGTATGTAGATACCATTTTGTTCGATAACTTTTTGCCATCTTGTAGGTAGGGACATGATCCCATTGCTATAGAAATTTTGGGACTTCTGGTCAAAATACCGCGACAAGTGGTTTTGGCAGTCCTCTCGTGATGTTAACTTGACACTGCCTAAATAATTCTGAAGAGACCGAAACAGGTGGAAATCTGAAGGTGCAAGGTCAGGACTATACGGCGGATGCATTAACACCTCCCAGCCAAACTCTCTTAATTTTTGCTGAGTGGCTAAAGATGTGTGAGGTCTAGCGTTATCATGATAAAAAACCACACCCCTTCTGTTGATTAATTCCGGCCGCTTTCTCTCAACTTCTTGCTTTAATCTCATCAGTTGTTCGCAGTAGAGTTCAGTATCGATGGTCCTGCCTGGTGGTAACAGCTCATAATGAATAATGCCCTTCCAATCCCACCACACACACAGCATCACCTTGTTGCGAGTTAACCCGGGTTTCGCCACAGTCTGTGAAGCCTGACCGGCCTTTGACCACGACCTTTTTCGCACGTTCTTGTCATACGTGATCCACTTTTCATCACCAGTTATCAGCTTCTTCAAAAATGGTTCGGTTTCATTACGTCGTAATAAAGAATCACAAATGAGTACACGGTTCATTAGGTTTCTTTCAGTGAGCTCGTGAGGTACCCAAATGTCGAGCTTTTTTGTGTACCCAGTTTTTTTCAAATGCGCCAAAACTGTTTTGTGGTCAATTTCCAGTTCTTCAGGTACGTCGTACTTAACTACTAATCACTTTTTCAAAAATGGCATCCATTTTATCCGTAATAGGGCGACCAGAGCGACGTGCATCTTTGACATCAAAATTTCCGGATTGAAAACGCTTAAACCAAATTTGTGCTACTCTCACAGACTAGGTCCATAAACATCGCAAATTTTTTTCGCGGCTGGCGTGGCATTTTTACCTTTTTTGTAATAAAATTTTAAAATGTGTCGAATTTCTTCATTACATTCACTCATCTTGACGGTACGAAAAACAAATGAAAATCACACATTTTCCTAATTTGAATTTGGAACTATGTTCTTTAAAATTTAAACTTTCAATGATACCAAAACCAGCCAGATACAAATAGTATAGCCAAAGAGATTTTATTACAAGTTCATACATACTATAATGCGAAAAGACTTTTTCCCCAACCTAATATATGCTATTAAATGTACAATATCTGTGTATATACAGGTGAATTATTCAAGCGGGCGTGGATGTCCAAATCCGAAACTGAGGAATAGCGAAAAGTACTCAAAGGAGTTACGGGCTCGATTTTGATAAAAACTAAAACTGCATCATTGGATTTTTGAAAAATCAATATTTCTAGCCAGGAATCAAACCCGTTGATTTTGAAAAAAAAGCACACACACACTGTATTCAAAGATTACACACCATTCGATAGTGTCGCTTATAAGGATCGAATTCTGGGAAGTAATGGCATACGCCAAACTAAATGAAAGAGCTTATTTTTTACAAAATACTTTTTTATTTTTCTTATGTTACTCGTACCTACTTTTCTATTCTCTATATCTTGTTATTCTATTGTATTTACTGTATTACTTCATAACTTGAATAAATATTATTATTTATTATTATTATTATTAATCCTTGATATTGATTTTTCAAAAATTTTTAGTTTTCATCAAAATCGAGCCCGAGACTTCTTTAGAAACTTTTCCCTATTCCTCATAGTTTCGGATTTAGCCATCCTGTGTATATAAATATATTTATAATTACGTTCTCGAAAACGATTTCGATGAAAGTTGCAATATACGGGTTTACGGGGGCGAAAAATTGGTCTAGCTAGGTTCATATATCTGGAAAAATTCGTTTTGTCTACTTCCATCAGAACAGAGCTCGGTCGCCCAGGTACTATGTAATTATGTAAGATTTGAACAAAAAATATAAGTACGTACATTGTAACTACTTTACTGGCTAACATTTTAGTTGAATCATCAGCAATCATTACAAAAAAGAACCGTAACAAGAGTCACGTTCTTACCAACTGAAACCTAAAAAAATACCTAATAGAAGCGCCAACGTGGTCACAACATTCCTAGGCACGCGACACCAAGGTCCAAGACTGGAAACATTGACGAGTTTCCTAAATAGGAATCCACCTCACACAAGAATGCTGAACTTAATATAAAAAGAACCGCAAAAAGTTTCTACATTAGCATGATACTTTGACTTGACAATTAATATGGACCTATTAACTAACTCTTGAACTTGAACTTAGTTTACTTGGTACGTTGGTATGCTAAACACGTTTATAGCAAACTGTTATTACCAGAGATCGGAATAGGTAGAGTATAAATACCTAAACTTCGAGGAAAAAAGTAACAAGAGTGGATACCTCCTATAAAATCCCGGAATGATAAACATGATTAAATCTCGGAATTTAAGAAATTGTGAATTATTTATTGTACCTACTTTGAATACATTCGTAACTAATTTAATGTTTATAATAAAATAGTAAATAATTCGCAATTTCTAATTCCCGGGAAATAAGAAATTGCGAATTATTTATTTTACTTTGAATACATTTGTAACATATTAAATATTTATAGTAAACAATATTCATAAAAGAAGAACACGGCTTTATGAATTATACAATGAAAGGTCTTTTGTAAACACTGCTGAATTTAATTTATATATTAGAAATTATTCAAAATGATTTAAAAAAGTTTGTTGTACGAGTATGGCCAAGTCGCGTTATTTGAGTTCGAAGATTAAAAACAGTAGTAATGTAATTAAAACGACATGGAATATTATTGATAGTGAAACGGGAAGGTCTAATAACCGAAGTGCTGACTACAGCCTGTCTATTAATGACAACATAATAAAATCAGACTCACAAGTCGCCGCGGCCTTTGAAAATTTATTTTCAGATATTCCCGTTTCAACTACTAAATCCCTAAACTCATCAACTTCCGTTGCTGAGTCTTTGCTTAAGGAAAATGTTAATGCTTGCGATTCGGAATCTAATTTTGAACATATTACCTGTAGAGATATAATTAAAACCTTTCACACTTTAAATGTAAAAAAGACAGCAGCCCTGTGGTGTAATTCTGTAGAAGTTGCTAAGTCTATTATTGACATTGTAGCACCTACTTTAGCTCTTATCTTTAATAACTGTATTGACTGTGGGGAGTTTCCTGACCTTATGAAATATAGTAAAATAATACCTTTGTTTAAATCAGGTAGTACATCAGATCCCACAAATTATAGACCTATTTCAGTACTACCTACTTTTAGTAAAATTTTTGAGAAATTAATTTTAGACCAATTGCAAAGAATTTTTAATAAATATAAATTATTACATAACAAGCAGTTCGATTTTACAAAGGGTCGTTCAACTACTGATTGTGTTGAACTTTTAGGACATATTTATAATGCATAGGAAGACAAATGCGATGCCTTGGGCATCTTTTGTGATTTGTCCAAGGCATTCGATTGCGTTCTTCATGAAACGTTAATCAGGAAACTCCGCCATTACGGAATCCGGAACACCGCTCTGGATCTTCTTACTTCATACTTGAGTAATAGGATTCAGAGCGTTAACGATAATGGAAAAAGATCGCCCGGATCTAAAGTAACAATGGGGGTCCCACAGGGCTCGATTCTTGGTCCTTTCTTGTGTCTTATTTATATTAACGACTTGCCCTACCTCATAAAGGATAATCATGATATAGTTTTGTTTGCGGATGATACTTCACTTTTGTTTAAACTTAAACGTAAGCAGCTGGTTACTGACGATGTAAACAGAGCGATCTCAAAAGTAGTCCACTGGTTCAATGTTAATAATTTACTCCTTAATGAAAAAAAAAAACCAAATGCTACCTCACGTTAGGCAGGTGAAAACTAACGTGTTGATAAAGAGCGAAGAATTGAATCCTGAAGATAGCACAGTATTCTTGGGTTTAACTTTGGATGCTAAGCTTCAGTGGGGCCCACATATAGATAAATGGTCAAAAAAGCTAAGCTCCGCAGCATACGCTGTTAGGAAAATTCGTAATTTAACTAACATAGAGACAGCCCGTTTAGTGTACTTTAGCTATTTTCATAGTGTAATGTCGTACGGTATTCTGCTGTGGGGAAATGCAGCCGACATTCAGACTATTTTTGTTTTGCAGAAAAGAGCTGTTCGATGCATTTATAAATTAAGTCCGAGACAATCTCTCAGAGAGAAATTTAAGGAGTTTAATATAATGGCTGCCTTCTCAGTACATTTTTGAAAATCTTTTATATGTCTATAAAAACACTAAATTGTTTAAAAAATACAGTGATATCCACAATATAAATACTAGGAACAAACACAAATTTGTTGTCTCTCCAACAAGGCTCAAGAAAATAGGTGGCCCATTCAGGTACGCACTTTTATAATAAACTTCCAAACCACGTTCAAGATCTAAGCCTTAATAAATTCAAATCATTCATTAAACGCAAGTTGTGTCAGAAAGGTTTTTATACCGTTAAAGATTATATTGAGGACAAAAAGCCTTGGGATTCAACTGCTCCGAATTTTCTTTTTCTCTTTTTATTTTTACATACTGAATGTTGACATGAATATTTACTTTGTAAAGTATTATATTATTTTAATGTATTGTGAATGTGAAGACTATGTAGGTCATTGCTTTTTTTGTTTGTTTTATTTTTTTCTCTCAGTTATTTTTAATCATGGTCTGGCAGTTTGAGTAATTTATGCGGCCTACCCCAATGTCCTTTCTTTGGTATTGCTCGTCGAATCGTTGAGCTCCTTAAGTTCTGAGTTGAGCTGCGCGATTACTGACAAATGCGTGCTCTGACTGGACAGGTCCTCTCAATCTGTGAGGTTCTTTCCTCAAAAGACCATTTCAGACACCAATCTACATGGTCTTCACATGAAGTGACCAAGATTATGTCTGGACTTTATAAGAGACTGTGACCTCTGAGTTTGTTTCGGCCTTTCTTCTCAGAGTAGTCATATAGGAAACGCCGACCTTATCTAGTTAAAAAAAAAAACATAATTGACTTGTAAAAGTGTTTGTACAAACCTACTTACAGAAATAAAAATCATTTATCACAATAAATAATTCGCAAATTCTTAAATCCCGCGATTTAATCGCCATGATTTTCATTCCGGAATTTTATAGGAGGTATTATCCATTCTTGTTACTTCTTTCCTCGAAGTTTAGGTATTTATAACGTACAGTCACGAACCGGGATTGTTGAGCCACGAGCTTATCATCTTAACTTGGTTGTGTTACACGAATGCCGCCCGTTTTTCGATATTGAAATGTCACATGTCAAACTTCTCGGGCGGCATTCGTGTAACACAACCAAGTTAAGATGATAAGCTAGTGGCTCAACAATCCCGGTTCGTGACTGTACCTATTCCGATCTCTGGCTTATTGATAAATGATAAATGATTTTTATTTCTGTAAGTAGGTTTGTACAAACACTTTTACAAGTCAATATTTTTTTTATTACTGTAGTGTTTGCATATTGAAGTATTTTTATTGTGAATTGCACATGTAATTGACTTTCAAATTATACCGTGAATGGAACTCTGTTTGCTGTTGGAAATGACTAGCAGAGAGATATGAAAAACACAATGTTATTTTTTAAATTAAGAATGTTAAGTTGAACTCCAAATGGGAGTCCTGCTCAGCATTATCAGGGAAATATACCTGACGCTGATATTCTCCTGAATCCAGATATAAAGACATCGAGCAGACGAGTTAAGCAATTTAAGTTATACATAACTTGATTACAATCAACAGTACCTAGGTAAAGTTTTCCGGGATTGTTAAGCCACTAGCTTTGGTTGTGTTACGCGAATGCCGCCCGTGTAATTTGACATGTGACATTTCAATAACGAAAAACGGGCGGCATTCAAACACAACCAAGTTAAGATGATAAGCTAGTGGCTCAACAATCCCGTTCGTGACTGTACCTTGCACTTATAAAAAGTCTCATTGTATTTATATTATCACAGAGCAATGTCTTCTTCTTTACACAGCACAGTAGGTAGGTACAGACGCCAGCACATCGAGCTTCTATAATCTGTCTTTCTTTAATAGATATTCAACTTTATCGCTAAAGCATTAGGTTCCAGGTTGATTAGGAAAATTTGACAATTTCGGGTAGCTTGACCTGCTGGCGTCTGTACATTCAAGTATCTTTAGTTTTGCTATAATATAATATTATGTACATTTATTTCACTGGGCATCGTATTCTGAGAATGGTGATGAAATGCGTCTATCAAAGGTTCATTAATTTGCCATGACAGTATGACAGAGACTGGCTAACATTTAGGTACCGCCGCCTTACGTTTTTTTAAACACTCAACTACGTATACGAGAAAAAAAAAACAACTAAAAAACGACTCCAGTTGACGCGTCAGTCAATATAGACCTGTCAAAACATTGTTTTCAAACGTTTGAATTCTAAAATCTATATATATAAAAATGAATCGCCGAAATGTATGTACGCGCATAACTTCCGAACGACTGCATCAAATTGGATAATTATTTTTTTGTTGTGTTTGTAATTGTTAGGACAAGGTTTATATGATAGAAAATGTGTGAAAGTTGCCAGGAAAATTCGGGAAAAGAAAAAGAAAAAAAAGGAAACTGAAAGTGCATTTTCTGTGGGAATGTTGTATGAATTATTGAAATTTTGACAGGACAACGTTTGTTTGGTCAGCTAGTGTGATATAATTCATATATTCACAACTATTGAACAACAGGGCTTAATTTAAGCGTTATAAAAAGGAGAAAAACGTGGCTCGTTACAGTACGTCGCGAAAAATTTGAACCGCCACCATATTCTCGCGTATGCAAAAATCATGATCTATTTTTATTTTATTATGTATGACAGTGCTGGAACATTTATATGTAAGCGCATGAGTAAATCCGCATACGCACTATTCCAATTATCAAAAAAAGTAAATATTGAAACATTATTGACGGCGGCGGCGTATCCTGGTTTAGTACTCGTAGGTTCAATTCTCCGATATGGTGTTATTTTTTGGGGACAATCAACTGACAGAGAGGAGGCCGTATTCAGGATGCAAAAGCGTTGTATTAGATCTATGTGCGGTCTGACTACAAACCACAGACAGTTGTAGGCCTTACTTCAAATCATTACAACTGTTAACATTTCCGGGACTATATATATTAGAAACTGCACTTTTTGTAAAAAGAAATCCGCATTAATTTATTAAACTGTCAGCAGTCAAGACAACTCAATTGCGTACACAGTACAAAAATTATGTAACATAAAATGTAAAACTGCTTCGATGTACAGTAAACGCTCAAAAGTCCATAAGCATGCTAAAGATTACATTGCTATGAACTGTGCGAGCACGAACCAGTACGTGTGCGTGTATGAGCCAACATTCCGCAGATAACACACACTAATGAATTGTCGCATGTCGTCGTACTACGCGAAATAACATTATATTTCTGTTGAATTTAGAATAACTCGTCATTGTGGCGACCTGTTCTTACCATTGCATTGCTAAAATTCGCATAAACATAACATGTGCTGGTAGCTGTTTGGGCTAAGCAATGGTTTCACGATCAATGAAGTCCGAGTTCGAATCTTAATCACAATGTTGGACTGTTTTTTGTTTCTTTGGAACCGTAATAATATATTTCTAGCAAAAACTTGTAAGATGTTTATGTTCATTTATTATTTATTTTTATAAGAAATTAATATTAGTTATTGTATTATTATTTAACTATTTTTGTGATTTTTAATTTATCTTTTCGGTGTTGGAAGGTTTAAATAAAAAAGTCGTGCTGAATGGTAACAAAAATGTTAATTCGTTTTATTTACTTATTTATAAAATTAACAAACTTAAGAGAATTGTGACGTTACATTCCTACTAGATAAAAGAAGTTTTTTTGTAAGTTCGTTCATAGGATTTTTTGTTGTATACCCACTTAGTCAATTCATAATAACATAACAAAGAAAGGATATTCTAATAACACATATATAATTGTCAATACCTATTTAGTTTTCTATGATCTACCTTTCTAACTTTACGAAATGAGTGACCAAGCGAACAAGATAAAGAATATTATTATATTTCTGTCCCATTACTTCCAATCAAGTAAAAACTTACAAAAAGTCAAGTACTGCGTGAGATTTGAACTCACGGCTCACTGATTCACGCATCTATATGCACGCGCTTAACCGCTAGGTCATCTTTACACATGTTATAATTTTGAAATTATGAACTACAATCAGTTGTTGACGACGCATGTTTATGTTCTTGGAAATAGAAGGTCTTAAGTCAAACTAAACGCCAAGCTATTGCTTTGTGAGTTTGCTTATCGACATTTGGTCGCGACTGTACAAAAGCTTTTTCGGAATTGCTCCTAGAATATATAATAAGATTCCTAACTCCATAAAAATAATTTAAAATAGCATTGCAGAAACTTCTTCTTGACAGATGCTACTATACAATAGACGAGTTTTTAAACGATATTATTATAATTATATTAATTTTTAAAGTTATAATTATTAATGAGGCATATAAAATTTGACATCTGTAATTTATTTTTATTTTTTGACTATTAGAATGTTTGTGTTGTATTAATTACTTATTATTATTTTTTAGCATATTTACTTTGCATTTCTAATATTTGTATGTCTTAAGACAAAACATAGCGTACTATTTTATATATTATTATGATCTATTGTATACCTATGTTTAACAAATAAACTTTATGATTATGATTATCTTACCCTTTACTTTCATGTTTTCTTCAGCAACATGAGTTGGAACCGAAATGTTTTGTTCCTTACGTAAACTGGCAAAATAAAAAGTTCATTTAATCCTTGTTATGAAAATTCGAATAACTGATGTTTCACTAATATCAAATCTGAATGCCAATTCATTGTTATACCACGTCTTAATTTAATTATTGTCAGGAAAAAGCATTGGCAGAGCTGCTTTTAGCTGAGCCTGAATGGAAATAGGCATAAGGTGGTTTGTAGCAGCGCCGAGTATAGAATGTGGCACAACACATGTATAATGAAGGCATCGTTTAATGGTTGATCAGGTGTGAATTTATGAATTATATCATATTTTAGAATTCAAACACACCCTAATTACGTAACATACTTCCAATCGGAATCTGAATCATTTTGAAGCAATTAGCTAAACCATTGCTTGATATATACGAAAAATGTGTCTGCTCGACAACGTAAATAACGCAATGAATGTTGTTGAACTGTCAAAATTAAACCGATTCCGATTGATAGTGTTGCGCAATTAGGGTGCAGGCGCGCCAACTGGTGTCAATTTTTAGAACTACTGAAATTATCTAGCCATTAAAATACTCACATCGAAACAGAATTTTTGATTAATTTAAAATACCTTTAACCATTCAAAAGGTACAGAGCCCGCACTTAGTTCCTCAACCTGATTGTATTAATTGCACGGACATAAAGCATCGGACATAAAATGGTGATACAATTAAACGACTATAATATTAATAAAACATGAGAAAGGTGGAGTTGTCGTTTGTTTGATTGCAAGAAACACCGAAATATCCAATTTCCCGCTACAGCAGTAAATCTTCATTTTATTAATCCCAACTTACCATTTTACATGATTACCCATCATGTAAAATGTTAAGTTGGGACACGTTGAAACAAGGGTAATAAACACGCATTTCAATTACCTATGTTTTAATTTAAATACTAGATAAACAAACTATAAAAGCTAGATAAATCTTTTATAACCCCTAATCAGCAAATCTGCTACCGAAGGAGTTAAATTGCCATCATGTAAATACAGAAGGCGCGAACAGTTTTATTATTAGTTATAGCGGTTGATGTTATCTTCTCATCGTGATTTTTATCGCGAGATCAAAGCGCGAATAATAAAGATAAATAGATAAATAATTCATAGTTTAGATTTTAGCACTCATTAATAAACCATGCCCATGTCACAAATAGATCATTATCAACATCTATTAGATTTGCTTATCTTAAATACATCAATCAATATATTTTGTTTTCAACAGATTTTGCTTGAGATTGTAACATGATTTATTATATTTTTAATTGGAAATTTGATCCGTAGACGACATTTAACTTTAAAATTGCCGGACAATAAAATCTTAACAATGGTTATCGGCGATCGAGTTATGCGACTTCCGTTGATCCGTCAGATTATAGTTTTTATACGTTCGCAATCACGTATTTTAATTGTTAATCTTACTAATCGAATTTTAGGGTTTGCATCGACGACAACACCAATTTCTTCTTATATTTTTTATGTAGCTGCTAGCAGCGCCCCGCGGATTCACCCGCGTAAGTCTCGAACCAGTAGGAATATAGGGATAGAAAGTAACTATGTGTTAATCCAGGTTATAAACTATCTGTGTGCCAAATTTCATCAAAATCCGTTAAGTAGTTTTTGCGTGAAAGAGTAACAAACGTCCATCCATCCACACAAACTTTCAAATTTTTAATATTAGTAGATTACAGCAAAATTTGGTCGTAATTAGTATTACGACAAAATTTGGCTTTGATGACTAGCAGAGAGCTCACGAAAGGATAGAAAATTAGTCTAGACGGTAAAAAGGACTAAGTATATAGGTATAATATTATGTCTGACAAAAAATGTGTGTCAAAAAGTCCCTAAAATATATCATTATTATTATTTCCTCACCCATCAAATATAAAACAATTATCATCACCGATTAACTTCCTCAAGCTCATTGCCAACTTTGTCATTATACTTGAGATTATTTCAAGGAAAACATTATTTTCATTAAGTTTTTCGATCATCGACTGACGGTCATAACTTCTAAGGTTTGATTAAATCGAATGAGCACAAAACAGAAGTATTCGTTGATTAGAAAGCAGATGTTCAACGTAATGAGCGTCATTTTAGACGCAGATATTTATATAAATGCTGACTTGTCTACGTTGTTGGAAAGCTCACACATACCTATAAAAGAATCGGCCAAGTGCGAGTTGGAGCACGCACAATGAAGGGTTCCGTATTTGGGATGAATTTATCCTAAGAACAAACTCAGCATTGTAGTTGAAAAACATGTTCTCCCATACATTCCAACTGCAAATGTAAGTTTGTACGCGCTCAGTGCCATGGCTCAGTAATTTCGGAGATAAGGGGGGAATGGTCAATTTTCATGTATTTTCTTAAATTACTTTGAAACAGTTTACTTTAAAATTATAACAAAAATATATTTGAGACCCTCACAGTAAGCGATTTCATTTTATATGTCACACGGCACAGTTAGCAAAACATTTTTTTTTGTAATTTTCTTGTTTGCCCCCAAAATTGACCCCCATATTCAAAATTCATTTATTTACGTTACACGTCCGTATTTGGGTCACAGAAGTTCATACGTGTACCAAATTTCAACCTAATCGGTTCATTAGATTCGGAGCAAGACGGCTGTGACAGACAGACAGACACACGAGTGATCCTATAAGGGTTCCGTTTTTTCTTTTGAGGTACGGAACCCTAAAAAGACACAACTAATCGAGGGCTACGCTACTTTAGATTAACACTTACATATGTTACTTTAAAGTTAATATTAAACCAAGTTTAGATTGAAATTTTCCCTTTAGTCTTAAAATAATAATAAGTAGGTGTAATAATATGTACAAGTAATAAAGGAGGGGAAATAATCATAGGGCATCAAAAATGTCCGCATCGCTGTCAATAGATTAGCAGTAATACCTCTCCTAAATACGCTAAACCACTGTTGGTGTTCTTTAATAAATAAATAAATAAACGGGAAAAGTACCCAAAAGGCTGGCAGCCTTGCCACGTTGTATGGCAATGCTTGTTCTTTGGCCAAAAAAAAGGGCCACTCCTCTGGTCACGTATAGAGTCAACCAACCGCTTGGCAATGTCTCGAAAAACTAAGAGGGCACTCGGACCCATGGCCGTAGTGTTTCAACCCCAAAAGGCTCGAACATATAAGTGCCAATAATATTGGAAAATTTGCGCCATTCGAGGTTTTCTGCACCCGCAGCAGCCGCCCCAGCACAGTCACCGTGCTAGAAAGATGGGATGGCGTAAGGGTGTCCACACACGTTGCATCCCTCACCAAATGCCTACCTACCTTCCAAAGCATTATACTCATTCCGTCTGGGTATTTCCCATCGCCGCTTGTGAAGCTATTGGGTTCTAAAAGAGCAAATTTTCTTTATTAGTTAGACCTAGAATGCTGGATAGTTCGTCATCATGTCAACTGTTGCTCACCGCCTGACGAAAGCTTTTACCATAGAATTCTACTCATATTTTGCTAGATCGTCGATTCATCTGTACGGAGCCCGAACAAGACTAAGCTTGTTCGTGGTCTCCCATCTTCAAAGACGATCTTCCAAAGACAGGTTTTCGCTGACGCAGACAAGTTACATATTGAGTAGTGATCTAGTTTTTAATCAATACTTCCGATCGCATGAACATGAATATGTCATGCATCGGTCGACTTAAATAACTTTCGCTTAACGATGCATATTGCATATGTACATAAATGCATATTAATCACGCATTAGCAGGATGAATTGCAAAACAAATAATTATGTAAGTTATCACTCAACTTTTCCGTTACTTAACGCTAAGTAGGTAAAGTAGGTACCTATATGAAATCAAAGCTGCAATCGTCACTTTGGGTCAAAATCGTCGTCTTCCGCGTGAACAAAGTTAATCGTTCACTGTAATAAGCATTAGATTACCGCCCGACCAATTCCACTGACCAATTGCAATTTCTCATAAAACCACCATAGCCGCATAGATTTCCTGCATTCAAACACACGTCTGCGAATGCAAAACATGCATAATGCATGTAATTTGCCTAATTGGCGTTATTTATCACGCTGAACGAATTAACTAGATTATTCAGATTTCTGTTGGGGCTATATTAATGTCTGATATCAATATAGACTTATACTTGTCGTCATTGACAAGTATGAATACGAATGCGCTGCAGGTTTTATTTATAAATATGCTTTTAAGATTGTCTACCGCACCAACATTGTAAACAGTAGTGGTTATTTGAACGATTCACGTTTCAACCATCGTGTTTTAACCATTTCATAATACTGACAGTTAAATTTGAAATGATTTATAACCATGTATAAGCGACTCGTAAGCATACAACTGAGCATATAACGGGTACGATCACTATGATCCATCATGTTTTAAGTTTGTAATATTTAAAGCTGCAAAACTAGTGAACGTTCACCCACTTTCATCATGTTTTAGTTTCGGTTCAATTATTGCATTGAAAAAAGTATTGCCTACCACTACTTAGCATATCCTTAAAGGGTTCCGTCCCTACAATTCTGAAGAACGAACATAACAAGTCGCTACATGTAAAATAAAGTATTCAGCTGCATCCGGTTAGACTGGAAGCCGACCCCAACATAGTTGGGAAAAGGCTAGGCAGATTGATTGAACATAACAAGACACCAAACCTTGGCAACACTAGGTACTCATGTGCAATCGACAACGAGCCATGAAGTGTTTCTCACGAAGATGAAAATTTAAAGTAGTACATACCTTGTAAGTTGTATATCCTATCCCGCAATATTTGAAGACTGAGGTATTCAACCAGTGCGTCCTGCCCGTTGTGAGATACGGTGCCGAAACGTGGACACTGACAGTCAGGCTGGTCCACAAATTCAAGGTCACTCAGCGCGGTATGGAGCGGGCTATACTTGGTATATATTTGATAGATAAAATCAGAAATTAAATTATCCGGAAATGAACCGGAGTTACTGACATAGCTTACAGAGTAAGCAAACTGAAATGAAAGTGGGCTGGCCATGTTGGTCGAAAGACCGATGGCCGATGGAACAAACGAGTCCTGGAGTGGAGACCACGTATCAGCAAGCGTAGCTGGGAGGCCCAGCAGTACCGACGACCTTAAAAAGTGGCTGGGACAGACTGGATGAGGAAGGCGGAGGACAGAGTGTTGTGGCGCAGCCTGGAAGAGGCCTGTGTCCAGCTCTGGACTGCGATAGGCTGAGTTGATACTTTCTACATTTGGAAATGTTACACATCTAGAATATGACTACTTAAACAAACAAAACATTTTTTGACTTCTTGTCAACAATGGTTTATTCCGATCTGTCACCCTGCTTTGTCCCCTTAGAGAAACAGATCGGAAAAAGTTTGATTTGTCCCACTCTACTGTTAGCAACTTTATTCACCCCTATCTATCCTAGATAGGAGTGAATAAAGTTCGAACTGTCCTCTCGTTGCTAACAGAGGGATAGATGTTTTTTTTTTTGCGATATGTTCCTCTAAGGGGACAAAGCAGGGAGACAGATCGGAATAATCCTCAACAACATCATTGATAATTAAACTCTATCACACCCAGTCACGGATATGTATTCTCAAGAGTCTTCGTTTTAATTTCTTGAATCTGTCATTAGGAAGCTTACATAGAACATTCAAGAAACTTAATTTTTTCCAGGGTTCTCACCTCAATGGTACCCTAACAGCTGCAACGCGTTATCAATTACGATGCAACCACGCCTTTTTCAAGGTGTGTAATAAACCCGCTCGCGATAATACAGCATTTCGTGATCACACATTACACTGCGTAACATCTCATTACCACTATCAGTAACATGGTGACGATAATAAGCAATCGCTATTTCACTTTCGATTTAAAAGTAAGTTGTTAATGCTGAGCGATGTTCCGAATAGTTCCGAGGTGCTGTAGATGTTTGTTATGGAATTCGGAAGTCGTTTGTTGAAAGCTTACTATAGTAGACTGATTTAGCTAATCGACTTTGGCAGTTCATTGTAGCCATTTGTAGCAGACAGCGCTGCGGTGACTGTTTACAAAGTTAATAATATATTTAATTCTCTACTTACATTTATTTGATGTCTGAAAAGATTTAGGTCCATACTGTATGTACTCGTACATTCAGGATCATTACTTTAGGTACTCAGTATAATTTTGTATCCACGTTTAGAGAATTACCCGATTTAGTTGAAATATGGTACACATAAAAATTTCTGTGACCCAAAAACACGGACGTGTAACGTAAATAAATGAATTTTGAATATGGGGGTCATTTTTAGGGGCAAACAAGAAAATAAAAAATTAAAACTGTACCGTATTACACATCACATATCAAATGAAAAGCCTTACTGTGAGGGTCTCAACATATTTTTATTACATTTTTTTTTGGTTAGGTTTGTACAAACACTTTTACACGTCAATCATGTTTTTTTTTTAAACTAGATGAGGTCGGCGTTTCCTATCTGACTACTCTGAGAAGAAATGCCGAAACAAACTCAGAGGTTTATAATTTTACAATAAATTGTTTTAAAGTTCTTTTTTTTAATTTAGCCCCTTCTTTGGAATCTGGTGACTAATGACTTCATCACCAAACTCAACGCCAACCGATATTCCACAAAGGTTATGTGGACGACCTCGTAATCCTTGTCTCGGGGAAGGTGACAGGAACGACCTGCAACCTCACTCAGCAAGCGCTACACATTGTAGAAAGATGATGCCAGGAATTTGACCTATCGGTGAACCCCGCTAAAACTGAACTAATCATGTTTACCTATAAACGAGCATTAGGCCCTTTCCGCCTACCAAAACTGTTCAATACAGAACTCCAGTTGACTAACGAAGTCAAGTATCTCGGGATCATTATAGACAGTAAGTTAAACTGGAGTAGTTATTTAGACAACAAACTAAACAGGGCTTGCATCACCTTCTGGCCGTGTAGCAAAATGATAGGTGAGAAGTGGGGCCTATCTCCCAAAATTATACTATCGCTGTACACGGCAGTGATCTGCCCCATGATCACCTATAGGGCTGTGGTCTGATGGCCCCGCAACAAATTTGTTACAGCTTCCAACCTACAACACATGTAAAAACTAGCCTGCACGGTGACTACGGGTTGCATGTTCCAAACTTCAGTGGGGCCCACATATATAAAGCCTAGCCTAGCGTTATGTCATACGGTATTCTGCTCTGGGGCAAAGCCGCTGACATTCAAAATATATTTGTTCTTCAGAAACGAGCTGTTCGAGCAATTCAAGCTCGGTGCCAGAGTTTCTCTGAGAGATTTTTTTAAACATATATTAGGTTGGGGAAAAAGTCTTTTCGCATTATAGTATGTATAAACTTGTAATAAAATCTCTTTGGCTATACTATTTGTATCTGGCTGGTTTTGGTATCATTGAAAGTTTAAATTTTAAAGAACATAATTCCAAATTCAAATTAGGAAAATGTGTGATTTTCATTTGTTTTTCGTACCGTCAAGATGAGTGAATCTAATGAAGAAATTCGATACATTTTAAAATTTTACTACAAAAAAGGTAAAAATGCATCGCAAGCCGCGAAAAAATTTACGATGTTTATGGACCTAGTGTAGTGTCTGTGAGAGTAGCACAAATTTGGTTTAAGTGTTTTCAATCCGGAAATTTTGATGTCAAAGATGCACGTCGCTCTGGTCGCCCTATTACGGATAAAATGGATGCCATTTTTGAAAAAGTGGAGCAAGATCGGCATATCAGTAGTTACGACGTAGCTGAAGAACTGGAAATTGACCACAAAACAGTTTTGGCGCATTTGAAAAAAAACTGGGTACACAAAAAAGCTCGACATTTGGGTACCTCACGAGCTCACTGAAAGAAACCTAATGAACCGTGTACTCATTTGTGATTCTTTATTACGACGTAATGAAACCGAACCATTTTTGAAGAAGCTGATAACTGGTGATGAAAAGTGGATCACGTATGACAAGAACGCGCGAAAAAGGTCGTGGTCAAAGGCCGGTCAGGCTTCACAGACTGTGGCGAAACCCGGGTTAACTCGCAACAAGGTGATGCTGTGTGTGTGGTGGGATTGGAAGGACATTATTCATTATGAGCTGTTACCACCAGGCAGGACCATCGATTCTGAACTCTACTGCGAACAACTGATGACATTAAAGCAAGAAGTTAAGAGAAAGCGGCCGGAATTAATCAACAGAAGGGGTGTGGTTTTTCATCATGATAACGCTAGACCTCACACATCTTTAGCCACTCAGCAAAAATTAAGAGAGTTTGGCTGGGAGGTGTTAATGCATCCGCCGTATAGTCCTGACCTTGTACCTTCAGATTTCCACCTGTTTCGGTCTCTTCAGAATTCTTTAGGCAGTGTCAGGTTAACATCACGAGAGGGCTGCCAAAACCACTTGTCGCGGTATTTTGACCAGAAGTCCCAAAATTTCTATAGCAATGGGATCATATCCCTACTTACAAGACGGCAAAAAGTTATCGAACAAAATGGTACCTACATACTTTAGTTAAATGTAAATAAACTACAATAAAAATTGTTTTGAATTTTCTTAAAAAATGCGAAGAAACTTTTTCCCCAACCTATTATTACAAACATAAACAAATTACAAACGTATTCTCACGGTGGCATCACAATTCATCTTCGCCAATATCTTATTTATTAGACAAAATATACATTTATGTATATACACTAAAAACAGTGATATTCACAATGTTAATACCAGAAATAAGGACAAATTACGTGCTCCATTTCACCGGCTTCATAAGGTTCATAACTAATTTGTTGGGCTTGGTATATCTTTTTATAAAAACGCATTTTAGGGCAAATCCAGCAAGGAAGGGGGTAGCCCTCCCTCGCTGGATTTGCCCTAAAATGCGTTTAAAACTAAAGTAAAATCTAACCTTTGTTCATAGGCATACTATTCGCTACAGGTCGCTGTGTTTATATTAAGACAATGTTTATGTTCTTTCTCCAGAATTAGCTTACCTACTGACAGGTTATATGAGTTCATAAATAATTATTTATTTTCTTTGACTGTAAAGAGTCAATAATTTTAATTTTATTTTTATTTATCATTGACATAATCTACTCATTATAATGTTTTTTTATGAGTGGTATTGCAATATGTGGTTAGCTAGTGACCTCGACAATTGATCATAATTATTCTTGCCTGAGCAACCGGCAGCAAGTTCGTCCTGCTCCCTTAGATGTCACTGCTTGCGGTAGCGTCGGGGGTCGGGTTGCCTCCTTCCCTCAAATATGACGAGGCGGGTAATGGCTGATCTTTGCGTTATCTCGTGAACGGGTGCTGCTTGTGGTGACTGGTCGTCTTGCTAACCTTGGTTTTGTTTTGTTATTAGTAATTTAACTCGTTGTTTATTTTACTTCGATGGTCCTAGTTTATCACTTGCGACTTCGAGTTACGACTACATGTACGGCTATATGTAAGTGGGCACGCCCTTTATTACTGGAGGCTTTTATTTAGTTATAAAGTTTTGCTTACGTTTTTAGTATTGTATTTCTGTTTCTGCTTGAGTATAGTTTTCGATTTTTCGTTTTTTTTTGGTATATTGGCGTGTGCTAGCTGACTTATAGCAAATAATTTAATTTAATTTAATGTGTGTGTTGTGTAATGTTGTATTATTATGCGCAGTGTTGTATAGATTTTTTTTTAACTGATCAGACAGCTGTGCTGCTGGGGAGTTTGTTGCGCCACTTCTTCTCCTCAGCTAAAGCACTAGGTAGTGGTGAAAGGCGGGCGTTTTAAGGGACTGTCTTATGCAATTTTGACGTTCGAAAAGTGCTGATTCTCAGCCTAGTTTGAATAAATGACTTTGATTATTTTTTTTTATTTCATGAGGACCACTCTGACTGCAGCAGTCGAAGCCATGCTGGGTTGGCCACCGCTCCACTTGATCATAAAACAGGAAGCAACGATGGCGGCGGCACGTCTTATGATCGGTTCCTGGAGAATTCTTAAACGGAGTTTAAACTCTTGATAGCTATTGATTCGACAAAATCATCAATTTAAGCGAATTCCTTCATTATGCTCGGTTTTTGAGGTCCTCAGATAAACCCTCGATAGAAATTCACTCGACTTTTAAGCTAAATTCTTCCTTAATAAAGAATTTAGCTTTACATGATTTCGAACCAATAATCACTATCGAATAGGTAAATTCCGTTTAAAAACCTCAGAAACCGGGGATTAATGCACTAAATGTCTGGACATACCACACTAGGAAAATTGCTTATTATTCTGATTTACCAGTATAAAAAATTATATTATTTATTTATGGTTCACCAACAGATGTTACAGCGATACATACATAGAAAATACATAACAATAGATCTTAATTCTACTGCACACCCAGTTACAGGTAAACACCACATGCGATTAGTCTATTTTACAGCAATTTTACAATTTAATACAATAATAAACGAAAGTGCCAGCGTGAAGTTAGGCTTAGACTATAACTAACTTAATGAATGTTAGTATTGTGGATGAATGTTACTAGATTTTCTGTGTACACATCCTTGGAATAGGGGAACTACTACCAAACTTAGTTCGACGGAAAGTTGGAACTAGAGGAGTAATCGGCTTCCGTGGTAGTCTACGTGGGACTCGAAAAGAGACTTTACTTAGGAGTTTAGGGCAGTCAGTTTTATTCCCGAGCAGCTTGTAGATAAACCTTAGATCTAGGATATCTCTCCGTTTCTCAAGGGACTTCATTTTAAAAAGAGCTTAAAGCTATATGATTTTCTTTTGATTTTTTCCCCACTGAGAATCCGAGGTAATTTAAAAATCTTTTTTGCACTCGCTTCATCCTAAGGCAATGAACAGCGTAATGAGGCCGACAGGCAGTACTACAGTATTCCAGAACACTGCGAACCAAAATGCAGTATAGCAATATTTTCGTTTCACATTTTTGGAATAATTTGCTGTTACGGATCACAAATCCCAATGCACGTAGCCCTCTTTTTATAATACTGTCTACATGTGGTACAAATGTCAGCTTACTGTCTAACGTGACACCCAGATCTTAAATACAGTTGACTTCTGTAGCGAGGTTTCATTAATATTATATGTTGTTACACAGTTTCCGGCTAAATTTGATGTGCACACACTTTGCGCAGTTCATCATAATTTGATTACGGGAACACCATTTGGATAGTCTATCCAAATCCTGTTGCATCAAGGCAGCATCCCGCGGGGATGTCACTATCTTTACAATTTTCATGTCATCGGCAAACAGAAATGGAATAGTATTATGGAAACATGTAGTGACATCATTAATAAATATAATGAATGGAATAGGACCCAAATGCGAGCCCTGTGGAACTCGATTGCGATTGCATAACGGGCTGAATGGAAACCGTTAACAACAACATAAAACTCTCGATCGCACAAGTAAGTTTTGAACCAATTAAGAAGTGCACCATACATTGAAAGCATGTCTACTAGAATTTTGGGGGGAACCCTATCGAATGTTCCTATAAATACACAAATGTTTGTTTGTCTGTTTGTCCGATATGACCACATCAATATTAACTATGCGACGACTCATCCGAACTTGCGGATGATTCGTCTCCTTACAATTTTAAAAGAAAACATTTCATCCGTGGATGAAATATTTTGCGGATGAGTAGTCCCCTAAGTCACACCGCGCTGCTTGGGTCCTAAACAAGGATTTCCCCATTACGAAAGCCATAAATGACCGGCTAATCAAAGGATTTATCTTTGATAAAAAATAGTAAACCCAGCTTCACAAGGATCGCTGATGCGAGGTTTTGTGCCCTGCAGAGCTGCGCATTTTCACGGATGGATCCAATACAGATAGTGGCACAGGTGCAAGAATCTTCTCGGAGGACTTCAATATACACATAGCCTTCAGCCATCATGGCCAATGAAGTAAAGGACCACTCGATCAGCATACTCTCACACAGTTTACTCTGGGCTAATATACGAGTGCCTCCAATGTCTCAACCAGATGGGTAGACTCAATAATATAACCATTCAATGGATCAAAGGACACAGTGGTTCGCTAGGCAACGACGCAGCCAACGAACTTGCCAGAAGGAGGTCGAGTATGGCACCATTGGGGCTGGATGCCATCGTGCCGCTCCCGTTCAGGTATTTACGCACTCTGGTAAGGAAACATACCAGGGACCAGCATCACAAACTATGGTTGGACCAAGGTGAGTGTAGGCAGGCTACGGAAGCACTCCCTACGAATGATGGCCTCCTGACCAAACAGGTTCTCCGACTAAAGCCTTTGGAGCTCTAAAAAATCAAGCTTGTCAACGCAGTAAAAAAAAATACGGCCTTTTATGCGACATATTTTGATACTTGCAAACAAATCAAACCTGAACTTACCGTTGACCTAGAATCATGAAATTTGGCAAGAAGCAAGGTCTCACAGCAGAAGTAAAGGAAAAGTCCGAAAATCGTTAATTTGTAATTTTAGCACAAAAAAAGATTTGGAATTACAAACTTTGCATTTGGAAACTTATAAATTGGAAGTGCCCACGCAGCTATCCGGTGTGTCACAATTATGCGGAAAAAATGTAAAATAATAACAACCGTCATCAGTTTTAATAAGTCGTATGAACAACAAATAAGCTCTTCGTCAAAGTTGAATTTCTTGTTCATACAAAATGATGACTTATTACAACTGACGAAGGTTGTTATTATTTTACATTTTTTCCGCAAACATTGTGACATCCGCCGGATAGCAGCGTGGGCACTTCCACTTGTTTTTCTATTCCGTGCTTAGGTATATTAATGTATGAGAACATGTTTTTCAACTACATACAAGCGCGCGCATACAACCGAAATCTCATCGAAGTGAGAGTGAACAGGCTTCTTCTGGGTAAGCTCACTCCATCGTCGACTCTGGCTCTGTCGTTTCCGACCTAGACTAGAGTAAAAATATAATGTTAAGTTGGTTTTTAGGATAAATTCTTTTCAACTACGGAACCCTTCATTGTGCGTGGTCTGACACGCACTTGGCCGGTTTTTTTCAAAATAATCAAAACCAGCCTCTGCCCTATGAATTAATTAGATACCTATTAATTATGTAACAATTAAATCAGGTTAATTAGCTATTTATTAAAATTACTCAATCTTCGTAATAGACATTAATTAACTTCGCATAACATTAAACATATACTCATTGCGTGGTGATATTTCCTAAATCATGCATAAATCTCACGGCTACTAGAGAAAATTATAATTACGTAGTTAATCGATTGAATGAATTTTGTAGTAGTAGAATTTTAACTTTCAAATAGGCCTTTAGCTGAATGACAGTTGTTAACGCAACCCCCTACCCCTGTCACTATCACCGTACAGCGTGTGGAGACGTTCCTATATCGGGGGAGAGCTGTGACATTTTCTTCAGTAAGCAGTAAAAAGGCTTAGACTTATTAAAACTGAAAACTGATTTTTCTCCAGCAGCTGATTGTGAGCATTTGAGCACCATTACACGCGCTGTTGACTTGATGTTGAGAGCAATGCAAGAGCAAAAACGATTTTGGTATAGGTACTCCTGTGAAAATAATAAAGTTTATTCATGAAAAGCCGGCCAAGTGCGTGTCGGACTACGCACAATGAAGAGCTCCGTAGTTGGGGTGAATTTACCCCAAGAACAAACTTAAGACTGTAGTTGAAAAACATGTTCTCCCATACATTCCAACTGGGAATGTAAGTTTATACGCACAATATTGAGAGATTTACCATGTTATTTTAAGACTTAGACATAGACTTCGGTTTAAAAAACTTTATTTCTTATTAAGACAATCGTCACTTTTTCAATAAATCTTACATATCAGTGCGGGTAGAATAAAACACAAAAAAAGGTATGATTATTGTCAACAAAATTGGAAGCGAGTTCACTGCATTCCTAAAAAATATAAATAAAGATAAGGCAAACACAAGTTAAAAGATGTTGCTGTTTTAGACAAAAATATTTACAATTAATATAGTGTTTCGTCATTGTAACTAAAAGTAAATAATTTATTTTTAAATATGTTGAGTGAAGTCGCTTCTTTTACATCCTTTGGAAATTTATTATAAGTTTCCTGGAATCTATAGGTACCTACATACAGATACCTATATTTTTTTTTGCAATTTTCTGTATTTTTGCTTTTACTAGCCGCGCTTGACTCGGTGGAACGCAGAGCTAAGAGGCTCATTGTCGACGCAGAACTAGTGGACGCCAAGCTTCATAGCTTGGCTCATCGCCGCAAGGTTGCCTGCTTGTCAGTCTTCTACAGATTGTACTTCGGTGAGTATGCTCAAGAACTCCACGACCTGATTCCACCGGCCCCCTTCTATCCCATCGGACCATCGGCCATTGGACATCTAGACGCATTGCCAGTTACCATCCCTTCCTAGTTGCTATTCCAGCAATTCGCACTAAGCGTTTTCAAATGTCTTTTATAATGCGCACAGCAAAAGAGAAAAAAAACTCACTACCTGCGTCTGTGTTTCCGAGCGCATACAACCCTAATCTCTTCAAAGTGAGAGTGAACAGGCTTCTTCTGGGTAAGCTCACTCCTTTGTTGACTTTGTCTCTGTTACCTCTGACCTAGACTAGAGTCAAGAGCAAACCCATCTCAAAAAAAAAAAAAAAAATTACTACGCTATTTATGTACAGTGTGAACAGCGTTGGACCAAGGTTACTGCCCTGCGGAACACCATACGTGGTACTGCGATGTTAATTAAAATAAAAGATAATAATTAAATTAAAAATATGATATCATCTACAACATCAAACGAATGAAATAAAATTATTTTATACGAGTAAGCATTGAAAAAAAAGTCTTGCATTAAGTTTTTAGGTGTGTGCGAATTATAAAATAACTCATTTCACCTTCAACTGTAGAAACAATCTACCAATAACTCTCGTGACCTTTTCTTGACTGTGAAGCGTGCGCACAAGGTGTTTCCCCGCTCATAACCATGCAACCGGCCGTCTAGATAAACCTCTAAAGCTCATTTCAAAACAATGCTATATTATAATAGCATACAGTTCATAGCACAACAAAATCGCTCGCCATACATTTATTTAGAACACGTTCTCACTTTGCTATACTAAGCTATACAAAACCCAAATTTTATGGGTCCCTAAACCCACACAAGCTAAAGACTCATTGTGTTAGTATGTAGGTATTTCTAGCAACCCCTGTAACATAACTTGTGTCATTTTATATTTCTGTTTCTATAGTTTATTATCACTTAATTTTTATACGAGTACATTTCTTTTTAGCTTAGGTTATCACTGTATTTGAGAATGTTGGTTCACCTGTTATTGGCAACTGTGTAAGCCCAAAACTGTTATAATACCTTTTTTTTTGTTAATTGATATTTTGTATACAGAAGCTATATATACTAATATAGTATATAAAAAAAGCAAAGTTTGCAAAGTTTGGATGCCTTTCGCCCAGAACCTGATGGCTGTACCTCGAAAAATTTGTTCAACTCCGCCTCTACGTCAGAGAAATCATTAAATTGTTTACCTCACAAATATTGTTTTAGGGCTCTAAACAAATTATAGTCTAATGAGGAGGTCTGGGGAATAAGGTGTGTGGGGTATTGTTTCCCAGCCCCAGTTCTCCAACTGTTGCTATACGCTATGAAATTGAGTGATACACTATGCTATGATCGCGCGGCGGTCTCCTCCCCGCACGCCCCGCAAACGGGACGAACGAAACGACACGTCTGCTGGGCACGAGCCTGCGGGTACAAGCGACAGCGATTTATTTATTGTTGTTCTCTTTAGCGTATTTTTTTCTATGGTGGACATAGGACTGCAACATGGAACACTTTATATATCCTATATATCCATGTCTATGGAACACGAGTATAGACCAGTACAAAATAAATGACTTAAAGGATGCTGCGTGGGGAAAAACGGGAACTTTATATGATTTGATATCCAGAGTCGGGCATTTTTCTTCTTTTTTAGCAGCAATGATACGTAAGAGTCAAATTCCGCATTGTCATTAGCGCAGTATGAAATCCAATCCACACAGAGTATCAAATCCACAGATTGCGATAAACTTACCGCAATCTGTGACTTCTGTGAGGGTGTGCAAACAACAATGGATTTGATACTGGACAGTCTTGAAAGTTCATCAAGCGATGATGACAATGCGGAATTTGACTCTTACGTATAATTGCTGCTAAAAAAGGACAAAAATGCCCGCCGTTTTTCCCTACGCAGCACCCTTTAAATAATTTATTTTGTACTGGTCTATACCCGTGTTCCATGAGCTTGCCATAAAGCATATTTAAATGTGAACGCAATGCTATATAGTATAGCTAAATAGCTTTTAATGTTGTACTATATAGCAGAATAGTATAGCGTAGTCTGAAATGAGCTTAATATTCGAGATCATCTTGTCGAGCAATTGACCAAACCGAAGTGATACTTAAAATGTGCTATTAAATTATCGTACATATAGGTCAAAGTGGTTTTGCTAATTATGAAAAAAATAATAAAACTAGATGCTGAACGTTTCGTAGACGTATTGATTGTAAACTGTACAGGAGGCTGGGTAATTAGCACAGCCAGCCGTTACGGGTCGTCAGAATACCGAAAGTCTGACAACCAGTCTGTATCGCATTACCCAGTAACGAAATGCGATACCGACTGGCTATGTGGGTTGTAGAGGTCAGATAGGCAGTCGCACCTTGTAAAATACTGGTACTCAGCTGCATCCGGTTAGACTGGAAGCCGACCTCTACATAGTTGGAGAAAGGCTAAGCGGATGATGAGATGATGAATATATTTTCTTAAATTATTTATTAATTTAATTAATGGCTAGCCTGATGGTGACAGGAGGCTGGGTACCCTGGGGCGGCAGTCTCGACATTCGTAACGATAGCTTTACGAATGAAATCGCTCGCTAAGTCCTAATGGAGTACTAAAACGGTCAAAATTGGTTGACAAGCACGAAAAAACCATTTAGAGTTTCAAACCAGTTGCGGCGAGAACCGTTTTTTTATTTAATCATGTTCTCCAATTTTCCTCGTTATTCAAGGTTAATTTGAAGTGGCCAATAATTGTCTTTGAAAAAACCTAACCAAAAAATTACCATTTTGCCCGTCTAGGTACCCCATTAGGACTTAGCGAGCGATTTCAATCGTAAAGCTATCGTTACGAGTGTCGAGACTGCCGCCTCTGGCGTGTTTATCGTTATTCGCTTTCTACAGATGTTTGGGCGTGGCTGATTTGCGTCACTAAGTCGGAATTTCATAATATATTATATATTTGTTATACAATGTGGGAGGAGGTTGTGCCGCACTGCATTGATTGATCGGAGCAATTTAAATTACTTTTTTTAAATCAAAAGTCATTTATTCAAACTAGGCCGATTTAGAACTAGGCAGATTAGTGTTACGTACCTCAAAAGGAAAAACGGAACTCTGATAAGATCACTTCGTTGTCCGTCTGTGTGTCTGTCTGTATGTCAGTCAGTCTGTCAAGACACTTTTTCTCCGGAACGCGTGGAGTTCTAAAAAAATCAAGCTTCTAAGTCAACGTAATAAAAAAATACGGTCATTTATGCCACATATTTTGATACTCGCAAATAAATCAAAACCTATATGGTACATACTGTTGACCTAGAATCATGAAATTTTGCAAGGAACAAGGTCTCATAGCACAATAAAAAAACGTCAGAAAATCGTTAATTTGTAGTTTTATAAAAAAAAAACTCAAACTTAAATTTGCTGTTAAAGAATCGACAGTGACGTGTATGGGAGAACATGTTTTTCAACTACAATGTTAAGTTTGTTTCTGGGATATATTCTTATCGACTACGGAACCCATCATTTTGCGTGGTCCGACACGTACTAGGCCAGTTTTTTTTAATTTATTTATTAACTGCTCTTAAAGTAGTCAGTTTGCGTCAGCACAAGATACGTATCTAAGTATTTATTTATTAATAATAACAATTTATTTTTTATGTAGTTAATTGTTAGTAGGATAAATAGTTAGTTGTATATTATGTAGTTTAGTTATTTTGTACTGTAATTAAATATGAAATTGAGACAAACTCCATAGGTACTGAATTCCTACAGAAATCTCTACCAGCAGTGCTATTCTGTACAAATCTCACCGTGAAAACTTAGGTGAAGTGAGCGTGGAGTGAGCTGTCAATAGTGTCAATCCCTAGCATCAGGTGGAATGACAGCTCTCTTCAAGCTCACTTCACCTACGTTTTCACGGTGAGATTTTTACAGAATAGACCGACAGGTCCGACCGAGGAGATTGATAAAACGAGAGATATAGGCAGAGTGTAACCTATAGGTACAAGTTATATTATTATTAAATATGTATTAAATAACAGATGAAGTACTTAGAAATTAAAAAAAAGTCCAGTACCTATAGCACAAGAAACATCTGCATTATCAATAAAACTTTATAAATCTAGCAATAGGGAATATACATGTAATTGTTTTTTCACTTGGGGCCGATTGTTCAATCTTCAGATAACTTTTATCTGAGGAATAAATATGGTGGTTTGACATATTTTCTATACAAAAGCTGTCAAAGCGTCAAACATATTCCCGAGTATCTAATATAAAGCCAAGAAAAGTATCTATAAAAAATTAAATTCAACTACTGCCTGTTGCTCAAAATAATTGGACCTAGTTATGCAGAAAGCAGCCATATGGCACTTTTTCCAAAACTGAGTTATAAACACAGTCATACAAATTTCGACATACAAGATTTTTTGCAAAAACAGTCATGTCGATATCTCTATTTATCACGGAGATATGAGCCGTCAAATGCAGCCATGTCCATACATCCGTAATGCAAACATCGACAGAAAAATGCTTTGTACTTTTCCCGACATGGCTGCTTTCTGCATAATACGGTCCAATTATGAAACACCACAACCACGTTTTAGCTAAACTCGGACTTTTAATTAACTGCAGTAAAATGAAACTTTTTATCTGTCATTTCGTTAAAAAATGTTCCCATTTTCAACAGAAATGACAGTAGAAGTGTCATTTTACTGCAGCTAATTAAAAGTCCGACCTTAGATTATGTTCAATTGAACATACGCTCCATATGGAGCCGCACGTACGGCAGCATTGAGAGACTGTTGTGGGCTGGCAGCTGTAACCTATATTCTACTCATTAAATATTGAATCAAAAGATCACAAAAACAAAGATTGAAAATACGGTTCTGGGTGAAAAAGATATGTATGTAGAAACTGGTTGGAATATGGGGCTCAGCTTTATAAGGAACTAGCTTCTGCCCGCGGCTTCGCCCGCGTGGAGGTCGGAAATTATCCTACGGGAACGTACTACCGGGATAAAAATTATCCTATGTGTTAATTTAGGTTATAAACTATTTGTGTGCTAAATTTCATCCAGATTCGTTCAGCCGTTTTGGCGTGATTCGTGAAACATCCGAACTTTCACATTTATAATAAATATTAGTAGGAAGTAGGATAGGATTGCCCGATTCCTGATCCACACACAACCGTCCACGCCGAGCGGCACGTCGACACTGACCGGCGTACGCGCATTTGTATCGCGCTCCTGCCGCACCCGATCGGAGCCAGTGATATTTGTTTGTATTACTCTCGTGTCTCGACAACTGGCATAATGCTTAGTAAATGATCTCCGAAGGGATCGTTACTTTACTTCGGGATCTATGCTAATAATAAATATCTACAATTATTCACGTAGGTATAAGACTTTGATGAATATTGTTTATCTCTATAAATCAACGCGCCTACACTGTCCGAGGGGGCCCGTCCCGTTGACCCTAGAACAAACTCTACCCTTTTTCAGAGTGTCCGTCCGAATGTCACAGATACTGTCAGCCTAAACCTCTATACACACGAACCCACTTACTCGCAATAAAATAGTGATAAAGAGCGGATCTTATAAATAATTGTAAAATCAAAGAAAAACTGTACGCAACGGTGAGAGCAGCTGTTTTGATTTTTATGTTCTGTTTACAAAACGTAAATTTTACAAATGTAAACATCACACTCGCGAGCGCTTGACGTCTATAGACGTCATAACAATAAAACTTCTATTGTATTCCGTTTACCGTCCGCGACCCGATTAAGTTAAAGTGAAACAATTATTAGTACTTTCTAGTCATTCCTGTCAAAACCGCTCGCCCATCGAACTAAGATACAGACCGTTCACAGTTCATCATTGTCAAAATCACAGTGATTTTTATAGTTGATGCAATAAGGTTGCTTTTGGGTTGCTACCATTGACAAGTCTGTCTTAATCACAGTGATCTTTATTTTCGTTGCATTAAATAAAATGATTTAATTCAGACCTTACAGTCCATAGATTGTTAGTAATAAGTTAGTAACAATTTGTGCTTATTGGCTAAGTTTGTAATGTTACTAGATAACTCTAAGTACCCTTACCGTCTTAAACCTAAAACCACCTCCACCTTTGGATGAGGCATTAAAGTTGCTAGTGGGCTGCAACTGTCAGAGCTATCAGAGGTAAAATAACTGAACGGTCGGGTCAGTAAGTAGGTATAGTTACTGAATATACAAACTTCTCACCATCGTGCTTCTGTGTGTTAGCAATGTAATTAGCATTTAAACAAATCAAAAATATAACTATGAATGTAGGTCCTAATAAGATTTAAGAAATATCAAAGGGATCAGGAGCAGGCTTCTTTCAGTTTGCTAATAACGACGTTCTGTATTCAAAAATCCTTCTGTTAAATACGGTCTCTATTGCAATTAACAACATTAATTAGTAAGCCATAATTCCACAGTTGTGGGAGTGATCAATTTTGAAATCGGATACCATCTGGGGACTAGACAAATAACCATGCCACAAAAGTCCAAAACAAGAAAGGGCCATGTATTTACAACTTTGAGCGAGTGGCTCAATTTAACGATTGCCGAATTATATCCATATACATGATGCTGCCATTCGGTCGGTCTTCCTCATATTATGTGATCTTGGCCGCATTGACGTAGACACCGATGGTAGACCAATGATGGTATAATGTGACAGCAGTGAATTACAAAACAACAAAGTCGTTAACTGTTCCTATAACTTGATTTTGATTATAAATACGCTTTCCATATTCTAATAGTAAAATAAAGTTTCACCAAAAATATATGGTGCAACACTATCATTATGTCATGGCTACCTTGATATAATTAAGAAGTCGTATTCCAACGAGGCCGAGTGTAACATTCCTTACAAGACCTTCTATGTAGGAAACACTTATTAGGCTTATATTTATGAGAAGTGATCATTGGTGCAATGGATAGATAATGAATATGGGCACCTTGACTTGACCACGATGACGTCATGTAGTGTACTTTTGCGCGATGTCCTGTCGCTAACAGTCGATGTCATTTTGACAATACTAGACACTTGATCACCTCATAGCCCATAGGGAACCTTGACGAAGATGATTGATGACCTTCCATCAAGTCGTGATTGCATTACTCTTATTTTTTAGATGATAATCACCTGATTCCAAAAACATGTCGATGGCCTACAAATTGCAATCACCAATCTATTTGACATGCTTCACTCTATGGCACCCCCCTTTCTATACTGAGATGACGGCTACTAGAGAAGTACAAATTGGGATAAGGGCAAGAGAAAGATGATGCAACTATAGCTATCATCTAGTCGCGCGTGTTGATAAACCTGGCTTAATCAACAGATTATGGAATTTTCCCTTACGGCTGTTAATGATCAGGTACGGTTGAAGAAGAAGCCCATGTTCATCTCTGGTATAGGCCTAATACTAGTCCAAAACTTTGTGTTAAATTAAATAAATAGAATTAATTGTACTGTCGAGGTTTGAACCAAGTCAATTAGTGTCTAATTACTCGCTCTAATAAGTCCCTCGGTCAAATTGTGTAATTATCGTAATTTATATTCTAATGCGTTAAACACAGATATCACCTTCATACACAAAATGCGTGATTTGCATAAAAAAAAACTTTTAGTTCCTCCTCGACCTACTAATATGTTTGACGTCATAAACTTGACATGAATCTCAAAAGAGAAATGAATTCTAGTTCAACATAGTAAAATTTTAAATATCGTTACGTAACCTCTTAGTTATGATACCTTGAGGGGCATAACCAGAACTATTACCATACGAAAACGTAAGTGATTAAATCGCTATTTAAAATGACAGGTTGTTACTACATGCTTATGTCGACACTTTTGTAATACGTAATGTCAAAAAAAATATCTAATTTTATTCCACCCACCCACGGTTTGCCCTTGAGTGCAATTCTACCGCTGTAAGGAAAAAGGCCGAATCTACAGAAATATTGAAATGGAAAAAAAATAATATTTGGTCCTGTTTAAAGTACAAGATACAAAGGTAGATGCGTCTTTTAATAGTAAGAATAACTAGGTTTTCGTTAAGTTTACGTCAATATAAAAACACTGGCAGATGCGTCTTTTTTCCGAATATGTAAACAACCCTATTTCGAAAAAAAATTCAGATACGTCTTTTTTCCTTATGACGACAGAATTGACGTCAGTCCTTAAGATAAGAACAATTAAATAATAAGTAGGCGTACACATAATTGCAACATAGAGTCCGCGCCACGAAAGAAGGCCTGCGGACAATTTGTGGAACTACATTTTTTTTATGCAATGTGATGCAATGACATAGACACTAGTGCTGCGTCAAAAGGACTTCATTGGTGGCGCGGACTCTACTTGCCATACCGGCCCTGCATGAGACTGACGCAGGAGCTTGCGGAGACTAGCACAAGGAAAAGAGGCCAAGGCCCAGCAGTGGATGATGTCGGGCTGTGGATGATGATGACACATAATCATGTAAGAACTGAAACTTACACAATTTTACAAGACGTACAGACGCCAGCACATCATGCTAACCGAAATTGACAAATTTTCCCAATCAACCTTGAACCTAATGCATTAGCGTTAAAGATGAAAATCTATTAAAGAAATTTGACAGATTGTAGTAGCTTACACAGACGCCAGCACGGCGTCTGTACTAGGAAGTGATATCAAAAACAGTGAGACACGAAGGATATTTACATATCACGATCGTTATCAGTTATATTTCATTTAGACACATAACTAAAAATATTTAAACACTAAACATGTCACCAAAAACTAGTATTAAGAGGGCTGTCGCACTTTATCACCTCTCTAGCTCACACGTGACCAAATTTTTAAGAATGTTAAATGAAAATACGTTCTTTGTAAAAATGTGATCAATTAGCGAACTACTAAATAATGCTAATTTAATAGGTAATTATTAAACACACATTTTCATTGTGGCATTTATTTAACTCATCTCAAAAAAGATGATAATACTTTTTGAGCTGAGTTCATTAGATAACACAATAGAAATGTATTTTTTAATAATTATCTATTAAATTAATAGTATTTACTAGTTCGCCAATTGATTACATTTTTCAAAATAGCATCTTTTAATTTAACAATCTTAAAAATTTGGTCTCGTGTGAGCGAGAGTTGACAAAATGTGACAGCCCTCTTAACCTATGTTGCGCTATGTTTTTATCGTAAACACCTCTTTTCACACTGTCTGCTACATAATTTAAAGCACTAATTAATTTACTAACATTAAAACGTTCGTGTTAGTAAAACTAATGCCATATAAAGTATTAAATGATAAATGATTTTTATTTCTGTAAGTAGGTTTGTACAAACACTTTTACAAGTCAATCATGTTTTTTTTTTTTTTTTAACTAGATGAGGTCGGCGTTTCCTATCTGACTACTCTGAGAAGAAAGGCCGAAACAAACTCAGAGGTCACAGTCTCTTATAAAGTCCAGACATAATCTTGGTCACTTCATGTGAAGACCATGTAGATTGGTGTCTGAAATGGTCTTTTGAGGAAAGAACCACACAGATTGAGAGGACCTGTCCAGTCAGTGCACGCATTTGTCAGTAATCGCGCAGCTCAACTCAGAACTTAAGGAGCTCAACGATTCGACGAACAATACCAAAGAAAGGACATTGGGGTAGGCCGCATAAATTCCTCAAACTGCGAGACGATGATTAAAAATAACTGAGAGAAAAAATAAAACAAACAAAAAAAGCAATGACCTACATAGTCTTCACATTCACAATAAATTAAAATAATATAATACTGTACAAAGTAAATAGTCATGTCAACATTCAGTATGCAAAAATAAAAGAATAAAATAAAATTTGGAGCAGTTCAATCCCAAGCCTTTTTGTCCTCAATATAATCTTTAATGGTATAATAAGCTTTCTGACACAACTTGCGTTTAATGAATGATTTGAATTTATTAAGGCTCAGATCTTGAACGTGGCTTGGAAGTTTATTATAAAAGCATATACATTGACACCTGAATGAGCGACCTATTTTCGTGAGCCTTGTTGGAGGTACAACAAATTTGTGTTTGTTCCTAGTATTTATATTGTGGATATCACTGTATTTTTTAAACAATTTAATGTTTTTATGGGCATATAAAAGATTTTCAAAAATGTACTGAGAAGGCAAAGTCATTATATTAATCTCCTTAAATTTCTCTCTGAGAGATTGTCTCGGACTTAATTTATAAATGCATCGAACAGCTCTTTTCTGCAAAACAAAGATAGTCTGAATGTCGGCTGCATTTCCCCACAACAGAATACCGTACGACATTACACTATGAAAATAGCTAAAGTACACTAAACGGGCTGTCTCTATGTTAGTTAAATTACGAATTTTCCTAACAGCGTATGCTGCGGAGCTTAGCTTTTTTGACAATTTATCTATATGTGGGCCCCACTGAAGCTTAGCATCCAAAGTTAAGCCCAAGAATACCGTGCTATCTTCAGGATTCAATTCTTCGCCCTTTATCAACACGTTAGTTTTCACCTGCCTAACGTGAGGTAGCGTAAATTTAATGCATTTGGTTTTTTTTTTCATTAAGGAGTAAATTATTAACATTGAACCAGTGAACTACTTTTGAGATCGCTCTGTTTACATCGTCAGTAACCAGCTGCTTACGTTTAAGTTTAAACAAAAGTGAAGTATCATCCGCAAACAAAACTATATTATGATTATCCTTAATGAGGTAGGGCAAATCGTTAATATAAATAAGAAACAAGAAAGGACCAAGAATCGAGCCCTGTGGGACCCCCATTGTTACTATAGATCCGGGCGATCTTTTTCCATTAACGTCAACGCTCTGAATCCTATTACTCAAGTATGAAGTAAGAAGATCCAGAGCGGTGTTCCGGATACCGTAATGGCGGAGTTTCCTGATTAACGTTTCATGAAGAACGCAATCGAATGCCTTGGACAAATCACAAAAGATGCCCAAGGCATCGCATTTGTCTTCCCATGCATTATAAATATGTCCTAAAAGTTCAACACACATCTTCACATCAGTAGTTGAACGACCCTTTGTAAAACCGAACTGCTTGTTATGTAATAATTTATGTTTATTAAAAAATCTTTGCAATTGGTCTAAAATTAATTTCTCAAAAATTTTACTAAACGTAGGTAGTACTGAAATAGGTCTATAATTTGTGGGGTCTGATGTACTACCTGATTTAAACAAAGGTATTAATTAATTAATAAATATTAATTAATATACTATATTTCATAAGGTCAGGAAACTCCCCACAGTCGATACAGTTATTAAAGATAAGAGCTAAAGTAGGTGCTACAATGTCAATAATAGACTTAGCAACTTCTACAGAATTACCCCACAGATCTGCTGTCTTTTTTACATTTAAAGTGTGAAAGGTTTTAATTATATCTCTACAAGTAATATGTTCAAAATTAAATTCCGAATCGCAAGCATTAACATTTTCCTTAAGCAAAGACTCAGCAACAGAAGTTGATGAGTTTAGAGATTTAGTAGTTGAAACGGGAATATCTGAAAAGAAATTTTCAAAGGCCGCGGCGACTTGTGCGTCTGATTTTATTATGTTGTCATTAATAGACAGGCTGTAGTCAGCACTTTGGTTATTAGACCTTCCCGTTTCACTATTAATAATATTCCAAGTCGTTTTAATTACATTACTACTGTTTTTAATCTTCGAACTCAAATAACGCGACTTGGCCATACAACAAACTTTTTTAAATAATTTTGAATAATTTCTAACATATAAATTAAATTCAGCAGTGTTTACAAAAGATCTTTCATTGTATAGTTCATAAAGCCGTGTTCTACTTTTATGAATACTAATGGTAGCCCAATCACTGAAAGACGCGTTACTATTAACCGAGATAGTCTTGGGAATAAAGATGAGATTAAATTGTTGACAGTACATATTAAAAAAATCATCATATAGATGATTAGGATCAGTATGATTAGCCAAAACTGTTAATTTATTAATGAGTTTAACTTTAAAAGCTTCCAAGCGACTTGTAGTTTTGGGGTTAACAATGATATCCTTTTTAGCCACTTTGTTGTTTTGGTTTTGGATAGTAATCCTTTGCCCGCAATGATCAGAATCCAGTAAATTTATAATTTCTTTATGGCTTGGAATAACATCTGTATAAATATTATCTAGGCATGTAGCACTAGTAGGGGTTATTCTTGTGGGCTCCAAAAATAGGTTTACAAGATTGTATGACTGAAACAGACTTATTATTTTACTACAAGAATCTGAGTTTTCTAATAAATTAACATTAAAATCACCGCAAATGATAATAGATTTATTTGAGTTACATATCTTGTGTAACACTTCATCCATTACCTTTTCAAAGCAGTCATACAATCCTGAAGGGGGCCTGTACACACTTAATACAATAAATTGCTCCAATTCTATACAAGCTATTTCAACTGTCCGCTCAACAGATAAGCTCACAATATCCTTACGGTCTTTAAATTTCAGCTGGTTACTTACTAAAATTAATGAGCCACCATGTATAGCATTTACTCTGCTGAACGAACTACCAACCTGGTGATTATTAAAATTGAACATAAACTGGTGGCTTTTAAGCCAATGTTCTGTTATACAAAGAATGTCAATACTGTTAAAATTCATAAATAATTCTACTTCTAAATCTTTGTTAAGAAAACCTTGAATATTTTGATGCACCAGGTTTATACTATTTACTAATTTTGAAGTTTTATTTGGTTTATTTTTGCATTTCTGTACATTATTGCTAGAGGATGCCTGTATTGTCTTAATTTCTAATTTGAATTACAATCAATGTCAATTTTGGATACCAAGTTATTGGTTGAATGATATAAAATGTCATGGCATTGCTCAATAGAAGCAACTTGTTTAGCCAAATTCTTGGCTGTAATAGAAAAATAATATGATAGCGACACAGCTAACTGTCTTTTGCAATATTTTGAAAGATAGTACCTATCCATAAAATCTATCTTTTGTCAAATATAAATGATTACCAACATAATTGTTAATGTCAATTAAATGGAATAAATTATTATTATATGTCAAGTTATATAATGTCATATTCATTTCACATCTAAAATTGTTTTCTTCCGGTGGCAAACTTTGACTGTATGGGAATGTAAACAATACAATTTTTGTTAAACTAATGTTGCACAATGATCTATAATATTGGAGTAATTCTCCTTTGTTCACATTACCCCTATTACCAACAAATATTAATAATATTTGTTGGTAATCCTGGTTAAAATTGCATTTTAAATTTTTTTTCATTATGTCAAATAAAGAACAACCAGGCATACAGTAGTTCATTATTGAGTGTCCTGGATATTTATTTGTTAACAAGTGGCCTAGATCTTTTCCAATTTCATCACAGAATAACACTATTTCTTTATTTACACTCTGTTTAGGCAAGCAGTTAGCAATTGACAATGGCAAACTGGCACAAGACTGCGGCCCGGTGGTATCACATATTGTCAATGAATAATCCGGTGTGGGTTGAATAGGTGGTTGTTCACTATGTACACACTTGTTTGTTTGTGAGCTTACCAGCTCATTCATTGCCAATACATATTCGCTCATTTGGTTTTCAGAGGCTGTATATTTTATGGTCATAGAAGTAAGTTTCTCCTGTAGTAATCTAGTTCATACCGCAAGTTATCTGTGTCAATTTGGTATTTCCTAGTACTTTTTTCTAAGTTTAATGAATACATATCTAATTGTTTTAGGAGATGTAACCTTTCTCTGTTATGTTTTACATTTTTGGTGAATAATTTTGGTTTTTTGATCATTTTCCTAGTTTTAACTATGTATTTATTAATTTTTATGTATTTTTTAAGTTTATTTTTACTAGCAACTACCCTCACTGATTCATTTGATTTTGAATCATCTTGACCTATTAAATCTATTGTGTTAGAGGAGTTTATTGCAGAAACCATTGATAGGTCTATAGGCACCAATTCATAGAAAAGACTTTGATTCAACGAGGCAGTGATGTTAAGATTTGTAGTCTCTAGTTTTTCAATCTGACTTTGAGCCTCATGTAGCTGCTGTTGTAATAAATCTTTGTGATTAAGAGCTTGTTCATACTCATTGCTACACTGGCTGAACCCGTCTACAACAACTTGGAGCCTGTCCCGGGATGCTATTGCGTCAGTGAGTTGAATATATTAGTTTCATACTTAGTGCCGGTATTACACGGTCCAATAACGGCTTACATTCAAATAAAATTATTTATCACCAGTAAACAGAACACACAAAATAGTACTGACTCTGACTTGTAATATGGCACGTGTATGATAAAACCAGTCTAATTTTATGGGTAAATTTGAGAATAGACATTCGCTTTATCACAGAAACAAAGCGTTATATTCCTAGCTATTTCTTTGCAGCGATTTGTAGTGCAGCAGAATGCCGGATTAGGTAAGTCCAGCAGGTCATGCAGCATAGGTTCGTTCGAATGGTTGTTTGTGGGAAAAAGCCTAAAATTAAACTTTAGGATATGTACCTACCTACCTAGGTAATTCCGAAAATTGCTAGACACAGAATAAATACAATCTCTTTTTTAACTGACTTCAAAAAAAGGAGAAGGTTCTCAGTTCGTCGGAATCTTTGTTTTATTTTTTTGTATGTTCCCTGATTACGATTACTCGAAGACGGCTGAACTGATTTGGAAAATTCTTTTATTGTCTGAAAGGGCATACTTTCTAGTTGGTCCCAGTTGTCATCAGGTCAGGATCTGATGATGGGATCCTGGAGAAATCGATAGAACTCTTCTAATATTATAGGCACACCTATAGCGATGTGAGTATTTTTTATAGTAACTCGTGCTCGTTCTTGGAAAGCACCATTTGGTCAAGTGGAACTGATGATGAAAATCACAGATGGTCACCGGATCTACTCAATAATAAGTATTTCTCGGGTTGCCATTCGATTAGGTACTTTAATAACGGTTGCTAAGTAATTTATGCTCGTCACAATGCTTATGGTGATGTGGAGCTCTCCTGGTACCTACTTACCAGGAAAACTCCTCAACAATTAACGTCACGTCCCTGCATCGGAAAAAGCAATACATAATATTTTGTAAAAGGTTACATTAAAATTTTTTTTTTCCAAAAAACACAACCGACTTCCAAAATAACACTTCAAAGTGAATAATAACTTTAATTTCAGAAGTCGATGGCAAAAAACTAAAATACAGACCCAAAGACACCGACTTCCGAAATTGAAGTTATTATTCACTTTGAAGTGTTATTTTGGAAGTCGGTTGAGTTTTTTGGAAAAGTTTTTTTCTTGAAACTATTTTGAATTGACGGCGCAAATCCCCTTGGTGAAAATCATTGGCCACCTATGTGTAGTTCTTTTTAACCGACTTCAAAAAGGAGGAGGTTATCAATTCGTTTGAAAGTTCTTTTTTTTTGTATGTTTGTAACGCGATTACTCAAAGACGATTTGGAAAATTCTTTTTTGTTTGAAAGGGTATACTTCCGAGGGGACCACCCATATAAATTTTATTAACTTTGCTTCGGGAGTTTTTGAGTTAGCTTCAATAATGCGTATATCTCCCACTTATTTTATGTGGATGATGTGATGATGTTTTAATAACTTCCTATCACTGTTATTTACATGGCTATATCTACAATTATTGTGCTCAATTATGTATTCGAATTTGTGTGGGGTAGGTTTCACAACTAAAAAGTGAAAAATAAAAACTTTTAAGCAAAACATAAAACCGACTTCCAAAACAAAACACTACAAAGTGAAAAATAACTTTAATTTCGGAAATCTGTGGCAAAAAATGAAAATACAAAACCAAAGACACCGACTACTGAAATTAAAATAATTTTTCACTTTGTAGTGTTTTGTTTTAGAAGGCGGTTTTATTTTTTGCTAAAAATATTTTTTAAATATTTTTAAAGATTATATTTTATTATTATTATTATTATTAACTTTATTTCAGACAACAAAAAACATCCATAATTGTGTTAGTGAGTACTTAAGATCTATGTTAGTATATCACAATTTCAACAATAAAATGAAAACAAAAAATAAAACAAATCAGGATCACACAACAGAGTCAACAGATGTTGACACATGGAGTGCAATCCAGTGCCTATGGAAAGGACCGTCTAGCCGGTCCGCAATTACTTTCAGAATGCTGTTGGAGCTTGCTCGGATACGGTGCAAAATGAAGGCCGCTCTTTTTCTCATGATGGCATGAAAGCCATCAATCTGAGCCTCCATAAACATGCCAGACGCACTACAGCATTTCGGCAGCCCCAACAACATCCTAAAGGCGTTGTTATACTGCACACGAAGGGCATTGAGTGCCCGCTTAGTACAGCTGACCCACAGGGTGCACGAATAAAACGATTGGCAGTATGCCCTGAACATTGTGTACTTCACCTCATTCGGGCACCGTTTAAACCTGCGAGCCAGCATGTTCCCACGGACAGCCAACGCCCTTCGTTCCCTCTCAACGTCCACGTCATCTGCAAGCTCTTCCGTGACCCAGTGACCCAAGTACTTCACCTGCGTCGCTCTTTTCAGCGGTACACTATCTAGTGTAACAGCTGGAACGTTATCGACATTAAAATTCCGCGGTAGGAATACCAACAACTCGCAACGCACACTTCCTAAGAAGCTTCCGTATACCGCCAATTGAAGGACTCAGCAACACCATATCATTTAGGTCACTCTTCTTTTATTTGCAACAATGGACGTCTCGCGGGAAGCTTTTCGTGCTATGATTTTTTTATAATTATAAACGAGGGTTTACCTTCAAGAAAACTTAGTAGATTTAAACGTGGTCGAGAGAACCTAAACGGTGATCCCAGAGCCGGCCGACCTACAACTGCAGGAACTCATGAAAATGTCATCAGGGTAGAGTAGGTATCAGTGGCACCTTTATCACCATAATATGGTGATAAAGGTGCCGAAGGGAAGGCGGTAGGAATCGTGTTATATTATAACACGATTCCTACCAGCTTCCCTTCGGAGGTTCGCATCAGCAACTCTACTGCTATTTAAAAATGGCACAGTCAATAGTGTCTACTATTGGCAAAAAATACACTACGGGTATTTAATTAACCATAGCAAGCAAACAACAAAAACAGCTTTGAATAAAATTACAACAACAACAAAAATGTTCTAAAATAACCCGGCGCCAAAACTAAACATTCATAGAATAGCGATCCCGTCATGACGTCACTTTAGGCCACGTGACACCGCTTGATCACAGTATAAATTTCTAACCGTGGCTTGATACTGGACGATAGCAAGCCGCTGTACAACGACGGGTTACGATAGAAACAGATATAGAAAAAATGCGTCAGCAGAACGAGGTGAAAGGATTGCGAATTTTATTTAGTTTTCACCTGTTCAGTTGTATTGTATTCATTGTAACTGTAATGTAGTGTATTCGATTCTTTATATTCCTATAATACGTAATTTTAGAATGATCGTACCTAATTTAGAGAACTAAAACATTGAAAGGTTTGTTTGTGTAGTGATAGCGTCTTTTTTTCTGGTTCTGCTATTTGATGATAGATGGTGTTAAATTCAGTAAAGAAAAAACTTTTATTTTTAAGTTAATAAATACATTTTTACTTTATTGGTAAGTAAGTTAAAACTAAAGTTAAATTTTCTAAGAGAGAAGCCGTCTCTCTTAGAAAAATTCACACCTCGCCGCTGGTGGCTATTGCGGGAGAATAGACATCGAGAGATTCAGGCTGTACTGAAGATAAGATCACAGGCAGTTTCCACCATCCTGCATGAACACCATAAAGTTAGGTAGCTTGCTTCGCGATGGATACCTCATTCTCTCACCGAAGAGCAAAAATCCCGTCGTGTTGATTGGAGCAAATCTATGCTAGAAAAGCGAGCGAGTTCGTGGTCGGAACGTTAATAAAAAAAAGGATAGCGGTTTTTTTTCGACGCAGTGGACCAGTAGCAGTAATTCCGCTAGAAGACCGTAGAACAGTTACTAGTGAATGGTATTGCGAAGTTTGTCTGCCTCAAGCTTTCGGGGAGTTGAATAGCGACCGACCAAGGAGCGGTGTCCGTGGCATTCTTTTTCACCAAGATAACGCGCTCGCTCACACAGCAACTAGAACCATTGCCTATTTGAATACTTCCGCGGTACAAATGTTACCTCATCCTCCGTACAGCCCAGATTTAGCTCCATGCGTGTTTTTTTTTTTTTAATTTCCGGCGGTAAAAAAATGCTTTGTGGGCGAAAATTTAACACTGCAGACGAGGCCGTCGAAAAATTTCGGCGTTTATTTTACGACCTCCCGCAAGATATATTTTTTAAATGTTTCGAAAGCTGGTTCACCCGAATGCATACTCGTAAGTGCAATGGGGTAGGAGGGGAGTAATTTGAAAAGCTTTAAATAAACTTTTTTCATATTCTACCTATTTTTCCTTTCACTAACAATTTTTGGAACAGCCCACGTATATGTACCAATTTATTTTTTTGTGGGGAAATCCTCATAGATACCTTCCCCCTGGGGGGAACGGAGACTCCTCGTCTCATCTGCCTAGCCTTTTCCCAACTAATGTTGGGATTTGCTTCCAGTCTAATCGGATGCAGCTGAATACCAATATTTTATATGGAGCGACTGCCTATCTGACCTCCGCATTCCAGTTACTGGGTAATACGATACCCCTTGGTTGTCAGACTTTCGGGCTTCTGATACCTGCTTACAATAACTTGAACAATGTTACCTGCTTACAACAACTTGAACAATGTTACCTGCTTACAATAACTTGAACAATGTTACCTGCTTACAATAACTTGAACAATGTTACCTGCTTACAATAACTTGAACAATGTTACCTGCTTACAATAATTTGAACAATGTTACCTGCTTACAATAACTTGAACAATGTTACCTGCTTACAATAACTTGAACAAAGTTACCTGCTTACAATAACTTGAACAATGTTACCTGCTTACAATAATTTGAACAATGTTACCTGCTTACAATAACTTGAACAATGTTACCTGCTTACAATAACTTGAACAATGTTACCTGCTTACAATAATTTGAACAATGTTACCTGCTTACAATAACTTGAACAATGTTACCTGCTTACAATAACTTGAACAATGTTACCTGCTTACAATAACTTGAACAATGTTACCTGCTTACAATAATTTGAACAATGTTACCTGCTTACAATAACTTGAACAATGTTACCTGCTTACAATAATTTGAACAATGTTACCTGCTTACAATAACTTGAACAATGTTACCTGCTTACAATAACTTGAACAATGTTACCTGCTTACAATAACTTGAACAATGTTACCTGCTTACAATAATTTGAACAATGTTACCTGCTTACAATAATTTGAACAATGTTACCTGCTTACAATAACTTGAACAATGTTACCTGCTTACAATAATTTGAACAATGTTACCTGCTTACAATAACTTGAACAATGTTACCTGCTTACAATAATTTAACCAATGTTACCTGCTTACAATAACTTGAACAATGTTACCTGCTTACAATAACTTGAACAATGTTACCTGCTTACAATAATTTGAACAATGTTACCTTCTTACAATAATTTCAACAATTTTACCTGCTTACAATAACTTGAACAATGTTACCTGCTTACAATAATTTGAACAATGTTACCTGCTTACAATAACTTGAACAATGTTACCTGCTTACAATAACTTGAACAATGTTACCTGCTTACAATAATTTGAACAATGTTACCTGCTTACAATAACTTGAACAATGTTACCTGCTTACAATAATTTGAACAATGTTACCTGCTTACAATAACTTGAACAATGTTACCTGCTTACAATAACTTGAACAATGTTACCTGCTTACAATAATTTGAACAATGTTACCTGCTTACAGTAACTTGAACAATGTTACCTGCTTACAATAACTTGAACAATGCTACCTGCTTACAATAACTTGAACAATGTTACCTGCTTACAATGAATTTAACAGTGTTACTTGCTTACCATAACTTGAAAAATATTACATGCTTATAATAACTTAAACAATGTTACCTGCTTACATTAACTTGAACAATGTTACCTGCTTACAGTAACTTGAACAATGTTACCTGCTTACAGTAACTTGAACAATGCTACCTGCTTACAATATATCACTAGAATGGAATTCCTGTTCGGTAGCCAAAATTATCTGCATACCACTTCGACAGCTCTTCAGTAAATTGTTATAGCCTTACTGTTATCCGGCATCGCCTAGTTGATTATAATTATAAGTTGATGTAACGCACAGGATTGAATAACTAACATTTTCTAAAAAGTAATAAGTTCCGCCCGTGTTAGCGGACTTTAGTTCATTAACATGTGTGATGGTTATTAATTCTTGGAAAATCTGACCGCAGAGAAGCAAAAACAGGACAGTTTATATTTTTTTTAATTAAAAAGTTACAAAAATCAGTAGCCTCATAAATAAAATCATGCAATTTTTGGTTACAATGATTTAGAAATATTTTTATTGCTTTTTATTGACGTCAATGATAAATTATTATTCAGAATCTAGTACTTTATTATACCAACGACATACAAGATTGTATCTAACTCAACATCCTCTAAATATCACGAACACCAAGATGTTTCCATTTTGCGTAGACAGGCTAAAAAATGTAAAAAAAAGAAAACAAAGAAAATACCTTTATTTGCGGTAAACATGACGCAAAGAAAGAACGCAAACACGAAAAGAACAAGTAAATATGCAATATTTTAATTTCGGAAATAATAGTCAACAGCCCTTTCTACTATCGAGAACTGTTTGAAAATACCTAGATTTACACCAAACGCTCAAATAAATAAACTTTCCTCATAATCAGCCTAGAACATTCCAATTCCCACTGCTAGGCTTCCTCTTGGTGAGAGGGAGTGGACAGTAATCTACCATGCCTGCCCAGTGCGGGTTGGTGATGTTACATGTCATCTTATCTTTGGTTCTAGGACATCCCGGTTTCCTCACGATGTTTTCCTTCACCATTTTGAGAGCAATGGTGATGAAGTTATTTACACAAAATAAAGCACCTGCCTGGGTTCGAACCTACGAACTCATTAAGTAGGGACCTTTGGGCTACCACTGCTCTAAAACTTTCCTGCGTGTGATAAATTTACATAATACTCTCGCCTAATGTTAAAATAAATATGCATAATTAGTATTACTTTACTAAAGATTCTTACAGAAAAGTTATATTTGTTAGTCAGATTCCATTAAAAAAATGCTAATATTTATCAATTTTATGGATTAATTATACGTTTAGAATGCGCGTTAACTCCAAAACAAGTTGCACAGTAGATATCGAATAGCACGCGCCACGCTATATGTTGACCCAGGTCGCCATATTTAAAACTCACACTTTTCTAGTGTGAGTTATAATTAATGAGCCGAAGTAACAATAGGGCTAGATTACAGTGTTTTAATGATAACAAAGAAATCATTAGAATGCATGTCTATTTTTAAATGTCTTCTTATAGGTTTTTCATAGCATAGCCAGCGCCCGCGATTTCATTCGCATCCGTAAAGCCGTTTATGATTGATTGGATTACTGAAAACATCATTCTACAGCTCTACCTACATTCTGTAAGGGACGTTACCTTTCTTTGGAATAAATGTCCCATTTCCAATGCAGGCTGTGTGCTGTCTTTCAGTATTTGAACTTTTATGAAATATAATCCTTAAGTCCTAGCTATACCAAAATGGTAGTTGATGACGATTCTCTTGTACCTAACAAAACACGATTTGTAATAATGTAGGTAAAACTTTTTTACAAACTGAAAATGTACTTCAATTTTGGAAGACGGTGTCTTCGGTTTTGTATTTTCGCTTTTTGCCACCGACTTCAGAAATTAGTATTATTTTTCACTTTGTAATGTGTTTTTTTTTAAAGTTGTTAATTTTTATACCACTACTAAAACAACAGTGACAAGTAGTTTTATAACCTCATCAATATCATTGAGGTTCAATGTAAACTAGAGCAGACATCGCGAGAATTGCGCAACATTTTGTTGTCCCAAACTAAAGATGTTCAAGTTGTCTGCTCTGTTTACATTGAACCTCAATGATAAACATACACAAAGTGGATTAAATACGTATTATTAAAGCTAATTAAATCTTGGGAGTTTGTTGCGCCACTTGTTCTCCCCAGCTAAAGCACTAGGAAGTGGTGAAGCGCGGGCGTTTTGGAGGACTGTCTTATGTAATTTTGACGTTTGAAAAGATTCACAGACTAGTTTGAATAAATGATTTTTGATTTGATTTGAATTCAAAAACTACTAAAGGAAACCAAGTGCGTGTCGGACCACGCACAATGAAGAGTACCGTCAGTATCGGCCGTAAGGGTGATTATCTTGCTGCTACATTAAAGGACTATGCAAATTTTGTATGGAAGGTGGCGTCTTTTTTTTTCTCACGGCCATCAACCAAATCTTGTTTTTCTAGTACAGCATAGTATTTTTCATTGTAACAAACGAAACTTATTTGGCACGCATATCTCTTAACTCAGTCTGAAATGAGATATAAAGTGTTAGAAGTTGGTATCTATTTATTGGGTGTGTAAGCAATTTTCGACTCCTAGGTGCAAGGTTGGTGTTGAGTTGCCGCAAAATAGATAGTCATTAAATGTTTTTGGATATTTGAATATTCGGTACACCCCCTCCCGCGCGTTAGGAGTCAAAAATTGCCTAATAACCTAATAAATATACACACACATACACACACACACACTACTAACTGTTAAATCTTATTTCGGACTAAGTTTAGTGATATACATGTCAAATAAGTTTCGTTTGTCATACTATTGATTCTATACTAAAAAAACAAGATTTGGTTGATGGCTTCGAGAAAGAGAAAACGCTAATTTCAGGTATTGGTTTTAAGGAAACAATATTACAGACTTACAGTAAACAAAACTTCGGGGGGCGCGTGCGCTATAACAGGACCATTTGAGCGTACATAGACAAAATTGCAGTGATTTATTAGGCGTTTATCAAAATTGAGACCACAATGTAGATACAGGTCACGAGGTGTTGATGCAGTGCGCTCGAGCAACTCAAATATGCGGCGCAAGCGCATGCCATGCACTTCTTAAACCAGTAGAACTGGCACAGTAATGGATTAAAAGCTTAGGCGTAGGTAAAAACAAATTGTATTTTTTCCTGATGCAATTTGATTTTTTTAGGGTTCCGTATCTCAAAAGGAAAAAAAACGGAACACTTATAGGATCACTCGTGTGTCTGTCTGTATGTCCGTCTGTCACAGCCAATTTCCTCCGAATATAATGGACCGATTAAGTTGTAATTTGGTTCACATATGAATTTCTATGACCCAAACATGGACGTGTAACGTAAATAAAAGAATTTTGAATATGGGGGTCACTTTTGGGGGCAAATAAGAAATTTTAAAAAAAAGTTATCTAATTGTACCGTGAGAAACACAGAAATTAGTTCAATGCCTATAGATTACAGGAAAGCCTATAAGAAGTCTATGGTCTTAAAATAACATGGTAAATCTCTCACTATTGTGCGTACAAACTTACATTTGTAGTTGGAATGTACTTGGCCGGTTTTTTTTTTACATCCTGAGGATATTATACATTTAACTGCTCATACATTTTTGCAAGTGTCTAGTTACGACATATTAATTATATCGTATTTGCTAAGTGAGACAGATGAATAGATACATTATGTATAAGCTTGAATACGAGTGATTAGAAAGTAAGTAAGTTTAGAATGTTTAACATTACAATTAAAAAAACCGGTCAAGGCGAGTAGGACTCGCTCACCGAGGGTTCCGTACCAGCATATATGAAAAAGTGTGCTATTTAAAGACATCGTTTTATTTTTCCGGTAATCTTTACATAAACTTCTATCACACAGAATAATTTCAGATTTGTCTGTATGCAAACTTCGGAGATAAGGGGGGAACGGTATTTTGTTCTACATTTTTGAAGTCGAAAACTATGCGGCCAAAAAAAAAGAAAAAATGTTTGAGAATTTGCAAACAGCGCTCTTTCACATGATACCCCCCACATGTCCTAGTAGCCACTCCGAATTTTTAAGACCTCCTTTCAGACCCTGTTTCAAAAAAAAATGTACATTTTTACTTTTTCCTTATTTGCAAAATAGTTGGGCAAACGTCATCAAAACTATTCCAAAATTCAAGTTGATAGCTTTAGCAGTTCTTGAGATATGACAGACAGACAGACTGAGTCGCACCATAAGGGTTTCTTTTTACCATTTGGTTGCGGAACCCTAATTAAAGTATTTAAAACTTTTATTAGTTCTTAATGTTCGTATTCTGGCTATCAGGAGCAGCACCACTTCAACTGTCCCACTAAATTTATCATCATTTACCTAAAAAACCTATTAAACGTTTCTATCAACCGTTAAAAAACCTATGAAACTTACCACAACGTACATTGAAAACCGGCATTATTTAATAATACTTACTAGACATTCTTTACAACTTACACACTTTCCTAAAAATTACATGTGCAACACTAAAGTTACCTTTTACACTTCCAGAGAAAATTCCCTTGTGTATTTAATTAACGACATTATGCATAATATTGCAATTTTCAATTGCAACATTATGCATAAAATTGCAATTTTCATTTGAAATATTATGCATAATGTCGTTGTCTACGCAAATGGCAAAATAAAAACACGATGACAAATGTCAATTAGAATATTACGTCATAGGTATGTTGCATATGAATTTAATACAAAATTGTGATGCAAAAATGTTTTGAATAAAATTCGTGGCGCCTTTCTTTACACCTTCTACTAACTTAGGGTACTTAAAAACCGGAAAAACGGCTTAAAGGCTTAGAGTATGTTTTCTATCGTTAATAATAAAATTAAGTTAGTTCGATGTTTATCTATTTTAAGATTAACGTTCGTAGGTCTACGGTGATTTGCTTGCCGATGGTAGGACGTGGTTGGAGCGGAGGCTATGTTTTATAAAGTAGGGGTGGATGCTATCATTTCAGTTCACTACCAACTGTCGCGAACATTGGCCACTGTCGGACAACCAGTAGGTTTTACATTTTTTTTTTTTTTTGAATAAAATATTTTGTTTTGTCTATGACATTGCGAGCTTTAGTAAATTTGAAAGTTCTGTAAAGTGAATTTGCTGTTTGGATTGACGAAGAATTTTTTTTTTAAGTTTACTGTGTTTACAATGTGTGTGTGAGGGTGCTTGTTACTTTTAGTGTATTTTTATTATTATATTTATGGTCTGGTTCGAAAACGCATAGGCATTTTATGGATAGATTGTTGTGAAAACTGAAAAATTGTTTAGACAGAAAAAAAATTCCCAGGTATTAATTTCCAACGTTATTGAAAACAGAGACGATGTTAAAAAAAATAAGACTATGATCTTATGTGTGTCAGAAAATACACAAAAAGAAATCAAATATATTGCGTTCCTAGTATTTCAAATATATTGTGTTTGCAAAGGGTCAAAGTGATTCGATTAAAAAGGGGCGACATTTTGGAATTTTTGTAACCAATCGCAGACGATTGCGATAAACGCGTGTCAAAATAAATATGAGTGTGATACTTTTCCTGAAAACTGCGGCATTTCATGATCTAAATATTTGATGGAAATATAGCTTCAAGCTAAATACTTTAAAAATCTGTCTTTAAAAATATCCGTCACAAAAATAGCTGCCTTTTCACAAGTATAACGATGTGTGCGTAAAATAGATGGAGATCATGCAGGTAAATTAAAGTCAATGAAGTAGGTAGATACTGATTAACCAAATGTAAAAAACAAGGTTGCCAGAATATTAAATTACCTGCTATAACGACTCATTTTTTATGCCGTCATTGCAAAACTACAAATAAAGAAACATCAAAAAAGTTTTAATCACAATCACTAATCTAAATTGAATTGAGATAAAAAAAAATTGCATGCACTTAAACTAATGATTTTAACAATGAATAAGGCATGCAACTGAAATATAAATAAACCAGTTTGATAATGCGCGTATTGAAGGAGAACTACCATGTTCAATATTGTGGCTTAAATAGTTCATTAGATTATGTAATACGTTAATTGAAAATTGCAGCACATGAATTTAATCTGTTTATTAATTTAATGTTTGGTCCAAATACAAAAGCACTGAGTAAATTACTGAGCCTATATAGGGTGACTGGTAATTAGTGACCGATACTTAAGGGAGAAGCGTCAGGGTAGCCCGCGAAATTCAAATTTTCTTACGTTTTTTGCAATTTACAAGTCGGTATTATATTGTACGTTGATCAAATTATAATTTGCGGTCGTAACAAGTATCTATTTACGTAATTAGAATCAATAAAGTGATCAATACAACTCTTTAAGACCAGGTAATCCTAAAAAATGACTATTTCATGAAATCTTGACATTTTAGGATTATACTAACTTAAAGAGTTGTATTACTGATTCTATTGTATATAATTCTGTAAAAACGTTACGGCCTCAAATCATACTTTATTTAACATACAACTTAATACTGACTTGCAAATTGCAAAAAAAGTAAGAAAATTTGAATTTCACGGGCTACCCTGACGCTTCCTCCTTAAACACATGATTGTATTAACAAACAATTTTTACTATGGGACCAAACCTGAAATCGCGAAAAAAATTCACCTGCTCCCTACATTTTGACGAGTTATGCAAACATGGATGTATGGGATAGCTGATTTTTTTTGCGAATTCAGTTTTGGTTCCATAGTAAAAGTTGTTTGCTATTATGAATACAAATCATGTCTTTAAGTATCGGACACTAAATACCAGTAACCCTATAAACGTAGTTACATAACATAGATACATACTGGGTGAATTTATTTACCGTCTTGAAAAAAATAGGGTATAATAGGTGAACGGAGTAGAAGAATATGGCATACCTAGTTTTTTGATAAAACTATTAATATCGAAATTCAAATCATACGCACTACACACCCTATGTAGTGCGGATAATTTCAATTTCGATGTTTATTAACGATCTATAAAGTTTTTTTAAAATTTCAGTTTTATTGTTCTAGTTTTCTTCAAATGTGTGTATTATAATTGATAAAGCAATTTCTGTCCAAACTATTGGAAAAAAAAACTAGGTATGCCATATTCTTCTACTCCGTTCACCTATTGTACCCTATTTTTTTCAAGACGGTACAAAAAGTCATCCAGTTTATACAATCTAAAGCTTTAAGTGAATCTCGTGAGTGACGTGGGATGGAACGTTATCATCATCATCTACATTTTCTTGCCCTTTTCCCAATTTATTTGGGGTCGGCGCTACAAGTTTTTTTCTTCTATACATATTTAATAATTAATAATAATAATATTCTGGAACATTTTCACACACGGTCATCTGGTCTCAAACTAAGCAGAGCTTGTACTATGGAAACCAGATAACTGATATACTACATATACTACTTTTTTTTGTAAATACATACTTATATAGATAATTACACCCAGACTCAGAACAAACAGACATGTTCATTCATATTAGTTTTCATCTCGGTAGTCACCCCCTTTCTAGCCATATCATCTTTCACACAATCCATCCATCGTTTCTTTAGGATGGGGTGTTCATCTTCATAAAAATTGTATGTCTCATCCTGCATCCCAATTCCCATTTTCCACTTGCCAAGTCCCGAGTCGCGGTTCCCGCGCAGAATACTCGACAGTCTATTTGAAATTTAAATTCTGCGCAAGATACATATTAAAATCTAAAATATCAAAGCGTAAACTTTTTAGTTATGCAAAATAAAGTGTCACAAAATAAATAATGGTCATCAAGATATGTCAGATCAGAAGGCTACAAAATTCAGACAGCTGATTTAATGTACTAAATAGAATACATAACTAATGATTTATCTGTGCAAATATTTTTGCGAAATAGTTTTAGAAAAAAAAGGAAAAAGAAAATGTTTAAGTTTATTTGGACACAGTTCGTGAAACACCAAACAAATAACAAAAAAAAAAACCGGCCATATGCGTATAACCACGCACAATGAAGGGTTCCCTATTTGGGATGAATTTGAAAACTTAATATTGTAGATAAACATGTTCTCCCATACATTCCAACTGAAAATATAAGTGTGTACGCACTATAATGAGAGATTTGCCATGTTATTTAAAAACCATAGGCGTTTTACAGGTTTTCCTGTAATCTACGAGTATAGGTACGGAACTATTTTCTACATTAAAAAAAAAATTAGGCTCACAATCAGTAGTTTCGGAGATAAGGGGGGGGGGGGGGAATGGTCAATTTTCGTCTATTTTCTTAAATAACTTTAGAACAGTTTATTTTAAAATTATAAAAAAAATATAATTGAGATCCTCACAGTAAACCCTTTAAGTACGGAGCCCTATATTTTTTTCATACCGGGAGCCTTTTAAGATAAACTACAAAAAGTGTGAAAATAAAAGGCAATAATTTTATTTTCACACTTTTTAGGCACCTTAGTCAGTTTCTTATTAATCAAAACATAACATCACGTCTGTAATCCCCGAGGAATAATCCTAAAGGCAGAGGCGTAACTAGAGCATAAGTGCACCCACATATTGCCAGTTATATTCAGTCCCATGTAATAGGCGGCAAGCCTATTGCCATCAACCGGACACAAATCCAGACTCCGGACTGCTACTGAGAAATTCCTATTGGAAAAAACCGAAAGAAGTTGTATTAGTAATTAGTAAAACTCAATAACACTTTGTCAGACCAAGGAATCGAACCTAGGAACTCATCGCTCAACAACAGCGTTTGTCTCCACTGGATCTACGCGGCAGTCATAATAATCATTCCAAATCAAATTCAAAAGTCATTTATTCAAACTAGGCTAAGAATTAGCACTTTTCGAACGTCAAAATTACATAAGACAGTCCCCCAAAACGCCCCGCCTTTCACCACTTCCTAGTGCTTTAGCTGGGGAGAAGAAGTGGCGCAACAAACTCCCAAGCAGCACAGCTGTCTGATCCGTTAATAAAATTGATTCTATATAACAATGCGCAAAATAATTTAGGTCACGCTACCCGAAACTGTTAAACTTTCCCAAACAACCTTGAACAAAGTTGAAAATCTATTAAAGATATTTGACAGATAGCTTGATGTGCTGGCGTCTGTACGTTACGCAACATAAAACATTAATTTTTTTTTTTTTTGCCATAAGTCACCTAGCAAACGCCAATGTACCAAAAAAAAATCGAAAACCATAATCAAGCAGAAATAAAAATACAAAACTTAAAACGTAAACAGAACTTTATACCAAAATAAAAACCTCCAGGCTAAACGGCATGCCCACTTAAATATAGCTATATGTAGCCGTAACTCGAAGACACAAATGACCAACTAGAACCATGGAAGTAAAATAAATAAAGAGTTAATTAGTGAATAAAATCACCCACGTGCTTGCGGTGAGATGATTTTCCAGAAATCCGGTTGATGGGTATAATAATAATAATAGCTTGGACCCTGCTCCCGCTACCGGCGGATCACTATTTTTTTATATTTTTAAATGTTTTTTTTTTATCTTTTTTATAAAAATATTTAAAAATGTAATAAAATAAGTTAAAAAATAAATAAAGGAGATAATAATAATAAATTGTTTATTGATCTTGAAAGTACAGATGATGAGAAAAACAAAACTTAAAAATAGTAACAATCAAGATATATAAAGTTATGTAACTACATTATGACAGGCCAGCTGGCGTGGTTGGTTAAGACAGCACCTATCATGGCGCAGGTCGTGGGTTCGATTCCCACCCAGGACAAACATTTGTGTGCATGAACATGTCTGTTTGTTCTGAGTTTGGGTGTAATTATCTATATAAGTATGTATTTACAAAAAAAGTAGTGTATGTAGTATATCAGTTATCTGGTTTCCATAGTACAAGCTCTGCTTAGTTTGGGATCAGATGACCGTGTGTGTAATGTCCCAGGATATTATTATTATTATTATGGTAGAACATGGTGATGTAATTACACGGTACATCTGTTGACAATTACTGATACCCTGTCTCTTAAACTAGGGTATACCTGTTTCTTAAGAGACAGTGGACGGCCATAAAGTTATGTTGGTTAACTTGTTAGTTAACTAAAGTTAGTTAACTTGCACAATAAACGGCCTGAAGAGAAAGTTGGTGGTATTATTAGATAATAGGTCTTTACCTATGAAATTGCCTATTTAAGTACATAAAAAAATCAAACATTTTTTTTTTTTTAAGAAATATTGTCGATGCACTTTTTCCATTTTAATGAAAGTTCGTTGAGGCCGCTGTGCTGCTATAGATATCCTGGGAACAGGATCGGAAATCGTTGCATTTGAAATTTTTCCCCGGGGCTTATTTCCAGAACGGAAGCGATCAAACCAAAAACGCATCGTACGTTCACTTGCAGTACCTTGTCCATACTCGTACTCGTCGTTAATATTGCGTGCCGCTGTGTTGCGTTGGTGCCACGACGGAACTCGTATTCGAAAACAGCGCACAATTTCGATTTTTCGCGGGAAAATAAATGAACAACTGTTTTTTTTAATGGCATTGTAGGTACTTTACAAAATATTATAAATTTGAATTTGGAATATTAAATAGAATAAAAAATATTGATTTTCACACTAGCCGTTATCAAAAATCGGCAATTTCATAGGTAAAGACCTAATAAAAAAACAGCAAATAAAACGTCATCTCTATGTACTACTTTGCAAAAATTGTCGTTCCCACATCACGTATTGCCATGAGTATTGCCCAACATCCTGGACCGAACCTCCTAAATCATATCTAGGTCAATTATACCTAGACATTATTACTAAAACGAAAAGTGTTGTAAAGGTCATACTGTCAGTTTTGTTGGTTGATTATCACGACCGGTTCTTTTAAACAAAACGGGTCTGTGAATAGGCCGAATTGCTTATTTGTCTGGTAATTAATACTCCTTTTAATTAGTAATTATTATAGCCAACTATTAACACGTTCACTGTCTAGCCAAAATGTCGAAATTAGCTCTCACGTCCAATTTACTTTATTGTTCCTATTTACTGAGGTAGGTACTTCCCCTTACACCACTTCAGGTCCTTAGAGGCCATAAAAGTTGAAGGAACCCTTTTAAATTTATTTTTAAGTTCAATTTTCAAAGCTTTGTAAGTCCTAAATAAATAAAAAAAATCAATGGCTTATTGCTTTTTAGTTTACCTACATAATTGCTCATACATTCATGTATAATACATTTATGTCCACGACGTAAGACCCCAATATGTATGAAAATTGCAGTGACCCACATGTATGGCACGGAGGTCTCGTTCCAACCCAAAATGACCCACATGTGGGTCACGGACAGTGAACGTGTTAAATAATTAAATCTGCCGTATCTTATAGTTAAACGTTTAATATTTAACATAAGCAGTAATATTTTTCCCACATACCTACTCTTGTAAACCAATGTTGAATGTATATACCTATACCTAATGTGTATACATTCAACAATGGTAATTGGATTTTACGGGCGGAGAGAACTACGAAATGTTAATAAACAACAGCACTTAAAGCTTCATTAACACATAATCTAACTACAGTCAATAAAATAATATCTATACCTTTCCACGCACTCTAGTTGTATCAAATACAAAGTAGAGATATACTTAATTGCAATAAGGAAGCATTACCAAACTAAAGGGCCTTTTTTGGTAATGCTTAAAATAAACTCAAGCACAGAGTAATTATACCTAACGTTATATTATGCAAATGACAGCAAGATACCTCATGCTATTATGGGTTATATAATATATTAACCAATCATAGCCTTGAACCCGATACATTTTTAGTAAGACAACATTTAAAAACAGCATTTTAATTATTTCCTATTAAATTAATCAAACCATAAATTTAAAAAAATGGAGGGAGGCCTGCCGTGGACAGCATGAGCTGATATAACCATCTCAGCCTACCAGAGTTCACTGCTGGTCACAGCCACACCAGACCAACCCAAGATTTCTGAAGATTTTCCCGCGCTACCTTCCATGCACGGTTTCCACTAAACTCTTGTCCATTTCAGATAAAAGTACAAAATGGCTACGAAGCTATTGGTCCTATTAGCCGTGGTATCATCCGCGACAGCCGCAGTGAAGCTCCAAGAGATGTTCTCTTGGAACGTTATGGATTGGAACTACCCTGACCCGTACTCGAGGCAGCAAGCTATCCAGTCTGGGGCTCTCATGCAGGAGAATGCCCTCCCAGTTGGCATTGAAAGGTGGAGGAACAAGCTCTTTGTTAGCGTTCCTAGGTGGAAGGCGGGTAAGTCATTGTAACACATTATAGACCTGCAGCTAGACCACCGCCTCTTAAAGCAGTATTATTTTAATCTTATTTGAGTGTGGGAACGAGAAGGAGCTAGACGTCCTGTATAGCTCCATCTCTTTCTTACACTGAAGTAACATTAAAATAATACTGCTTTAAAAGGTGGTGCTTGGCCCCCTGAACATTTATTCATCATTTATTTATAAAGATAAATGATGAATAAATGTTCAGGTTAGGTCATTACAAACAGATGTTGGTAATATCAAAATAACAGCTTTTTACTAAATGCATATGAAAGTATATACATACTAATAAGAAAATGAAGAGAATTTATGTTCGCATAATTCGTCAAAATGTACTGAACAGCTGATTGTTTTTTCGTGAATTCAGGTTTGGTCCCATAGTAAAAGTTGTTCATAATGATGAGTACAATGACCCCTTAAGAGGTTGTGCGTTATTTCAGTTACACCTTGTATATGTATGTATGTAAGTTTGTAAGCCCGCGATTTTCTCAAAAACTAATAAACCATCTCAGGAAGGTTTTAGTATATAATTCATTAGGTAATTATGCTTATGTCCTAAGTTATATGTATAAATGTAGTGTATTACTGGCATTTCGAAGCGGATTTTTATGATTCTTCATTACGTTCGTCTTGGGCTTATGTAATTGTATAGGATTCAACTAAAATTGGAAAAATAAAGGAGATGGCTAAATAGAAGTATGAACGACTGCCCCAGCAATGAATAAACATAGGTACCTAGCAATATGTAATGCTGAATAGCTGAATATTAGGTTTCGTATAAAAAAAAAAGTTTCAGGAACTTTTCATATCTTTATAATCCTGAAATTAAAATCACGTAACTCCTACGTCAATAGGTATAAAAAAGTTCAAACAATTGACATTGCTATGAACTTTTATCTAGGCGTATGGATGTGTCTGCGGTGATAGGTATTGATAATTTTATTTTTTTATTGAACCGATCTAATTTCACTACCTACTAGTGACAACCCCATCATAATCTGTTTGTTGATACATCCGTACAGACAGACTGACAGACAAAAGCGCCAGGGGAGCTTAGTTTCTTATGCGGTGATTGATAAATCCTGCCTAAACTAGATAACGAATGCACCGAGTAACCAAAGATATAAAAGATATTGAAATCAAACAACAAAAATAACTAATGCACTGAGTAATCAAAAACATAAAAGATATTGAAATAAAACAGCAAAAATTCGATTTATTTATTTATTCGTTATCCTGTGAAACATTAGCTAAACATGAAGCCGGAGCTGATAATGTGTTCTGGTGTCTCGTCCACCCCAGATACCAGATCACTGTCATGACATGACAGGAACAACCCAGAGTTCTGTTCCCCACAATACAGCTGCAGTAATATGACAGTAAGTCGTCCAAAGGATCATTTGTAGGTTGGCTTTCATATAAAATACCTATAGGTACACGTAGTATATTCTTTGACTGATATGCCTTGATCTTATTCGGCTTCTTAAAACTTGAGGCATTGATCCCTCTAAATGAATTACTCTTTCAAGATGCACACTTCGATATCATAAACACTATTTGTTCTAATATGCTCTCCGTAGTATGACCGGGCTTGTTTAACCTGATACCTCAATTGTTAACCATCGTGCTAAGATACTGAGTAGAACAACAGGCAATGAAGTATTTGCGTGGCTACAACGCAGTTTATGCATCGCATGATAAATTGATTGCAAGTCAAGTCCGTGTCGAGTAGCGAGAGGTCAGTAGGTAGGTAAGCACACACAAGCCCAATAAACGAGTGAGGGTCATCGAAAATCCAAAATAAAAAAGCACAACGAACAAACGACGTCTGACTGACGTTTGTTTTTTTTTTCATAGAGATGGGATTGAACTTCAAGTGTTGAAAGAAAAAAATTGAATTAGTTTTTGTCGACCACTATTCAGTTAATATTTTTTTTATAAAATAGGCAGTAAGGTTAAACGAAGAAGCTCATTCCGAAGCTTTCGGTTATTTTTATTTGATTTTGATTAGAAGAGAGTGGAATTGAGTACAGTCGATTGTCACTTTAAAAACAACCCCATTTTCCGAATCAAAACCCTGTGAAAACACAATAACAAGAAACTAAACCGAATGCCATCGATTCCCGCCAAAATCTGGTTGCCACTTCTTATTTTCAGAAAATAAGTCGTTTTGATACCTGTTATCAAAAATCGATATAAGTGCAGTTTCGATTTGACATTCTGGAAAAGCGATATGTCCCCTCCCTAGCTTGCAGTACTGTATTATTTTTTTAAGTAAATTTTTCCTTTATAATTTTTCAGTAACATGTCAGAGCTTAAACTTGTAATAGGCTCGTCCCCTTTGACGTGGGACTATTATTTGTTTTGCCACCCATGTATCTAATGCTTAAAGCCATAGGAACTTCCGTCATTGCATTTTACCTTGCGTAGGTATGGAAAACATCGTCATCGTCATAATGTAAGGTCTGTATGATATACTGTTGAGAAAACCTGCCCAATACCTTACTGGCTGAACAAACTAACTCAGCCATATATAGTTATTTCCATCAGTGCGTCTATTTTGAAGCTGCGTTCTCAAATAAAGCTTGCAAGATTAATAGAAGAGCGATGGTAGTGTTTTGAAATTGATGGCGGTTTACCTCATCGCTAGCCTAGTGTGTTTTGTTATACTAGTTATTTCCTTTTTTGTCGGGTAATCTGAGTTATACATCTATTCATAAAAGTATTACTCATTCACAACATAGTCTTAATTTGCCACTCACTAGGTTCCACCTCAAATCACGGAATGTTTTTTTAAAGGAAACATTTAATTACTCAAGGTATCCACAAAATCAAAATCAAAAGTCATTTATTTAAACTAAGTTGAGAATCAGACCTTTTCGAACGTCAAAATTACATATACAGTCCCCTAAAACGCTCGCCCTTCACCACTTTCTAGTGCTTTAGCTGGGGAGAAGAAGTGGCGCAACAAGCTCCCCAGCAGCACAGCTGTGTGTTAACTTAAAAAAATTGATTCTATAATAGCACTGCGCAAAATAATTTAGGTACATTACGCAACACAAAATATTAAATTAATTTATTTGCTATATGTCAGCTAGCACACGCCAATATACTAAAAAAAAAAAATCGAAACTACCCTCAAGCAGAAATAAAAATACAAAACTAAAAACGTAAGCAGAACTTTATACCTAAATAAAAGCCTACAGTAATAAAGGGCGTGCCCACTTACATATAGCCGTATATTTAGCCGTAACTCGAAGTCACAAATGATAAACTAGGACCATCGAACATCATCGAAGTAAAATACTAATAACAACACAAAATCACAGTTACAAGTAAATTAGCCATAACAAAACTTCTATAAACTAACCCATTTGTTTGCGCAGGTATACCTGCTACACTGAACTACATTCCTTTGGATGGTCCTTACGATCCTTCACCGAAGCTGAACGCCTACCCAAGTTTCGCTGGCAACGAGTTGGGTAACTGCCAGGCTGGTCTCAACACCGTGTACAGGATTAAGGCAGACAAATGTGACCGTCTCTGGGTCCTAGACACTGGTACATTTGGAATCGGTAAGTTAACAACACTCATCAACTAATTAAGTGTAAGTCCGGGGGAGATGGCCCTACTAACATTAAAGATGTATAGCCAGGTAACCAAGTACAATAAAACAACCATTTTAATCGCAAACTAAACAATATTTATATTTCTTAGCAAATCTTAATTGAACACAGACTTCAAATCAACGTAACATAGAAATATTTTAGGTTAAAAAATACTACTGGCCATCTCACCCCGAGTGTCCGGGAGTGATGGCCATGGAGCTGCGGAGACGGTCATATAAATTTCAAAAAGTATGATGCAATCTCCAACGACCGTTTTTAAGTTAGAATACGAAAAAAGTTAATGACTTCAGAATAAAACATAAAAAACGAACGAAATTAAAGAAACCTGTTTGTGACCACATAATATCGATGAGCGATATGTTAACCCCTTATCTTAGATCATGCAACTGTTATAAAAACAATGTGGAGTTTAATTACTTTTTCAATTTCTTTTGCAAACAAAAAAACACGCAACAACTTAGCGAACTAAATTACCTACTATTAATTAACGCTATCTGTTGTTTCTACCTCGCAATACTTTCAACTGGTCATCTCCCCCCTACGGCCATTTCCCCCGGACTTACCTTAATATTAAGTAGGAATAAAAAACTTATTTCGATATTTCCTCTGTGTAAGCGAGTTTCACTTTTCTGGTAGGCGTTAACCGTAATTACCTTACAATAGAAACGATAACAATTAAGTGTTGTTAGTATTTAAATACAGCAATATAGGCTAATTACTGAAAGAACAGTACCTACTTTAAAAAAAAAAAAAACACGACTGCCCTGCCAAAAACGAACTAAAAGTAAAAAACAAGTTCTATTAGTTAATCTGTACATACAAAGCGAAAGGAAATTGTCATTGCGGTCGAAGGACCGTTCTGTGAAACACTTTTTAATTTAGATTGGACACGTTTTAATTTCCGACTGCAATAACAATTTTATTCATCTGTTTAGTCAGGGAGTAAATGAGTGACCTTTCCTTGGTATATGCAGATTAACTAATACAACTTGTTTTTTACTCTTTAGTTCGTATTTGGCAGGGCGGTCGTGTTTTTTTTTTTTATACATTTTAGTGACAAGTTATATTTTTTTTGGAATGTGCTCATCAATGCCTTCAATTTGATGCCAATATTGTAATATTCCAAGAAAACGTTTTTATTTCACTTTTTAAAATGGAGCCTTAATAAATAAAAAAGAAATTTTGTTAAAACGAATTTCTTTGTACGCTTAACACACTTAGAACCGTAATCGGTCAGTTTATTATTAAGCGTGTGATACATACATGAACCCTGAAAACATTACACTCCTTTTATGGGGCATTCGTGTAAAAAAAAATTGAATGTTTTCAGAATCGAATGTGACCAACGTCTGCCCTTACTCGCTGAATGTATACGATTTAAACACCGATCAACGCATCCGAAGATACGTCTTCCGCCCTGAAGACATTGTTGCTTCGACTTTCATTGCCAACATCGCCCTCGACGAAGGAAGAACTTGTGATGACACCTTCGCATATTTCTCCGACGAACTCGGCTACGGCCTCATCGCCTACTCGTGGCAACAAAATAAATCATGGAGATTTAGCCACGGATTTTTCATGCCCGACCCACTTACTGGAGACTTCAACATTGGTGGCCTGAACTTCCAATGGAGTGCTGAGGGAATTTTCGGAATCACAACCTCTCCTGTTGGACCCGATGGATTCAGAACTCTCTACTTTAGTCCTTTAGCTAGTAACACCCAGTTTGCTGTTTCAACGCGCACATTACGCGATGAATCTAAAGTGAAAGGATCCTACCGCGACTTCCAAGTTGTAGGTGTCCGAGGTGCTAATGGTCACACCACATCCAAAGTAATGGACGAATACACTGGAATAGAACTATTCAACTTGGTAGACCAAAACGCTATTGGATGCTGGAGGAATGATGTACCATACAAGCCACAGAACGTTGCAGTGGTAGACAAGGATGATGTAGGCCTGGTATTTCCTAGTGATGTCAAAATTGACGCTCAAAGAAATGTATGGGTGATGTCTGACCGGATGCCTGTGTTCTTGGAATCGACCTTAGATTACAGTGACATCAACTTCAGAGTGTACACTGCTCCATTTGATGTTTTGGTGCAAGATACTGTATGCCAGTCTCCTCCTCAGTTGCAATATGTTCAGCCCGCTAACCAGGAACAGCAAAATAACCTCCTGCAGCAGCAACCTTACACGTTCTACGACACAGGTTTGGGTGTGACCACCAATCCCATTACTGGAACTATTTCTCTATTTTCTCCGGTGTCATCTCCCCGTCCAGAAGTAACGCAGAACACTTATGGCCCAGGAATAATAAGGAACTCTATACCAACTGTAGAGAGCTACGTCAACTTTCCTAAACAAGCTTCTGTTCCTTACATAACCGGCCGATCGAAAGCCAGCAATTCGAACAGGAGCCTACCCCCTGCCTGGTGGCTTGGGAAACGTAACTACGAAGTATACGAACAGTAAGAACTTCGATATCAATATATTTTATTTTATAATTAATTTTATTTTACAATACAATATTGCTTAGTAGTTTTAAGTTCTAAACAATACTCGTATTTGCATTCTATCTGATTACTTATGATTACGAATTACTACGTCGATATGTAATTGTATTTTGAGATACATTTACATATTTGGAGCTATACATGTTGTGGAACATTAGCTGTTATTAATTAATAGCTAAATGTCTCTGCCAAGCAATTCTTTTGCGAACATCCAAAACTGAACTGTTTGACGAAAAATTATGGAAAACCTTCATTGATTCAAAATAGCCTTTTGTAACTATTGAACTCGACTACTGTTATAAATATTAGTATAAAACTCGTATTCAGAAATGAATGTAATATAATTTGCTTCTAGAGTTTTAAATTAAATATACTATACGTAACTGTACAGTAACATAGGGAAGTACATAACAAATATTTTTTTACTGTGAGAAAACGGTAAAAAATATAGATGTAAGGCTAATCTGAGATTTCCTGTTATTTTAATTTATTAAGAAATAAATGATTTATATAAAATGTTTGTTAATTTCACCTAAACCCCACACAAGAATTGTATTTAGACAGCAGTCGATGTCATTATAACACTACAAAAACCGGTATTGCTTTGTTGGCAAGTTATGTCATCATTTCCAATGAGGAGCCACACTCAAAGCTGTGTGTAGATGTCGCTGTAGTCGACTGTACCTTGTTTACCTTTCGTGACAGTAGTGTGACTGCTATTTATGAGATTTTAAAGTGTAATTTGACTATAATATGTACGCTTTTAGGACTGGGCCTCAACTAAAAGTTGAGCTCCGTAAAAGCAACGCAGCCACTGCCGACAAAAAAGCCGATTTGATTGAAAGGAAAATACTTAAAATATTTGAGGTTATTATTGTTTCTGAGCTTTTTTCTATAAGCCCCGGACTAACATTCCTGTTTTTTTTTTAAAGATTACGTTCGTATGATCGAAACCAAAATTTTGGTGCTGACTGCGACATCGAAGACGACACCGCATACCTATGTCCACCTTCTGATACATTCAGAGACATAAATGGAGATACTCCTTTACCAATGATTAACAGACAGGCAATACAGGAATATTTTGAAAACTAAGTAACCGCCTATTAAATCCGTAGTATTGATTAAATCTTTAGGAGACTCCTTTAGTACATAGATTAGCCAATATAGTACCTATATTTTATGATACATTTATTTTGATGACAATAATTTTATTTTATTAGATAATTATCTCGATTCTTTTGTTTCATAAATATAGTACCCAGCCTAAAGGACGGCTTCTTTAGGGTGCGTCCACATCTGGCGAATGTGCCGCGAATGTGCAGCTCGCGAGCCGTTTGCGAGCTGTCCGCGAACTGCGCCAAAAAGAAAAAAGAAGATTGTAGAAAAAAGAAAGTGGAAAAAAAATTATTTACCCGAATATCAAAGAAGAGAATGGCATCGTCCTGACTTTATAAATACTAATAGGTCACCTACTGATTTTTTTGAATTATTTTACGATGATGAAGTTGTGAATTTGTTAGTAGAAAATTCAAGAAGGTATGCTGTTTTCGAAGGAAAACCATTTGATGTTACCAAAGAAGAAATTCGCCTCGTCTTAGCAATATTTTTACTTAGTGGATATAATGTTCAAGCTAGGAACCGCATGTATTGGGACACCGGAATCGATACTTATCACCCTGGCGTAGCTAATGCAATGTCTAGATCTCGATTTGAACAAATCCTTCGATTTATGCATGTTTCTGATAACGCAGCTTTAGGTGTCCAGGACAAGTTCACAAAAGTGAGACCTTTATGGGATAAACTAAACGAAAAATGGATGAAGTATTGGCCACAGTATAACTAAGTTAGCATCGACGAATCAATGATTCCGTACTATGGTCATCATACCCATACGTTTCGGATTCAAATGCTGGTGCATGGCTACACGCCTAGGATATCTTATACAAGCCATACCTTATCAAGGGGCCAGTACAGGCAACACTAATCCCGATCTAGGTGTTGGAGGATCTGTCGTTACGAACTTAGTCGACAAATTGCCTACAGGTTTCCCAGTTCATGTTTACATAGACAATTTTTTTACATCTTTTAGATTGCTCACCACTTTGAAGGATTTTGGTCATCAGGGGACAGGAACAATACGGGCCAATAGGATCGAAAATGCTCCGCTGGAATCAATCGCCAACATGAAGAAAAAACAGCGTGGGAGCTACGATCAAATCGTTGATGAAACATCAGGCGTATCTCTAGTACGATACAACGACAATAACGTCGTTACCGTAGCTTCGACCTGTGAAGGTGCTTCTCCAGTTGGATCCGCACAGAGATGGTCCAGTGCTGAAAAAAAGAAAATCTCGATTCAACAGCCCTTTTGTGTTCAAATGTATAATAAATATATGGGCGGAGTAGATCGTTTAGATCAAAACATAGGCTGCTACCGTATTAGCATAAATAAGAAAAAATGGCAACTTCTCATGTGGCCCTTGAACGCTTCCATGAATAATGCTTATCAGTTGTACAGGTTGACATCAGCTGGACAAGAGAAGGGGTATCTTGATTTCCTAGCCTTTATCAGATCTGTGGTTACAACTTATCTAGGAAGATATGCGTCGGTTCGCTCTTTAGGCCGTCCTATGAAGCCGTCTAGGAAAAGGAGGGTGCCAGATGATGTACGTCTAGATGGGGCTGATCATATAATTATTTCCAGTGCAACTCAGATACGTTGTGCCCAATGCCACAAAAATACTACGAAGAAATGCCGAAAATGTGATGTCGGCTGTCATACTAATTGTTTTGAAATTTTCCACTCCTAAATAAATGATAAATACTAACAGAATAAACACTAATATATAATAAATGTTCTTTAGATATAATTAAAATTTCTTTACAACTTCTATAACAGTTATTTTATTAATATTAACCCTCTAAATCAATCGAAATTTAAAAAAATATGAAAGTGTAATGGGCGTGATCTGCCGTGCTCAGCGCCCCAAAATTGGAGCGATCAAAATTTCCAAAATGGTATTTTTTTTATTATTAAATTTTCTGAAAACCTAATTTTTATGCTTATTGGACTTAGAATAAAACAAAAAAAATAACAGTTTTTACGAAAAAAAGAGTTGAGCACATACGGGAACATAAAGCGGAAGGCTTTACAGGGAAGAAATCGAAAACGCTTTTACCTAATAAAATAAATAAGTTTTTAAGCGAAGCGCCTGATCAACTATATCTATCAGTAAAGGTATGTTAGTTATTTACTTCATTTTTTATTTTATAATCTTATTTTCTTTGTATTACAATGAATAAATTACAATATCTTATATTGTTCTTGTTATTGTTACAGACTGCACTAGTATTTGGAACAATGGGCGCATGCCGCTGTCAAAAATTATACGCTACCGACGTACAGATAAATGAAACTATAATTGTGGTCAATATAAATAATACAAAAACCAAAATAAACTGCACATTTACTATTATAGGCAAATACATATTTAGAACTTGTTTTTTTTTTTTTTGCAATACAGATCTGTAAAATGTACATACATCACAGAGGATCGGCATAAACTCGTTTAGCAATTTAGCCAAAACAATTGCGAACTATTTACAACTTCCCATCATGAGTTGTATAAGGGCATTGCTTTCGCAGAACATCTGCCACATTATTAGTTGATGCCGGAGAAGACAACTAGTTTAAAACGGCACGGCGGATGGAAGTCCACATCTGTTACTGAAGGCTACATTAATGACTCTATAGCCAACAAAATCCACGTGTCAAATCACATTTCAAATTCTATAGAAAATAAAAATAATGAATATAAATATTCCGAGAACATTAGGATCTGCCTACATTCAACAAGGTGCAAATATTCAAGTGCATTTCTATAATTGTACGATCCAAAATGTAAATAATTATTACAATATATAATTATATACATTGTTTACCTATACCTACACATGGTGTACCTATACATTGTTTGTTTGTATTAGATACTCAGCAATTATACTTTCCATGAATTTACATAGAATTCTTACAAGAAGCTCTAGAGAAACCTCACCCCCAGAAATATGTTAAAAGCGACATCTTTTAATGGCGTAGGCATACTGTGATGTTCGTGTGCGCCATCTCTGTGACATCAATGAAGTTAATGTTATTGACATCGATTAACACATTCTCTGCTTAATTCTTTATGCAAACGCTTCTTTATGCTACACCCTTACCGACCCTTTTTTTTACGATGTTTTCGAAACAATAGAGATTCACAACGAACGCACATGTGCGGCGCGCCGCACTCGAAGAAAGTTATGAAAACGCGCATGTGCGTCTGCCGCGCCTAATGTATTAAACAAATAAGCGTGCAAGATACCCATTTATATAATTATTTACGTAAGTGATACAAAATTATTATGCGCTAACCAACATCAGCATATTTAGGCTAACCAACATCAGCATATTTAGGTTGAGAGGGAAAGTAGGTGCTTTTATAAGTATGGTCGGCGGTCTTTCGAAATAAAGAAGATGCACTTATTTTATTTTATTCAAAAGGAACAACTAACAGCTACATTAATAAAACACAGAAACAAGAGATATACAAAACTTATAGACAATATTGTAGCCCACAATGCTGTTCACAGATTGACTATAGAATATAGGTACCTAAACAGTGAAAATAAACGCAAACACTTTTAGACGTAGTATTATTTATTATTCTTATGGTATTCATTAATAAATTAACCTATTTAAGATTAACAAATATTTATTTACCAATAAAAGTGATAAGTAATTTAGTTTTGATGATTTCACAAGAGAACCAACATATTACGTTATTTACATCTCTCCAAATTTTTTCAAACTGTTAAAAACATCAATTAACTATAAAAAACTTAACTGTGGGGTCAAACCTATACTAATAATGGAGTGAGTAACCTTCGCTTTCTATAACTTCTGCTAATCTTGATCTCATTCCATTTACCATTGTCACTTAATCGCATTAATTCACAAGTTCTCATAACCATTTCATCTAAATTTTGTCTAGTTCTGACTTTACTTGAGTCCCAATTAAGCATTATTTGACCCCACAAATTTTCTATCGTGTTTAGATGGAACATGGCTTTTAGATGGCCAATCAAAGGTATACGTTGCGAACTGTTGGAATCATCACGTCTCCTAAGATCTCCAAATAACGTTCGGCATTAATTCGAGTGCCGACTTCGACAAGCTTGCCAGGACCCGCCGAAGACATCCATCCCCAATATACTGAAAACACACAAAAGTTTTATTATTATACCCTTTGGAAAAAGACAATTTCATTGTTTTGTCATGTCATGCCATGTAGGTTCTTTATCAGTTTCGTTTTGCAGAGATATAAAATAATATATATATATAGTGCACTACACTTTTCATTCTTTGAAAAGCCTCCAGTGCTTTTTGCCCCTGAACACCAAAATCTAAAACTCTTTGCTCAAACTCTCATTCGGCTCATTATTGACTACGCAGATGCTTGTTATTTGGATGCCACCGAGGAGCTATTGTAAACATGAGTGTTTACAAAATATCTGTATTCGTTTTGTTTTTAACCTGAAAAAGTATAATCACGCTTCTAACTTTCGCAAGACACTCAAGTGGCTCCCTATTCGACTTCTCAGGAACTCTCGCATATTGTGTCTGCTATTTAACATCCTTCCCAACCTTAAAACATCTTCCTATTTACGGGAATGCTTTTCCTACGCCCGTCCTTCTGATGTGCTTTGCAGGTCGCATCTTAGAAACCTCCTAAAATTTCCTTCTCATTCCACTGACTTCTACTCCTACTCCTTCACAGTGCACGCGGTTCGGTTGAGGATTTCACTTCCATCTGACATTAGGAACTGCCAAACTGTTGCAGTTTTTAAAAGAACAGTGAAAGAACACTATCTTTCCATTTCGTCATAGTTATTAGTTATTTTAATGATATTTATTCTAGAAGTATGTATGTATTTAAGTATTTATTATATGTTTTATTTGCTTAGTGACTTGTTTTTTTTTAGATTTTGTGTATTTTTATTTTGTCTTTTATTCTTACACACGGTGTTTACATCTCTTTTTATCCTCTGTATCGCAGGTATGCTGGAAGAGATTTCTTTAGAAATAAGCATCACCTTTGTACGTAATTTTCTGTTCCTTTATTCTTGTCTGTTTATTTGTGTGTACATAATGGTTAAATAAATAAATAAATATAAATTTAAACTTAGCAAAATAGTCGTCAATTAAAGATGTAAAAATAAAATATTTTATAGTTTTCTTATAAATATGTAAAGCAAATGCTTCTATCTATTATATAAGTATTTTACGTCACTCATTGTACCAGTGACATCGTAAAAACCCTTTTTATTCATAATAATAATAATTATTATCACTAATATTAGCATATTATTATAATAAGTAATAATAGTCATAACGCTAATAAGTCATAATTTAGCAAATAAATAGTATTTATATGTTGATCAAGTGGGTAGGTAAATGTTTATATTTAATTAAATTAACTATTGCTTACCCAGCGTTAACCTGCCACTAGTCCTCAAGGGTAAAACTTTTTGAGAGTTGTAGCGTTCGCCTGGTCTTCTGCACAGCATTTTACGTCCATCTTTATCGGCTTTAAAAGTCCTTTCGTTGGTAAAAATGACTATTTCATTTTCCCAACCAAAATATATTCGGTTGCAAATCCATACCTGGCTTGACGATGAGCTTCGGTTAGTTTAATTTTTTGGCAGGTTTATAATTATGGATCCAAGCTGCATGTAAAAGTCTTCGAACTATGGTAAGCGAAATACTATGTCTTATAGCACTAGATCGGGTGGTTGTGAAAGAATCCGTTGTATGGCTATCACGATGCCGCACAGTAGTCTGGAAATCGAGCTCCATACTCATAGAAACTTAAAGTAAAGAATTTAAAAAAAGAATGTTATGGCTCTGCTATCCTATACCTCCCTTTACATATTATTAACGTATGGATGGTACAAGTCACAATACGCGTGAATCAGGTGTATGGAGTGCCTTCTCCATATTTCATATAGACTGGACTTTAAAACATGGCAAGCCGAGATGCAAACAGTAAAGAGTCATTGAAGATTAGAAAACAAATCATACAGCAGAAGTTCCATGATGAAATGGGCCTCCTGGTAGACATCGTCAAACAAGGTGAGATAAAATAACTTTTAAATCTACATTTTTTCAAGTAACATTATTCATTTACATCTTTTTTCTGCACAGAGTCAAGAATTTTTGTTCTGTTTCAGGTTCGGGAACTACAAATGATGGGAACACAGCTACGAATTCTTTTAGTGATCCTGCGAAAACCGCAGCTATCACAGGATTGGATTCCTGTTTGATCCAAAGATTTTCAACATTTTTGCGTGTAGCAGCCAGTGGGGAGCCTATAAATATTGACGCGTTTGCAAACTTTGCACACGTTACTGCAGAAATGTACGTGGAGCTCTATGGCTGGTATTACATGCCTTCGAGTGTCCACAAACTTTTAATGCATGGTGCTGAAGTTATCAAACACTTCAATATTATGCCCATTGGCAAATTATCTGAAGAGGCAATGGAAACAAGAAACAAAGATTTCAAAACAATCCGAGAACACCATTCACGCAAATTTTGCCGTAAAGCGACAAACGAAGACATTTTCAATGCTCTCCTTGTATCATCAGATCCCTACCTGTCCAGCACAAGACCTGTGCTACGAAACTCCACAAAAAGAGCTGCCACTGATGATATGAGACCTCTTCTCAGTAGTGACGATTAAGATGTAGAAAAAGTGAGTGAATTTGTCAAAGAGAACAGTGAATTTGTCGATTTTAATGTTAGTGCGTTAATTATGGACTCCGATTTAGAGGACTCTAATGAGGGCAAAGATACTGTCTGTTAGCAGTAGTTTTTTATGTTTACTAAAGGTAGTAGTCAAAGGTATGTAAATAGTTATAATTAAATGTTGTAGTCAGAGTTGTAATAGTGGTAAAAGACCGCTGAAATAGTAATGAATGAAGCTTATTTTACTACTATTTGAGCTATTTACCTATTTTTATAATTTTAATACTGGCTTTGTTATTTATTTTTGTTGTCCTTGCTGTAGATATTTGTAGTGGATCATAATATTATAGATGTATTTTGTTGTAATGTCTTGATATAAGTATAATTTTATAATATAAAATATTTATTTATTTCTACAATATCGTTTATTTTTTCGAGATTTTTAACTTTATATTGTTAGAAAAAATGAAAATCAGTTTACTACGCATTTTTTTCTTTTAAATCGCTTTATAAACATTCATATGTTTATAAAGCGATCGGAAAAACCACATACTTAAAATTCATAACCTCAAAAACTGCTTCGTGCAAAGCGATACCCAAAGTTGCATTACATTAATGCTCTTGTCATTAGTATCTAATTATATCTCACCCTTAATCACGGTAATTGACAAATGAGTTAGTTCTTGGAATGACCAAAAAAACCTATACAATCAATGTCTTTTTAAATGATTATCATCATAAAGGTCATGTGGCTAAATCTAACTATAATATAAGTAAATCGATCGGCAACGTCATTTAACCACGACAAAGATTTGAAAAATCACATTTCGAAAATTCAAAATTTCAAAAACTTGCTACGTGTTAAGCGGTGCCTAAAGGTATACATGAATTGTATGTCATCTTACCGTGCCGTATATGGGACTATAGCTCGTGTGAGCACCAGCCTAACAGTTCCATTAAGTTAAAAAAAAAACCTACTTTTAGTGTTTTCTCCCATACAAAAAAAAAACACATTTTTTTTCTCACGCGTATTGTGACTTGTACCATCCATACGTTAATAATATGTAAAGGGAGGTATACCAGAGCCATAACAATTATTTTTTTTTAATTAATAATAATAATAGTAATACTTTAAGTTTCTATGAGTATGGAGCTTGATTTCCAGACCACTGTGTGCCGGTTGGATTGATTTGTGTAAGCAATCGGACGTGGCCCTTAGCGGTTACACTCACTTCACTTTCTCTATAAGGAAGTAAATTAAAACGTTAGATTTGTAATGGAAAGAAATTAAAATATAAACAGATTTTATGTTAGATTACACTTAGTTCGACATTTAACTCTCTTTAAACTTTGATTTTGTTCCCAAAGGACGATTATTTTCATTTTTAAAAAGTTACTCAATCGAGGCATGATTTTAATGTAATTTTATCTCGTTATTCGAACAGCACAAGCAGATGAGTAAATTATGCTATGATGCGAGGTCATGTTTTACTTAACAAAAATTATAAGCTTATCCTCAATTTTCTTCATTATTTTATATAGAAACGACACGGCCGACATGAATGATGTGATGGATGATTCATAAACATATCGATGAATTTCACAACTCTGGTCAGCAAATAAACCGAGCCACCCGCTACCTAGGAACTCTGATTCGATTTTCTCAAAAAGTATAAAACTTACAACTATCAAAGTTATACCTACAAAAAGTGCGTTTCATGGTGATTAAAATGACTACAAATTAATTCGAAAGTACCGTCAACTCACATTGTAATCAAGCAACAAACACAATGCTAACGATTTGCTCTGTTTTCACCAGAGTTTGAAATTAGCGTTCTTTTTCTCTACAATGAGGGTAGACGGATATTTCCTATCATTTCTTTAGTTATTGTCCATCGTTTGCTCAGACGCGTGTGTTTTTGCTACTTTTTTCGATTAATAATGGATACAACACCTCAGGAAGCAGCTCAAGCTGTAGCATTACTTCAAGCAGGCATTGCGCAACGTGAAGTCGCTCGAAGGCTTCGAATCAGCAGATCTTCGGTGCAACGAGTTTACAGACGATACCTAGAGACTGGAGCATTCGATCGCCGTCCAGGTACGGGCAGACCTAGGGCTACATCAGCAGCAGATGATCGTTATATCCACCTTACTGTTCTGCGAAATCGCCACCTCAACGCAGTTCAAGTCCAACAAAGTCTGCGTGACGAACGCCAAGTGGTCATAAGTTCAGATACCGTCAGAAGGAGACTTTCTGAACGGAACCTGATCCCAAAAAGAGCTGCAACAGGCCCAACATTAACGGTAGCACACCGTCGAGCACGACTTGAATTTGCTCGAGAGCATAGGGATTGGACATTAGAGCAGTGGAGTAATGTACTCTTCACTGATGAGACCAGGGTGAGTCTACATGGAAGTGATCGACGTCAGAGAGTATATCGTCACCCTGGAGAACGTTATTCTCAGTGTTGCATCGAGGAAACTGTTGCTTAGGGAGGAGGATCTGTAATGGTCTGGGGCGGCATCTCGTTAACAGCACATACAGCGTTAGTTTTCATCGAACTGACAGGCCATACACGTGGACTGACTTCTCATCGCTACATTACTGAAATCCTCGCAGACCATGTGGTACCTTACGCAGGATATATCGGACAGGATATGCAATTGATGCATGATAATGCACGGCCTCATGTTGCTCATGTGGTGACCCAGTATCTACGCGACGTCAGCATTCGTACGATGGACTGGCCAGCTCGAAGCCCGGACTTGAATCCGATAGAACACTTATGGGATGAGCTGAAACGTCAGGTTTGAGCCCGGGTACCTGCTCCAACAAGGCTTCCAGAGCTGCGAATCGCAATTGAAGAGGAGTGGAATACAATTCCTCAAGATTTTATCGTCAGGCTCGTAAGGTCGATGAATACAAGGATGCTGGCAGTTATCCGAGCAAGAGGAGGGAATACGGAATATTGATCAAAAACTTTTTTTTGATTTTATCTTTGTTTTTGGCTTTAATTTTTTTTTTCACTTTATCATTACTAACGATTGTCACGACTGGAAAACGACTCTTCTTTGTAAAATCCTTAATAAACACTGAAATATTGATTAAACCCAATGAGTTTCCTTTCATTTTAATCACCATGAAACGGACTTTCTGTAGGTACAACTTTGATAATTGTAGGTTTTTTAGTTTTTGAGAACATCGAATTAGAGTGCCTAGGTAGCGGGTGGCTCGGTTTATTTGCTGTCCAGTGTATGTTAAGTAATTGATTGGCGCTGTGGTATAACAGCTTGGCTCGTGGATTCTATAGTTCAGGTTCGAATCTTACTTCGGTCTAAAGATTTTATTAAATTTTAAAATTCCGTTGTGAGTTTTGAGAAAGTAAAAAATATTGTTTTGTGGAACACGTTTGGAAGTTTAAAAATATCTCTAAGTAGGATGCGATGGATTACCTAGCGGTCGCTTGCTTATGCGCCTTCAGTATTTTATTTCTATTTAGAATGTCTTAGCAGTTTCATTGATATCACAGAGATGGCGCGCATTTATACATTTCTAGAGGGTGAGATTTCTCTGCAGCCGTGTGTACAACACCCTATAGTTTCAGAACCTTTTATAGACGACTCATATCATGGGTGTAGATAAAGTCTTGTATGCAACTGTACATAATTAGGTACTAAAACACTCATGTGATACTATTATCACACGAGGCGAAACCCCTTATTATACAACAGTTGCATAAATAACTATTTTACCAATTCGATACAGGACAAATCCAAGAAGTTAATATCACCAAGGAGTTTCCATCAATTTTTATTTTCTTATGGAACGCTGTGGCAGTGCCCGCTTTAGCGCATGCGTGGTGATGTTCTGGTTTTGGCGTCACTCTTACGTTTTGTTGTACTGACTTTCGTAGGAAATTTTTATTTAGGTTCAATCCTAATTTATGAGAGTAGATAAAGTAGTGTATGAAACTGCACATAACTATAGGTATTAAAACACTCGTGTGATACTATTAAAAACCTCGCCTAAGGCTTGGTTTTTAAACACACACTCGTGTTTTAATTCCCCTCATTATGCAACAGTTTCATAAACTACTATTGTTACACACCATAACAGTACAATATGCTGCCATCTATTGAATAATTATTGAAACACTTTTAGACCACTCAGGTTCAATCAAAATGATCTGTTTTAACAGTTTTAAAATCATAAACTCAAATAGTAATAAATGTAGTAAAGCATACTGGTTCTCATGGCCTCTTATGTGAATCTAAGAACGATCTTACTGAAACATTTTACACATACTTTCATATTTTATCTTTCACTGTAATCACTTATTATCTAGATAGTCTTTGAGTAGTTTTTTTAAAGAGCAGTGAGTGCAAACCTGGTTGTCATTTGATCCATGCTCTCAACAACTGTAGGAAATAGCCTTCGTCCTAATGACAACACTCCTATAATTATCTGTGAATATAAATAAATTGTTACATCCTTATGTTCTTCTACGATAACGGAACTTACTTTAGAGATGTACCAGCATTACACCTATTCATTAATTATACGTTTGCCGCATCGTACGGAGGTAAATTGTTTTAATACACGTGAAATCTGACGGAAGAAGCACTCTTATCAGTCTATCTAGATCGACTTCATTGTGTACACAAGTTAAGCCATTTATTATTTCATGAAACTATTCTCTTAGATTTCGTAAGTTTGTTTCTGAAAGAATCTGCTGAAAAAACCTCCTGTTTCTAAGGGGTAAATTGGATAATCTGCGAGTATTGGTGCATTTCAATTTTTTTGTGGATATTATTGTCGCCCGTGCATGTGTGTAGATTAGTATTTAACAGATTCATTCCTAAGTGCCATAGTTATTAAAATGTACTTAACCCACGTGGTCGTTGGATTTTGAACGAGGCATTATATTATATATTTAGACATTTCTTGTATATAACTCGACTCACAATGAACGTCGAGAAAGCTGAAGAAGAGAAACGGGATTACAATCCTTTTGAACATCGACAAGTTTCAAAACCGACATCGTAAGTTACTTTATTATCTGTTTGGCGTGTTTGTTTAGATGTAATTTATTACAATCATTGAGTGCCTAATTTTTGACAACCTTAAGTTTTTATTCAAAAGTCAATATCAATTAACGGATTAAGCGTGAACACTTTTTTTTGTATTTGTGTTTGTTCAGTCAATTTTTCTCCTGTGTGGTCTCCTGCAAAGGAAAGGCCTCCTTCTTCGTGTCGTGAGTTTCCTGACAGGTACGTCAAGGGGATGGCTACGGTTACGTCTCCTAATAAGTGCTCATATACAAACTGCAACCAACAAACCGTCTCTCAAGTATAAGCGATAAGTGGTCATGCCCCCTTTGACCGTAGGTGCTATAATGTGGTGCTATACCAGTCCTTCGGCGGTCAGCAGTGGATTATATCAGATGATGGACTTGTAATGTCTGAGTTCAGTAATCTTATTGATTAACTAGTAGTAATAGTAGTATTAACTACTTTAGAAATAATCAATAAAAAGAAATATCTGAAGGTATTTTGCGTATTCTTGCGCAGTTTCAGGCGCCACTGTAGATAATAAGGCTTTGTTCACGCAATTGTTCCAATACTAGTAAATACAGGATATTTTTTTATTCAAAACATTTTCTATGTTTCTGTTTATTTATTCATTTGGTTTTAAAGTTCCTTTTTTGTGTGTATGTGAGATACCACCAACCATAATTTTTTCGACGTAAAAATTATTGATTTTTTTTAATGTAATTTTGACAATTATGTTTCTACTACTTCGTGTTGTTTATAAATAAAAAATAAATTATCCAACATACAGTTTCAGTCATGCCGCTAGTTCTATTATTTTCAGAGTAATTTTAGTTTATCTTACTGACCCGTATTCTTTGTCCGCAAGTGTATTATAACAATATCCAGCTGATAATTCCAACGAACTATACTACTCTAAAACACGTGTTCTTTATTTCCAGAGACATAAGATCGGCTGCGAACTTAATTAAGTCTTCTTTAGGCTCTGGTTTGTTAGCCGGACCACTGGCGTTCGCTAATGCAGGATGGGGTGTTGGACTGTTCGGCACATTGCTTGTCGGCATGATATGTGGGCACTGCATTCATATATTAGTAAGTACATTCACTTATGACTCCTCCGTGCCTCGGAAAGCACGTTAAGCCGTTAGTACCGGCTGTCGTTCGTGGATCTTTGACAGTCGTTACGGGTTGTCAGAAGCCTGAAAATCTGACAGCCAGTCTTGCCAAGGGATATCGTATTACCCAGTAACTGGCATGTGGAGGTCAGATAGGCAGTCGCTCCATGTAAAATACTGGTATTCAGCTGCATCCGGTTAGACTGGAAGCCGGCCTCAACAAAATCAATCAATCAATCTGCCTAGCCTTTTCCCAACTATGTATCACACATGCCGTAATAGCACCACTTCGAATTTTTTAGAACCTCTTTCAGCCCCTGTTTAAAAATAAATATATATATGTATTTATTTCTTTCTTAATTGCAAAATAGTTGAGCAAAGGTCACCTAAAACTATTCCAAGATTCAAGTTGATAGCTTTAGTACTTTTTGAGATATCCAGCTGTGACAGACGGACAGACAGACAGACAGAGTCGCACCATAAGGGTTTGTTTTTACCGTTTTGGTACTAAACCCTAAAAATCAAGCTTATTTGCATTTATTATCTGTCTGTCTGTTACCCTTTCACGCTTTAATGGCTGAATGGATTTGGATAGACCATGACCTGGGTTAAGACAAAGGATAATTTTATCTTGGGGTAGCACGTTCCCGGAGGATAATTTTCGACATCCACGCGGACGAAGCCACAGGCAGAAGCTAGTTAATGGATAATCTAGCTCTTGGCTAATTAACAATTGTGCAGTGTTATCGACGTGCAAGGCTGCAGTGAAGGTTCTACACAGAGTGAGTTGTCAAACAAGACGATAATGCCACAAAACCATATTAAGTTTTTAAGGAATTTTGAAAGAGTTTTTTTTTTTTCGTTATAGCAATCGATAAATGAAAGATGAATGATTTGAATTGATGGAACGGAGATTCCATTTATTCCAGTTTAGTGAATAAACTATTTTGTCGTAACGATGGAGTGTCTCCTGTTCCCAACCCCTATTATCTACAGCAGTGTATAGGAGACCTAGTTCTTTGCAGGAACCTCTAATACCTGTTGTTGTTAATACGTTGTTTTACAGGGTTATTTTGGTATGCTAACCAAACGAATCATGTGAAGTGGTCGAACATTCTGTCTGAAGCTTATGGGTGGGAGTGTGGGGTGAGGCAGGGAGGGTTGACCTCACCCAGGCTCTTCAACCTATACATATGTGAATGACCTCATAGTCGAGCTCAGCAGTATGCGTGTTGGCTGTCGGGTGGTATTAATATTAACAGCATCAGCTATGCAGACCACATGGTGCTGCTGGGCCCGACTGCAAGTTCTATTGGAGAGATGTTAAAACTTTGCGAGGACTACGCGGCTAGGCATGGGCTCGTGTATAACGTGAAGAAATGTGAGTACATGGTCTTTGGGGTCGCCGGTAAGTGTACAGATTATTCACCTAACTTTACCCTAAATGGCTTGAGCATAAGAAGAGTAAAACAATTCAAATATCTGGGACCTATGCTTACCGACGACCTGAAAGACAATGTGTATATTGAGAGGGAGCGCAGGGCTTTGGCAGTCCCTGGTAATATGTTAGCTCATAGATTGGCCCGCTGCACGGACCAGGTAAAAATAACTCTTTTCAAAGCGTATTGTCAGGGTCTGTACACGGGTGGTCTGTGGATCAACTACACCAAAAGGTCGCTAGATGTCCTGCGGGTCCAGTACAACAGTGTTTTTAGAATGCTCTTGAGACTGCCCCGGTTCTGTAGTGCGTCATAGATGTTTACGCAGAAAAGTACTGACGGCTTCCACGCAACTGTGCGGAAGAAAATAGCGTCTGTGGCAGCCAAAACCCGGGCCAGTGGCAACAGCATTCTAGAAACAGTGACTGAGAATGTGTTTTCCCCTTTTATGAGGCATTTTGTGGAGAAGATGACCGGTTGAGAAACTTGGTCGCTGTGTTTAACTTAAGACAATGTTTATGTTCTTTCTCCAGAATTAGCATACCTACTGACAGGTTATATTATAGGAGTTCATATAATTATTTATTTTGTTTGACTCTCAAGGTCAATTTATTTTAATTTTATTTTTATTTATTATTGACATAATCTACTCATTTCAATGTTTATTTATGAGTGGTATTGCAATATGTGGTTAGCTAGTGACCTCGACAATTGATCATAGTTTTTCTTGCCCGAGCAACAGGCAGCAAGTTCGTCATGCTCCCTTAGATGTCACTGCTTGCGGTAGCGTCGGGGGTCGGGTTGTCTCCTTCCCTCAAATATGGCGAGGGGGGTAATGGCTGATCTTTGCGTTATACTCGTGAACGGGTGCTGCTTGTGGTGACAGGTCGTCTTGCTGACCTTGGTTTTGTTTTGTTATTAGTAACTTAACTCGTTGTTGATTTTACTTCGATGGTCCTAGTTTATCATCTGTGACTTTGAGTTACGACTACATGTACGGCTATATGTAAGTGGGCACGCCCTTTATTACTGGAGGCTTTTATTTGGGTATAAAGTTCTGCTTACGTTTTTAGTTTTGTATTTTGTTTCTGCTTGAGTATAGTTTTCGATTATTTTTTTTTGGTATATTGGCGTGTGCTAGCTTACTTATAGCAAATAATTTTATTTAATTTTTTGTATTGCGTAATGTACCTAAATTATTATGCGCAGTGTTATATAGAATCATTTTTTTTTTTTTTTTTAACTGAACAGACAGCTGTGCTGCTGGGGAGTTTGTTGCGCCACTTCTTCTCCCCAGCTAAAGCACTAGGAAGTGGTGAAGGGCGGGCGTTTTGGGGGACTGTCTTATGTAATTTTGACGTTCAAAAAGTGCTGATTCTCAGCCTAGTTTGAATAAATGACTTTTGATTTGATTTGATTTGATTGATTGGTTTACGTCTTCTTTACAAAGTGACTCATACCCAAATTGTTATTTTGATTTATGTATATACTAACACTAGGTATAAGGTACCTTACTAACACTACGGATCTCTGTTATCTGATTATTTTGAAATAAATTAAATTAAATTATACAGGGTGGCAGAGACATCGACGCACAACCTGTTTCCATGTATTCAGTACATATTTCTGGAACCGCCTGCGTTGAAGTTTTTCGTCGGTTATTAAAAAAAATCGGCTGTTTTCTACAAAACTGCAGTACCTTCGCGGTTAAAATGTATGGAACAGCTAATTTTCTTTTTATATAACCGATCAAAAATTTCTACTGTATACATAGTAACAGGTTGTGTGCAACGTTTATTCGTGAAACACATTTGGTAGCACGTTATTGTTCTACTTCCTGTTGTAACAAGGACATAAATATATTATGACTCGCCTACATAAATCACAAGTCCAATAAATTGACAACAGTAGATGATAAACGGTAATATTGCTATTGTTCTAAAGCCTTCATTAAAACAACAATAAATATTATTTGTTAATCTCAAAAGGCCTTAAGACTAAGATCATTACGTTTTATAAGTCGTGAGCTATTCATTACTGAGTTAATTATTGTGTTTAGAGATCAGTATGTCAAATGAGTGAACAGTATGTTTAATATGTACTTATTTTAAAGGTTTCTTTAAATAGTTTCAAAGATCTGGCCTCTAGAATATTACTCTACATTTACATCAAATGACCACTTGACAACCAACGACCTTTATCTTTGTAGGTTTAGAAAATGTGTAGGCATTCTTTTATTGCTGTAATCTGGCAAACATTTACCAAACAGTAATTTTCAGATTTAGAAAATGTGTAGGCATACTTTTGTGAGTTCTTTTATTGCTGTAATCTGGTAAACATTTACCAAACAGTAATTTTCAGGTTTAGAAAATGTGTAGGCATACTTTTCTTTTATTGCTGTAATCTGGTAAAAAATAACCAAACAGTAATTTTCCATGTTCTGTGTGAAAAATTCCAGTGATTGACGTAAAGCAAGAAAACAAGAGTTTTCTCAAATATTTTCTTTCTTTCAACTTTTGTACGAAACACGCATGTAAATAGTCAATATTTAATGTTGTTCTTATCTATCATGTTACAGGTGCGGACATCTCAACAATGTTGCGTGTTAGAAAAAAAGCCGTCTTTAGGATATGCTGAGACTTGCAAATCTGCCTTTATGAATGGACCCAAAGCCATGAGGAAATTTGCTCCTTTTGCAAGGTGACATATTGATTTTATAATATCAAATAACCTCTGCACATGACTGCATACTGCTTCGGGAAATACATTAATTCGGATAATTTATGACTCAATGGATCTTGAAAGCATCATACAAAAAGAGAGGGTGTTTGGTAAAACGACCGACATTTTTGAGGGATTGGGGATATCCTTTACTATAACAAAATTGATTTTTCATTTTTATTATGATTTTAAAATTATTTTTTTTCGTTCCCTAACACAATTTTAAGACTTTGGAAGCATAAAACTCATTTTCTTGAACCAATGGTACCTATAAATGTACATTGCAGATAACATGAAAATTGCGTTCTTACAATCACAAACAAAAAAGTTGTGACGACATTTCGGATGATAAAAAAAACATATTATTATCTCAATTACCTACTGTGAAACTTACGACATGGGTTTTATGGGTGAAAACTAGAATATGGCGGTCGCGATCCCTATCCCTAAGAAAATAGGGATGATGCCTGGGTAAAAAAAAAGAAATTCTATTTAGTCCGTCAGTCAGATAATAAAAAAATATTAGACACGTATTTTTTGCTTTATCATATTAATAAAAAATGACTTAGATAACTCGCATTAAAGGTTGGGAGTGGGGGCTTGCTACGTCACTTCTACGTATAAAATCTACGAAGACGTGACGTCATGCCACATTTTAACTCAATGTATCGCCGTAATCTTTTGATTACGTAGAAAAAGAAAAAATACGTGTCCAATATATTCTAATAATCTACATGACGGACAAAAAAACATTTTTTTATCATCATCCCTATTGTGTCGGTCCTTCTACCAAACACACAGGCCAGAGTTCCCAATCTGTAAATACACTCTATGGGCCTACCTTGTGTTTGGACTAGACTAGATAGGGGTCCACAACCATTCGACAGGTTGTCGTCTCGAAAATGACACATTTTCAATTACTGATTTGCTTTGTCGCCGACAGCAAAAAGTTGTCGGAAGAATGGAGATCGTCTATTTCAGGGTTACTCAAAGTGGGGTCCGCGAACCCTTAGGGGTTCGCCATTTGACGGTAGGGGGTTCGCGACAAGATTTACGTAATGGCGGCTGGTTAGCTGGCAAGCGAGCCGAGTCGGAATTGACCAAAATTACTCCTAAAATCGACTCAATTTGTGACAAGAAACAAGCCCACCCATCACATTAATTTTCTTTTTTACACTGTATTTGATAACTTTTATAAAAATACCATATTTTTATATAAATTTCTTTCATGATTCTTTTCTTTTTTCCATGATTTTCTACTACCTACAGCTAGATATTCTTTACAGGGTGGGGGGAGCGAGTTTAGGGGTTCGCTATCGTCTGAGAACTTTAACAAGGGTACGTGGGGCCATAAGTTTGAGGAACCCTGGTCTATTTGATATAAACTGACAAAATTTTTGGATTTTAGATTTTTGAACAGCCTTAAGAGGATTCCTTTGAAAACATTGATTGATGGTCGATTCGGAACAGAAGCTTATCGAAAGATTGTGAATAGCTATGCAGATTATTTTTTTGGCAATAAAATCTATGCAGACCACAAAGTAAATATACTATGCTTAGTGGTACAGCCTAGAACCATATAAAAAAAAAAATTGGAGGCGCAGTTCGAGTCCGCGCCATTAGTTTTCGTGAAAACTGGTTGAAATTTTACTGTATTTGCTCGACACTAAACTTATGGGCTCATTGCATTCCTTATAAAGTAATATTTCACAAATTATGATTTTTTTCAGTTCTGAGCAGATTTACGGCCAATGTGAGACCACATCTTTAACTTTTTTTGCTGTTTGCAACAGATTTTCTTACGGCTTCTAACACTCCCGTAGCTAGTGTATTTGCTCGGTACTAAACTTTTTAGGCTCATAGCATTTCTTTTGGTGCAAGCTTTCTTCGATTGCGTTTTTTTTTTTATTTCTGAGCAGATTTACGGCTGATATTATTTTGCTATTTTCAACTTCATACTAATTTTTAAATCATTTTTTTCCAATATTTCTGTTGATCTTTTAGGTCCTGGTAGTGCTTTCTCAACTCTTGACAAAAACACCAGAATAACTGATCAAGCTAAACTCATTTTTGCGCTATATGAATTGATATTTCGGCATATAATGTAAAGTAGATGGTTGCGCGCATGCGCGTGCACTCGCAGTGTGACGTCACATGCATATTATATCCAACCTTAATTATTATTATAAATATGACCTATTTTTTGAATGCTCAAGCATTACTCTAGCATTAAAAATCTCGTAGTTATTAGCGGTTGAAATCTTACATGTTTTTGTCGGTCAGAAATATTGAACTTGCCACCAGTACACCGAGCGAAAAGACGTTTTCACGTCTATAAACTATGAAGTTTCCAAATTAGCATACGCCCCTAAACTGTCAGGCAGCACGATTTTGAATACAATCCGAGCAGGAGTTTCGTATCTACAACGCTACAAGGATCTTTTGGTGCGTGGACAAAATCGGAAGTAACGCCGCCATATTCTTTTTTCAATACCTACAATGCCCCCTGTCAATGTATTTTTTCAATACCTACAACGGCCCCCTATCACAATGTATGTTTTCAATATCTACAATGGACCCCTGTAAGTAAATTAATGTATTTTTTCAATACCAACAGTGCCCCCTGTCAATGTATTTTTTCAGTACCTACAATGCCCCCTGTCAATGTATTTTTTCAAAACCTACAATGCCCCCTGTCAATGTATTTTTTCAAAACCTACAATGCCCCCTGTCAATGTATTTATTCAAAACCTACAATGCCCCCTATCAATGTATTTTTTCAAAACCTACAATGCCTCCTGTCAATGTATTTATTCAAAACCTACAATGCCCCCTGTCAATGTATTTATTCAAAACCTACAATGCCCCCTGTCAATGTATTTTTTCAAAACCTACAATGCCCCATGTCAATGTATTTATTCAAAACCTACAATGCCCCCTGTCAATATATTTATTCAAAACCTACAATGCCCCCCTGTCAATGTTATTCAGGCGCCAAAAGATGCTTGTTGCCAAGTAGCACTCTACGGGTAACAGGAATTAACGAAGATGGAATGACACATACAAAGAATTACCTATTCCTTTATGTATGCTAGAGTTTTGTTCCTGTTTGTTGTGTGTAAGATGTAAGGCTCCCAAAGACAGACGCGACGCGAGTCCGGTAGAACAATTTCCATGAAGTTTTCATAGACATTGTTTCGCCAGAGTCGCGTCGCGCCTGTCTACAGGAGCCCTTACTTATTTATCTTATAATAAATTTTGTTTCAGTGTATTTGCTGAATTCGCTCTACTATTGACTTATGCGGGAGTGTGCTGCATCTATACAGTTTTAATATCGGATTCAGTGAAACAGGTACGATAATTACATCACAAAAACACGAATCATCACCGCAGCATCTAGAGACGGCACTACTATACCTATCGCCAGATAAGAGTGCAATAAAGTCATTAATCCCACTTGTAAAATACCGGCCAAGAGAAGGGTTCCGTAGTTGCGATGAATTTTTCCGAAGAACAAACTTAACATTGTAGTTGAAAAACATGTTCATTCCAACTGCAAATGTAAGTCAGTACGCACAATATTGAGAGATTTACCGTGTTATTTTAAGACCATAGACTTCTTACAAGTTTTCCTGTATAATCTCTCAGTACATTTTTGAAAATCTTTTATATGCCCATAAAAACATTAAATTGTTTAAAAATACAGTGATATCCACAATATAAATACTAGGAACAAACACAAATTTGTTGTACCTCCAACAAGGCTCAAGAAAATAGGTCGCTCATTCAGGTGTCAATGTATACGCTTTTATAATAACTTCCAAGCCACGTTCAAGATTTGAGCCTTAATAAATTCAAATCATTCATTAAACGCAAGTTGTGACAGAAAGCTTATTATACCGTTAAAGATTATATTGAGGACAAAAAGGCTTGGGATTGAACTGCTCCAAATTTTATTTTATTCTTTTATTTTTGCATACTGAATGTTGACATGACTATTTACTTTGTACAGTATTATATTATTTTAATTTATTATGAATGTGAAGACTATGTAGGTCATTGCTTTTTTTGTTTGTTTTATTTTTTCTCTCATTTATTTTTAATCATCGTCTGGCAGTTTGAGTAATTTATGCGGCCTACCCCAATGTCCTTTCTTTGGTATTGTTTGTCGAATCGTTGAGCTCCTTAAGTTCTGGGTTGAGCTGCGCGATGACTGACAAATGCGTGCACTGACTGGACAGGTCCTCTCAATCTGTGTGGTTCTTTCCTCAAAAGACCATTTCAGACACCAATCTACATGGTCTTCACATGAAGTGACCAAGATTATGTCTGGACTTTATAAGAGACTGTGACCTCTGAGTTTGTCATTTATCATTTTATAATCTATGGGTATAGAACTATTTTCTGTATTTTTTTCAAAATTTTAGGCTCAGTAGTTTCAGAGATAAGGGGGAGAATCTTAGGGGAATGGTCAATTTTCGTCTATTTTCTTAAATAACTATAAAACAATTTATTTTAAAATTATATAAAATATATATTTGAAACCCTCACAGTAAACCCTGTCATATGTCACTGTTCAGATTAGAAATAAGAATAAATAAGTTGTGATCGGTCCCAACGCTATCCCATAACTTAAACTAGTATTTTGTAAAATATAGTACCTGATAGCTCGATAGATGGCGTTGGGGTCGAATTACAACTCGCTATGGTTTCGTTACACGGCAAAGAATATAGTGTTAGGTTTACCAAAATAAAATTGTCTCGCTCTGAGGTACTGCGTTTCATTACGAGTATCCCTGGCTTCAAGGCATCTTGTACCGTTATTGTACATGGTCCCATCGAGCCGAAGGGCGTTTTTGGAAGAACACAAGTAAAAAGGGTTAGTTACGCTACTTGATACGAGATGGCGCTGGTGGTCGGTGAAATAAGTGTGTGCTGAGGATACTGTGAAACTCTACTGGACCCCGTGAGTAGTGAAGTGCATAAGTGGACATAAAACCGTGAGTACATTCAAGTGTTAATAGTGCAAAGTTAGGGAACTAAGTCATTGCATGGACTCAGTAAGTACAGTGTGCGATCGGTCAGGCACTTAGAATAGTTTCGATAAAAACGACCAGACATCGAATCTATGCCCGATTTTGGACCGAATTTACAAGTCTAAAACACTTAGAAAATTTCTCTCTTTATGGGACTTAGAATATTTACTGTTGGCGGCACTTAGAAAATTTATCCTTCACTGGACTTAGAAAAATTTGCACTGGTTGAAACTTGAAATTCAACATGGATAAGGAATTGAGAAAGTTGAAGCAGGTCAAAGAACAGATTGAGAAGGGCTTGATAAACTTCAAAAAGTCTCCGAAAGATCGAATAAATCGCACATATGTGGAAACACGTCTAGAGATGTTAGAGACTCAATTCCAGAATTTTACTGCAAAATACGAAGAAATAGTAGGCGAATGTGAAGATGATGAACTATATGCTTGCTTTCAGGAAGATATTCATGAAAAAGTGTTTGAAACGTATTTAATGTACAAGGTTGAATTGAAAAATACTCTGTCACAGTTGGGGGTTCACAGTTCCAATAAAGAAGTTCGCGATGATTCATCTGACAGTTTGGTAAGACTGCCAAAAATAGTTTTACCAACTTTTAGTGGAAAATATACAGAGTGGTCGTCGTTCCGAGATTTGTTCCTGTCATTAGTCCACAATAATAAAAAACTTGATGACGTTCAACGACTCCACTATTTAAAAACTCAGCTGTCAGGTGAAGCAGAGCAGCTTATAAGACATGTTCCTATAACCGAACTAAACTATAGAAAATGTTGGGAAATGTTAGAACATAGGTTTAATAATAAGAAATTTATGTCCACATGTATTTTAAACCGACTATTTGGCCAACGTAATATTGCAAGCGAATCATCGAAGGCACTTAAAGATTTGCTTAATGTTACAAGTGATTGTTTGCACGAACTTACCAATATTGGGATTGATGTTAGTTCATGGGATGTTATCGTTGTTTATGTTGCAAGTTTGAAGTTGGACGTAGAATCTAGGAAGCAGTGGGAACTGCATGTTAGTAAATCATCCGACGATCTACCCTCCTTTAACCCTTAATTTGGCAAAGAATAAAATGCTATAAAATTATTTTTTTTGTTATGAAATTGTATTGTAGACGTTTATAGGTGTTACAAAAAATAAAAAATAAAATATTGGAACTTCAGATTTCCTGAAAAACTATGTATGCCACAGCATACATTGCCAAATGCACATTAAAACATTGAATAAATGTGTTGTATGCCGGGGTATACATTGCCAATCACAATACAAACAAAGAATATTAAAAAAAACAAGGTGATAACGCCTAGAAATTGCCAGCTTTACTAAACACGCATATGGTAGTCTAGTTGACAATTCCTAGGACTTTTACCAATTACGAAGCACAAACGGACTTGGCATTTCATGCATAACACAGAAGTTAGCTTGGAGCATAGCCTACATCAACCTTGAGTGGTCATAATCATAAAACGGCCAACATTATCATACCGTGATGATTCCACTGGATTGGCTTGTGGTACACGCTTGGTATGTTTGTCAGTCTTTTCACGAGTGCGTCCAGACTTTTTCAACCCCTCATAAAGCTCAAATCGAAAATCCTTGAGGGGCATCCATCGTTTTTGCAATTTTGAGCAATCTTGTCGGTATAAAAGCCACGCATTATTGATACATAATTATGTCAAGGAGTTGCGCAAATATGTACCAACGCCGGGTCTTGAATGGGGTTTTGTAAAGAGAAATAAGCATATCGGCTAAATCAACTCCACCCATATGTTGATTATACTCTTTGACAATTTGAGGACAATCTACTTCCACTTTGTTTTTAGAGTCCTTGCAGTACCTTTTAATTTTTTCTACTGGCTCCGCACCTACGTACGAACTTATCAATGTTACGGCTTTGTTGTCGTTCCACCGTACTATTGCTAATCGGTTTTTATTGCAGACTACTTGCGCATAACTACCGCGGGGCTTCTTTTTGATAATTTTTTCTGAGGGAAAAACTGCTTCAGCTCCTCTCAGCCTGTTGCTCCTGACTGTTCCCAATCCAAATATTCCATAGTCTTCTCTAAGTATATAAAGTAGCTCCGGACAAGTAAAGAAATTGTCGCAGAAAACGAAAGCCGGTTTATTTTTTATACTTTTACACAAAGCAATGACAATGTGAGCCCCAATCCAATAGAAGCTTCCTTATCTGTAAAAGTATGAAACCTAAATGTGTCTTCGCCACCATACAAAATAAAATCATAAATCATGCCCGACACTCCTGAACGAACATAGTTTTTGAAGCCCCACTTGTTGGGTTTATCCTTCATATATTGACGTCGCTTACCCGCTTTGGTTCCTTTATAGGGAATCATCATTTCGTCAATGCTGAATTTCCTTTCATTATCTTGAGCTAAGCAATTTTCTCTAATTTTTTGTAATAAAGGCCTAACTTTGTAATACCTGTCGGAGTCTTGTATATTATTATCAACAAAATGCAAATTACGACGGATTTGTTGATATCGTTTTAGAGACATCAAATCGGCTACGAGATGGTATCTGTACCGCAAACTCCAATAAACTGTATAAGATGGCATGCTCACAATACCCATGATAATATGTATGGCTAGAAAATTCCGCAATTCATCTTCAGTCATTCCGAGAGCACGTCCGGTGTTAGATATTGTGTATGCGTTTGTTTGCTCTACGATATCTGCTAAAACGTCTGGGGAAAAGAACTTGTAGAAATAACCCAGTGAAGTTAGGCCTAGAATGTCGGTGTGTTCTGAGTCTTCTTCTATAGTAGCTCTGTGCCGAAAAACCGCTTTTTTCCATTGATAGCTCAGAGTGAACTTTGTCATTCGTCTAGGTCGTTTAGTTACAAAAACAGTGGGACGTTGGGATCTGGTATTTCTGGGACGCGAGTTGGAAGAAGAAGTTGCCCTCATGCGAGCTGCAGCTAAGCCAGGAGTCATAAAGCCACTTGCTGTTGGTACAGGCGGCGCAGAGGGTGCAGGGGTTGGTGGAGTTGCAGGAGTAGCGGGAGTTGCTGGGAGTGACGGAATGTCACTTAGTATCGGCACTTTCTTACAATTTGGTTCTAGAGAAGGGCTTGAATAGATGCTTTGAAAAACTGGTGTGAGTCGAACATTCTGACTGGTGGCGGGGTCTTCGTCATCGTCAAAAATATTAAGCCTTTCCAAAGAACTATCAACAGAAGGTGCAGAAGAAGTTGACATAGAAAGCGAGGAGTGCACACGTAATTCATCATCAAGGTCAGAATATTCGCTATCGTCAGAGGGTGCATTCTCAGCAGGCACAAGCGCTAAAATTCTACCACCACGAGTTTGAAACTTTTGCTGCCAACAAAGAAAAAAAAGTGCGCTATAAAACCAAGTAAACCCAAAAAGCAACCTCAAACTGGCAATGTATACCGTGACATACAAACAAAATCGAGGGTGTTTTGTTACAAACTTGGCAGTGTATGTCACAGCATACATCATGTTAGTGATCAAAATAGAACCATTTTATGCAATAAAAACTTCACAATTATTATCACACGCATCCCATTACACAATAAAGCATGCATTTAAGTCATTACACCTATCTTAGACTATGTAATATTCATAATAATAGTATAAATACCTTGGACAACGCAGTTGACGTACCGGCGGTAGTCATTTTTTTGTAATAATGTCAAAATGGATGTTGCTAGATCTGTGTTTTATTTTTTCTACCGAATATAGTTAGTGTTGCAATATGAAAAAGTTAATTTATCGCAAAAAAATAGATTTTTTTAACAAATCTTTTTTTTTAAAGTTCATGTATGACAGTACATACAATGCCAAATTAAGGGTTAAACAGTTTTGCGAGTTTTTAGAGACACGTTTTCGTGCCCTAGAATGCATTGAGCCTAAACATAAATTAAAAGGCGATAATAATTCTACATCTCACGCTAAAGTTATGCATGTCAATACTAATGTTTCATGTCCTCATTGTTCGGAGAGCCACAAGCTCATAAATTGTAAGAAGTTTTGTCAACTAGATATTGACGGACGTCGTGCCATTTCACAGTCATTAGGTGTCTGTTTTAATTGTTTGGGAAGTCATCATACTTCCAAATTCTGCCGTGTTCTTTCTAAATGCCGTATATGTCAGCGGAAGCATCATACGTTGTTACATCCTAAGAAGCCTGATGGAGTCAGTGGGGTTTCTACGTCAACGGATCCTGTTACCCCACATGAATCTACTTCAGAGCCCGTACCAGATGTTAGTGCAAATATAGCAACTCATTTTGTGAATGGACAAACGCAGGGTCAAGTCTTGTTAGCCACGGCTTTGGTAAAAGCCGAATCACAAAATGGGTCCTCTCAAATTTTGAGAGCTTTGTTGGATCAAGGATCACAAGCATCCTTCATTACTGAGGCAGCAGCGCAATTACTTCGTTTAAAGAGAGTAGTTTCAAAGACTACTATTGCAGGTATAGGAGGTGGTTATGGCAACATCGTTTCTAAACATGTGGTGAATATTAATATACAATCGTTGCATGATCCCTCTTTTACCATAAATGTAACTGCGCATGTATTAAGCTCACTGACCTCAGTTATGCCAGATACAGCTTTTAAACTTGAGGATTGGCCAGCAATTCACCGTATACGTCTAGCAGATCCAAAGTTCAATTGTCCTAATAAAATCGACATTTTGTTAGGAGCTGAAACCTATTGCCGTATTTTAAAGGAAGGTCTGATCAAGAGTCCCGCAGGCTCTCCGGTCGCACAAGACACGCATTTAGGCTGGATTGTGTCAGGCCATGTCAGTAAGGCAGATATATCTCTAAATTCCCATAATACTGTGAGCGCGATGTACACTCAAATTGAATTGAATGAAATGTTAAAACGTTTATGGGAACTAGACTCTGAGCCTGCTGAAACGAAAAAGCTTCTTACGCCTGAAGAACAAGCTTGTGAAGAATTTTACGCACATACTACGGAAAGGGATGAAAATGGTCGATATGTCGTAAAATTACCTTTTCGTTCAGAAGATCCACCTTGTAAATACGGTCATTCTAAAAATATAGCTGTAAAAAGATTGCTAGGTTTAGAAAGGAAATTGGGTAGGAATCATGAATTAAAACAACAGTATACGGATGTTATAAATGAGTATTTATTGTTGGGCCATATGGAGAAAATCACCGACGAGGCTGAAAGAAATAAGAGCGATGCGGTTTATCTGCCCCATCATGCAGTGGTTAGAGAAGATAAACTGACCACTAAGCTAAGAGTGGTTTATGACGCGTCATGTAAGGGAACAAACGGAGTTTCCTTAAATGACACCTTAATGGTAGGACCCACTCTTCAGGCAGATTTGAGACATATTGTCATGAGATGGCGACAACATCCGATCTGTCTGACAGCAGATGTAATAAAAATGTATCGCCAAATTAAAGTAGCTCGATCAGATTCGGATTTCCAAAGAATTGTCTGGAGAGAGGATCCTGAAAAAGAAATAGAGGACTTCCGACTTCTAACTGTCACCTTTGGCACGTCATGCGCCCCTTACTTGGCTGTCAAGTCATTGCACCAAGTTGCGTGCGATGAAGGCAATATGTATCCATTGGCTGCTGAGAGGGTGAAGTCAGATTTCTATATGGACGATCTGATGACTGGGGGTCAATCTGAAACAGAAGTAAAGAGAATTTATACTGAAATGAACAGTCTATTAGAGAAAGGAGGGTTCCAAATGCAAAAGTGGTCAAGCAATAGAATGTTCATGGAAACCTTAAAGGAAAGTTCTGGTAGAGACTTGGAAATTAAAACTGATGCAGTAACTAAGATGTTGGGACTTACCTGGAACCGGAACACCGATGAATTCTATTATTCTGTGAAGATGTCACCTCCTGCTGCAACTGAAACAAAAAGAACGGTTATATCAGAGATAGCACGGCTTTATGATCCGTTAGGATGGATAGCGCCATGCATTATAACCTCGAAGGTTTTTATACAAAAGCTATGGATTAGTGGTATAGGCTGGGATGATGAATTGCCACCAGGTCTCTCACAAGAGTGGAGATATTATAGATCAGAGCTAGAGAAACTGTTGGATTTTCATATTCCCAGATGGATAGGCAAAAGGGACGATAGTATTACGATAGAGCTACACGGTTTTAGCGATGCGTCAAATATAGCTTATGCAGCTGTGGTGTATTGTCGCATAATCGATGCTTCTGCTCAAATACACTCGCACCTCATAACCGCAAAGACAAAGGTAGCTCCTATCAAGCAGATATCCATTCCACGGCTGGAATTGTGTGGAGCTGTTTTAGTAGCAAAATTATTGATAGAAGTAGCTGAAGTAATGAACATTCCAAGGGCTAATATACATGCTTGGACCGATTCTTCCGTTGTCTTGGCCTGGTTAAATGATCATCCAAGTCGTTGGAAAACTTACGTGGCCAATCGCACTTCAGAGATCCTTAGTTTGTTAGATAATACACAATGGGCTTACGTAAAATCGAAGGAAAATCCAGCGGATGTCGCTTCTCGTGGAGTATCTTCAGCGGTTTTACTCAATGATGATCTATGGAAACAAGGGCCAGGTTGGTTAAGAAATGATCAGATAGACTACAGCAAACCTAGCGCAATACGCACTAATGAGGAGAAAAAATCTGTTAAGGTTCACACTGCCAACCTAGTGCCTGATTTTGAAGTCATTTGGGGATCTAGGTATTCATCACTTACACGTTTAGTGAGAGTTGTTGCGTACTGTAAAAGGTTTTTACAGTCAACAAGAATGCGTAAAGCGAACGTTAAAGTTGCAGCATACCTGTCAGCTTCAGAAATCCGCGAAGCATTGAATGTTTGTATCAGGCAAAGCCAACAGCAATGGTTTCATGCAGAATTGACGGCCCTGAAAAACAAGGTTCCATTAGACAAATCGAGTTGTTTGTATAAATTAAATGTATTTGTTGATAAATGTGAGATATTGCGCGTTGGTGGAAGGCTACGGTATTCTCTACTGCTTGATGATACAAAGCACCCGGTTGTTGTTCCTCATGGTTCAAGTTTGGCTAAGTTAATTGTAGCCGACGCACATGAAAAGACTTTTCATGGAGGACAACAACTGGTACTCAATTTTATACGCACCAAGTACTGGATCAGTCGGGCAAAAAATATCGTGCGAGCTCATATACGTCATTGTGTTCCCTGTATTCGATACGCGGCGACTACAAACCAACAGTTTATGGGGGAGCTTCCAGCTTGTAGAGTGAACCCCAGTAAACCGTTTCTTAATTCCGGTGTCGATTATGCGGGCCCCATTAAGATGAGAGTCTCTAAAGGTCGTGGACAGCGGTCTTATAAGGGATACATTTGTTTATTTGTGTGCATGGCCACGCGCGCAGTACACATTGAGGCTGTTTCAGATTTATCAACTGAGGGTTTCTTGGCAGCGTTCAAACGGTTCGTTTCTAGGCGCGGTCAGTGTCGTCATATCTGGAGCGACAATGGCACCAATTTTGTGGGCGCTGCCAAAGAATTGCAGATCCTTGTCAACCAAGAGAGTTCAATGTTTAAAGACATTGCAGCTGCCCTTGCTTCCTCTGAAACGGAATGGCACTTTATTCCTCCCCACGCTCCAAATTTTGGTGGACTGTGGGAAGCAGGTGTAAAAAGTGTAAAACACCATCTGAAACGCGTCATAGGTGACGCCACTTTGACGTTTGAAGAGCTGTCCACAGTGCTTTCTCAAATTGAGGCATGCCTAAATTCTAGACCTTTGTCTCAGGGTAGTAGTGATCCAGAGGATCCTGTACCTCTAACTCCTGGCCATTTCTTAGTGGGTCATCCATTGGTAGTAGCCCCTGACTACAATTATGAAAACGCCACTATTAGTACTTTACGCAGATGGCAATTAGTACAACGTATGGTGCAGCACTTCTGGCGTAGATGGAAACAGGAATATCTGACTAACTTCTTCCAAAGGCATAAATGGAATATTCGTAACCCTGACTGTAAAATAGGTGATATAGTTTTAATAAAGGAAGATAACTTACCTCCAGCCAAGTGGTTGTATGGTAGAATTACGCAACTGCATCCGGGTAAGGATAACTTAACGCGCGTTGTCACTGTTCGTTGTAAGGGCACTACGATAAAACGTCCAATTTCAAAATTGTGTTTTCTTCCTGCTACGGAATAAGCCGCAATCTTCTTAGAAATAGATATGTTTAAATTGCAACTTGTTCATTTTGTGCTTTATTGTTTTAATTGTGTTTTCTTATGTTGTACTGTTGATTTAAACGATGTGTTATATTTGGTGTATCTTCACTTATTGTTTTGTGTTTTGATGGAGTTCAAACTCCATATTGTCATAAAATGGTTTCTTGTCTATTGTAGGTATTTGTTATGTTTTGAGCGGAACCATATCTGTTCACTATGTCGCAATTCGATGAAAAAGAAGCCGTCCACTATTTAGTATTTGTAATTAATTGTCATACAGTCCATTGTTCTTGTTGTTGCTGAGTTTGTTCATGGTGGGCGGTAAGAAAAGGAACATATTCCTTTTGGTGGGCGGAATGTTCAGATTAGAAATAAGAATAAATAAGTTGTGATCGGTCCCAACGCTATCCCATAACTTAAACTAGTATTTTGTAAAATATAGTACCTGATAGCTCGATAGATGGCGTTGGGGTCGAATTACAACTCGCTATGGTTTCGTTACACGGCAAAGAATATAGTGTTAGGTTTACCAAAATAAAATTGTCTCGCTCTGAGGTACTGCGTTTCATTACGAGTATCCCTGGCTTCAAGGCATCTTGTACCGTTTGTATCATCTTGTATCGGTACAGTTTGCAAAACATTTCTTTTTTCTGTTTGCCTCCCAAAATTCACCTCCATACCTATTCAAAATTCATTTATTTACGTTACACGTCAGCAGCGTTTGGATCTCAGAATTTCATACGTGTAAAATATTTCAACTTAATCGGTCCATTAGATTCGGAGCAAATTGGCTGTGACAGGCGGTCAGACAGATAGTCAGACACACGAGTGATCCTATACGATTTCCGTTTTATCATATTGAGGTACGGAACCCTAAAAAAGGTCTCGAAACTTAAATTTGAAACCAAAAATAACATGCCACGTGCACACGTCAAGGACGCCCTTATCGCGATACGTTTGTTTTGATCGTGTTACCGACACTGCCTTAACATTTTTCGTATCGTTTTGAAATATTGGAATACGTACATTGATAGAAGGCGGAAGGTATAAAAAAAATCCGAGTGCCGTAAGTGCGTTGAGCGCACAAACACTGTCAGAAACCGCCATTGAAAGCCATCAGTTGCCATATGTAATTTGTTTCGTAGTGCGAGTAACCGGTGACGCGCTTGGTTTGTATGGAAATGTTAACAATGCCGCCTCCAGCAGCGCCAGCCGACTCATATTTTATGAAAATTTTACAATTACCCGCAGTTACTCTGTCTCTGTCTGTATGATTATTACATAAATAGTTACGTTGGGTGAGAATGCAGAATTTAACAGTAAAGGCTGCCGCAGATAGGCGTGACGTGATGGCGCAATGCGACTCCGGTAGAACAATTTTGATGAAGTTTTCATAGAAACTGTTCTACCAGAGTCACGTCGCGCCTTCAAGCGGGAGCCTTAAACTGAGCTAGCAGATTAAGCAAATTGTAATGCAAAGCTATGTTTGAGAGCAATTAAATCGAATTATTACATTCTTAACTGGATAAGCTTTCTTGATAACATTAACGCCAGGTAGTAAATGCCACTCAAGTCATACGCAATTATCTGAATGAGAGGCGAATAATAAAGAGATTTATAGCACTGATGGAAGTGCAAACATCAGCTATGAGGCATCTAATCTAAATCTAAGCTAAAGCGATTTCCCCATAATCTGGTGCGTTGGAGATGTGATATTGTATTAATTTGGAGGAAGTAAAAGAAGTCCTCACTTAAACATCATAATCTGACTCTTTGTAATCTCTGTCAACAGTAGTTGACAGAGATTATCGAGAAATACTCACTCGACAACCACTTACTCGTATATCTCCATAGGGATGATAAGTGGTTGTCATATGAGTATTTCATATTGGAGTAACGCGTAGAAATGATAAAAAACAGATAACCTAGATATTTTGCATACCTGGACTTGATCCTGACATACATTCAAAGATGATAAAGATATAAGTTAATTATTTTATTTGTAAAACAAAAAAAAATCTTGTCATCGTACTGTATACCTTTACTTTCGTCATCGTATTGTTTTGAGATTGTGGTTACATATTGACATATAGATATCTTCTTTTGTTTTCAGTTGGTTGATCGTTTCGCGCCGTCTACAATTTTTCCAGTGGAATACTACTGTCTCATCATTCTGGTGCCAATCATACTGCTATGTCAGATCAGATATCTGAAGTTTTTGGCAATATTCTCCGGGATTGCCAACATTTTGTTATTCACTGTTTACATCGTTTGCTTGTACTATATATTTGGAGGCGATATATCCTTTGAAGGCAAGCATGCTGCTGGGAACCCGGCTCGATATCCAGCTTTTCTATCGTAAGTAACAAAAATACATAATCAATAATCATCTTTCATAAATCATTAACAATATGAGCAACTGCATGAGCTTCATCATCTACGTCAATCTCGTTAGATTGACGTCGTTTTTAATAGTTTTTAAGTGTACACAAGCCATTTTGTAATATTAATGACTCCTGGTAATACACGAATTTATTATATTGCTTGATATGAACCCAGAAGATGGGAAATGAATCAATTCAGAAACTATATAACAATTTGATCGATGTTAATGCATAAAGAATCAATAACTAATCTTTCAGAACAGTAATATTCGCAATGGAAGGTGTCGGAGTGGTGATGCCAATAGAGAACACAATGAAGAAACCGCAGAACTTCCTGGGCTGTCCGAGTGTGCTGGTGGTGGCTATGTCAGCCATCGTCTTCCTCTACGGCACCCTGGGAATATTTGGATATCTAAGATATGGTGACGTGTTGAGAGGATCCATCACGCTTAACTTACCTACTGATGAATGGTTAGTTCATGTGAAAAGATTTTTTACTTTAAGACAATCTGGAAGTCGGTTGTTTTTTTGGAAAAAAAGCATTTATTTTTCACATTTTAGTGGGTCTCCACAATAGCCTAATGACAACTGCTCATCACCTTTTACAAAATATTGTTTTTCTGATGCAGAGACGTTAATTATTGAGGAGTTCTCCTGGTAAGTACCAGGAGAACTGGAGCTTATGGTGAAGTCACCATCAGCTCCACATCACTGTGACGAGCATAAATTACTTAGCAACCATTATTAAATACCTAATCGAATCGCAACCCGTGAAATACTTATTATTGAGTAATTTCGGTGGCCATCTGTGATCTTCATCATCAGTTCCACTTCACTAACTGATGCTTTCCGAAAGCAAATGCACGAGTTACTATAAAAAATCACAAGTTGCTATAGAGGTGCCTATAATATTTGAAGAGTTCCATCGATATATCTAGGACCCCATCATCAGATCCTGACCTGATGACAATAGGACTAACTAGAAAGTATACCCTTTCAAACAAAAAAAAGAATTATCCTAATAGGTCCAGCCGTCTTCGAGTAATCGGGGAACATACATAAAAAAAAAGATTCCGACGAACTGAGAACCTCCTCCTTTTTTGAAGTCGGTTAAAAATACCCTTCACGAAGCCGACATCCACGCATTCTGTACATAAAACTAAGTAACTGCGCAAAAATTATTTGTGGGAAACTGACTTTCATTTTTGGTGTGAAAATTCGCTGTTTACGATAGTGCGCAATATAGCGCACGCAAAACAGTGTGTTTGTGTGTATTTAAAGTTAAGTTATATAACATTTAAACCTTGTTTACGTACAAAAACATAAAACTTAATAATAATAATAATAATAAAATTTATTTATTACCAAAAAGGTTACAGACTTAATAATAATATATGTACTTAGTTAAGAAAAGGTATTATTAAAAATTAGTGGTAGGAGATAAGTACAGAGCAATAATCTATGCTGCAGAAATCTGTAAATAAAAGTTGGTGAGCCCTGCCTCTTAAACTAGGGTTACCTGTATCTTAAGAGACAGTGTTCAGCTGTGGGGTTGATGCAATAGGATTTATACAACTTGTGATTTGTGTCGGTCTACCAAGTGATTATAAGATTTTTCTAGATTTATAATTAAAATTAAAAAGAAATATATATATATATATATATATATATATATATATATATATATATATATATATATATATATAATAGGCTAAGGAAGGGAAAAAGTTTAAGGCGTGCATGCGTGTGTGTATGGGTGTATGAGTGTGCGGTAGGTGAGAGTGTGTTGGGTAAGTGTGTGTGTTTGTGATGTTATGTAAGTGTATGATATGAAATTCGAGCCAGCGTTGCTTGTGAGTGTACACTGATATATAAGTATTGATATTAGACGATGTATGTAAGTAGTGATTCTGTTTGTGAATAATCCTGTTGAAGTAGCCATTCTGTCACCTTAGACTTTAGTTCATATCTATTTAGGTCGAGTATGTTAAGTTCTTTATGAGTTTTTTTGTAAATGAGTGTGCATATTGTATAATATTGGTGTCTGGCAAAAGTAGTTCTGTGCCGAGTGCCTGGGGGAATATTGGTTCGTTTTTTGGGATCTGACGGGGGGACACTAGCATGTCTTCTAAGGACAGACTGAAGCACGAAGAGCTGACGGACGGTTAGTACCTTGCAATCAGAGTATAGTTGCTTTGTCGGATAACGATATGGTTTTCGTAACATCACTTTTAGTATAGCTCTCTGTGCTCTTTCGACTCTGATTAGGCTAGTTTTAGTTGCACCACCCCACACAGTAATACAATACCCAATAACCGATTGACACAGAGCATAGAAAACCATTTTCAGAGTATCAGGGCTTGCCGACTCTCTAAGAGACTTAAAAATATGTATCAATCTCATAGTTCTAGAGGTGAGGGCGTTAAGTTGTTTATCCCATCGTAACCCTGCGTCTATTTGAACGCCGAGATATCGAACATTATCAGCTCTTGTGAGTGCTGGACACTGACATGAAGATGAGAGCTGTGAACAAGTGTGTGGTATTATCGAGAATGTGTGATCTGGTGCAGTGTTTGAGCGAATAGAGAATGGAATATAGGATGTCTTGTTGAAGTTAAGGGTAAGCAGATTAGAGTTGAGCCACTTGAATACTTTGGATAAAGCTGATTCTGCGCTAGATTTGACACTATCCCACGTCGGTCCGTAAGCCACAATAACGGTGTCGTCAGCATAGACAAATATCCTAGCATTGGAGAGGGTCATTTTGCACAAGTCGTTTACGTAGATTTGAAACAAAATAGGCCCTAGAATGCTTCCCTGAGGCACTCCGCAAGACACGGATTCCTCATCACTAAGGAGCTTATCAATTTTAATTCTCTGGGTACGGTTATTGAGGTAATCTTTAAAGATTTGAAGAGCGATGCCTCTCACACCAAGCAGTTCCAATTTGGCGATGAGTATGGGGACAGAAACTGTGTCAAAAGCCTTAGTTAGGTCTAGGAAGATACCTAAAGATTTGGTTTTACTATCAAGGTTCCCAGCAACCATTTGTGTCAGATCAAGAACAGCATCTTCAGTTGAGATTCCAGTACGAAATCCATATTGGTTATCAGCTATGATATGATATGATACCTATTCAAGAAGCTCTTGAGACGGCTGCTGAGGATCCTTTCAAGGACCTTAGAGAGTGCAGTCAAAACTGAGATGGGTCTGTAATTGTTGACACAACTTCTGTCCCCCCCCTTTAGGATTGGATATATTATTGCTCTTTTAAGAGCATCCGGAAATACACCCTTCTGCAGACAACCATTGAAGATATACGTTAGTGGCTTTATCAGAGTCTGGAGGCATGTTTTTAGTAATAGGGGCGATATACCATCCCAACCTATTGCGCAGTCGTTGCGTAGTTGCAGAATAAGGGATTCGACCTCAGTTTCATCTACCTCTAGTAGCCCAAGGGAGTTGGCGGGAGTGAAAACAGTATTGTTAGTGGTACTTGAAATCTGACTAGTTGGAAGATTCGGGGGAGGATGACATCGGGAGATATTAGCCGCCAGATTTTTACCTACATTACTAAAGAATTTGCTCACTTCATTTATGGAAGATTTAGGACAGTCTCTAATGTTCAGGAGTTCAACAGGGCTTGTTTTAATTTTAGTTGTGTTAGTTATTTCTTTTATTGCTTCCCAAAGAGCTTTAGGGTTATTTTTTGCTGTCTCGAGTTTGTTTTTTTCGTAGGCTATTTTTAATTTCCGAAGTAAGGCATTACAAAAATTTCGATAGCGCTTATAGGTAATTTTGAGTATAGGATTTTCTGGATCTTTTTTTGATTTCGTGTGCAATTTGTCTCGATTTTTGATACACTTCAAAAGGCCAGGGGTAATCCAGGGCTTGATAGTTCTTTTTTTCCTAGGAAGTATGGTTTGGTGAGTATGTTTGGTAACTACAGATGTTAACATGGTTATGAGATTGTTCATTGCTATATTAGGGTTATCAATTTTGTACATAGCTGTAAAGTCCATGCTTTGTAGTTCTAACTTAATTGCATCGTAGTCTACCGTGGTAACGGTGTGACATGTGTTACGTTTCGGATTAGCGTTGGCGATAGTAAGTAGGACAGGTTTGTGGTCGGTAATATGTGAGTCTAGAACCAATGTGGTGATAGGTAGGTTAGTTTTAGTGAAAGTATGGTCAAGACAATTATCAAGCCGAGTGGGGAATAGGTGGGTTGGCAGAAGCCCGTGTGATGTATTTAACATGAGATATTCAAGACTCCGGTCATTTCTGCTACTCTGTTTTATATCAATATTTAAGTCGCCCATTAGAGCAATATTCTGCCACGTGGAGAGTTTAGTGTAGACACTATTTAAGCTATCTAAAAACTTATCGAAACTTTCCCGGGAGTTGTAAGAAGGTGAGCGATAGACTACTACCAAAGCAATTTTTTTATCAATGTGACAGACGAGACAGTTTCCACACGTAAATTTAGGTTCCCACACAGAAATTTGCAAACCATGTTTCGTATAGATAACGATTCCATCGTTTTGGTTCGAGTTAATTTCAGTAAAGTGGGATTGAAATCCTTGCAGCTCAGGTAGGTTTCTAACCTTACTAAGCCAGCATTCGGTCAGGATTATGACATCAAAGTAAATTTTTGTTAAGTGTAGCAGTACTTGTAGTTGTTCAAAGTTTTTGTTTATGCTGCGTATATTTATATGTAAGAAACTTATATTGTTACCGGAACTGCTCACAGACTTCAGACAGTCCTCTGGACTACAAGTCAGAGAGTTACCTACGATTAGCGAATCAAGTTCACTGTTTATATTATTTATAATAGCCATTTGAAATTAACAGAAATGCCAAACTGTGATATAATTGTGTGAATTTTAAAGTTATAAGTTTTGTTCGCACTTCGTATGCAGAATAAGAACAGCTCATGTTTAGGTATGGGAATGAGTGTTGTTGAGAATATACATATTATAGTTTCAGTGTATGGTGTGGTTAGTGCTACCTGATTTGTAGAATGTGTATAAGGTGTGTAGGGTGAGTGTTGTTGGGATATTTTACAGATAAAGGTAATTAAACTTAGTTTAAATAGTACATTAAAAAATAGTCACATATTTAAGGTTTCTAAATCGTTAAAACATCTTTCTGAAAGTATTAAGACTTGCTTGTCGCCCTCTTTCTTGCGCAGGAAGATATTGCCATTAGAGATCCAACAGTATTTATAGGCTTTGTTCTTGGCATACTCTCGAGCTTGATAAAATAGTTTTTTGGTAGTAGCAGGCAATTGCTCGGCAATATAGACCGGTTGGGGTTTGCCTGGTATACCAAAGAGCGTCGTGTTTATTTTGTCCTCCTTTCCTTTTTCCTTATTATAAGCCCGTACAGCCGACATGAGTGTCTGTTGTGACCGCACTGTTGAGAATTCTGCGATAATCGGGCGTGGTGTAGCCGGACTGGCAGCCTTTCCCGGTAGCCGGTAGACGTCGCGTATGCCCGATTCCTGGACCGGGACTCCAACAACATCGCAGATCTTGCATACTGTTTTTATAAGGCTGGTGCTAGTTTCTGTATGCTCCTGCGGGATATTACGTATTTCAATACCCGACGATCGTGACTTATGCTGTAGGTCAATTATTTTTTTTTTCTAAGTTTTCAATATATTGTTTTTGCTGCAGACGTTCTTTCCTTAATTCTTCAACCTCGCTTTTCAAATTTCAGCATTGGACGCCTGTATTTGGGTGTTTTGGGATTTAATTTCCCCTATATCAGACAATAGTTTGTTCATTAGGGCAGTCTGTTCCGCTAAAGTCTCTGAGACGCACTGGCCTTCACCGGAGTTCGCAGCATCTTCTCCTTTCCTTGAACTTTGACCTTCAATATCTCCGTAACCAGAAGATTCCCAGATGTGGTCCAGTACAAACAAATTATCATAATAACGGGAAGAGTCAGTAACTTTCGCCTTCGTTTATGTTGTTTACACCCTTTATATGCTGCATCCTCTACCACTCAGCAGTAGGGTGATGAAGAAGTAACTTGACAGGAGCTTCCGTGTAATATGTGTCCCATAGTATAAGTTTATCCTGTATATTTGTACCATTACATACAAAAATACACCCAGAATAGGAACAACTACTTATCTGACTATATCAAACAGGAAATCAAACCCACGACTCGTCACGCAGAAGCCAATTGCTCAGCTACTGTGTCAGTCGTGCTGATTTAATTATATTTATTTGCCATTTTCTTTTCAGGTTCGGAGATTATATTTAAGTTATTAAAAGAGTAGTTTATATAAGTAACACAAAACACAAATGGTAATACAAGGCAGATGTGAGTGGAACGCTGAGAGGGGACGCCCTAGGAAGAATAATATTATAGTGACCTTATTGGTGATGTTCTTCAGAATGGTCAGGTGCGTAGTAGGTACGCGCAACCGGCATTCATGTATGACCAGATGTATGAACGTAAACGAGGCAAAAGGAGTATGTAAGGATCGTAGCAGGTGGCATTCTATAGTTTCTGCCTACCCCCATGGGAAAAAGGCGTGGGTTTATGAATGTATGTGTAGTTTATATAACACATGATTAAAATGTGATACGTAAAGTAGAGATGGCATGTGCATTCGCCACTTTGTCAGTCACGACTCGGTAATTAGATTGTCAATTATTTACATAAATAGAACCATAGATCATACTTACTTAGTGCGCAATGCGTGATGATTGTTGACCGTGCCAGGAATAATTCGCCTGAAGTGACCCAAATCGCGAATTGCAACGTGGTCCAATCTTATATCTATCTTGGGGCTCTAATTTCCAACAATGGCGGGTGCATCGATGAGATCAAACGACGTATGGGCATCACAAGAGCAGCGATGGACAAGATGCGGAAAATATGGAGCAATAGAAACATAACTAAAGCCACGAAGACCAAGCTCGTGAGGACGCTTATATTCCCCATATTTCTTTACGCAGCTGAAACCTGGACCTTGCGAGATGTGGAAAGGCAGAAAATAGATGCTCTGGAAATGTGGTGCTGGAGAAGAATGGGTTTCGTGGACCGAGTTTCGCACGAACGTCTCGATACTTCGAGAACTCGGTATCAGGCAGCGTCTGTTCTCGATAATACAATCTCGCATCCTAACATTTTTCGGACATGTTTCCCGGCGTGATAATCAGTCCATAGAACGCCTTGTCGTCCAAGGGAGAAGGCACTAGACCGCGCGGAAGGTCACCCACGCGTTGGACTGACCAGATCAAGTCTGCCATTGGGGGTTCAGTTAACGAATGCAGTAGGATGACCTCTAACAGGCAGCGGTGGCGAAATGTCGTGAAGTGCATCACGTCTGCCCCTTCCATACTGCTACGAGTACTTAACGATCACGACCGCTCTGTCAAGAGCGTACCGGATAAGAAGAAGAGTGCGCAATGATTTTCTTTTTCTGCTACAGTGCAAAGTCTAGCTTTAAATAATTTGCTAGCTTGATGCGCTATTGTTTTCTGGAGCTAATCTACCTACACTTTTAACTGTGTTAGTTTGTACCAGGAATACATATAGTAGGTGTCGACAACGTACTGATTAGGACTAGGAGTTCGAAAGCAATATTATGAATATGCTTCAGCAACGAATGATGTGGTATAAAGATATGAACATGTGTCATGCACGTAGCTCAAAATAAATTCAAATAAAATCCGTTTATTTGTGCACATCCAACATCATAGGACCTCACCCAGGCTCTCATGCAACATTTTAAGACTCCTTAGTTTATGGCCAAATTCTACTTTATCAACATCAACTTATGACTATATTAAGAGACAACGTGGTGTAATAAAATAATACATAGTCGTCAAAAACATTAAATTGGTTATTTTCTGACACAAAGTCCGAGTTCGTTGCATTCATACTTATCTAATCTTGACTCATCTTCTGATTCTTCCTTGTCTGGGTTTAATTAGTAAATTATAGTTTACTAGTAATTGACGCTCAAAATACACCGTAATCTTGAATACGTTACTAGACGTCCTTGACTAAGTGATGTGAGAAATACGAGCGTCGTTGATAAACAGTCGATTTATGGTTAAATCCTCTTTCAAATGGTGTCTAATTGAATTTGAATATGCAATTGGGTAATTGACTAAGCAGTCATACCTACATAGATAATTTTGACAAAATATATATTGACGGTGAATTTTATACATCTAGAATTTAAATTACTCATAGCAGTATCCGTCTGTAATTTTAAAGATTTGTTTTTTCGTAGATTTAAAGTTTAACCTTTCCTTATTTAAGAATAGAATAGGTGTGTCCAAATACAGTGCGGCATTCGCAGTCAGCATTAGTCATTTTTCATGTCTGAGCGTAATCTTGAAATGGATAAGGATCGTTCCTTCGCTTATTGGAAATCTATAGATCCTTTATGGATTTGTGTCTATTCTTCTGCAGCGGGGGGTGAGACAGGGAGACGTTATCTCTCCGAAACTGTTACCGCTGCAATGAAGGATGTCGTCAGGGTTCTGGACTGGACAGTGGTTGGCATCAACATCAATGGCAAGTACCTACATCAGTCACCTTCGGTTTGCTGACGATATACAGGAAGAGGCACCCTGGTGCATGCTATTTGCCGACGACATCGTTCTTGTCGGTGAAGATGGACCTGAGATCCAGAGCAGATTGGAGAAATGGCAACGGAAACTGGAGAATGTCGGCTTGAAAATCAGCAGAACCAAGACCGAGTATATGTTCTGCGATTTCGGCGGTCTCTCCAGTGCTGGAGCCATAGCGCTTGATGGCGCGCTTCTCCCGGTCTGCTCCGACTTCCGGTATCTTGGTTCACTTGTGCAAAGCGATGGCGAAGTAGACCGGACTGTTAAGGACAGAATTAACACTGGGTGGATGAAATGGCGGCAGGTCACGGGAACAATCTGCGACTCCCGCATTCCCCTTAAACTCAAGGGGAAAATTTATAAAACAATGGTTAGACCTGCTGTCTTGTATGGATCAGAATGTTGGGCCATAAAAAGAATGAATGAAAGGCATGCAGCCGAGATGAGAATGCTAAGAGGGATGTGTGGTATTACGCGAATGGATAGAATAAGAAATGAGTATGTAAGAGGAAGTCTGAAAGTGACACCGGTGACTGAAAAGTTGTGTGGAAATCGGTTGTCATGGTATGGGCATGTGATGCAGAGGAATGAGGAAAATGTCGTCAGAAAAGTGTTGAGTATGAACGTGGAGGGCTATACGAGTAAGGGAAGACCAAAGAAACGATGGGTGGACTGTGTGAAAGATGATATGGCCAGAAAGGGAGTGACTACCGAGATGACGACTAATAGAGAAGTATGGAAGAAAAAGAAATGTTGCGCCGACCCCAAATAAATTGGGACAAGGGCAGGAGAATGATGATGATGAAATGATGAATGAACTGCCACGATAGTGTTGTACACATATTTATGAACAACTTTTACTACGGGACCAAACATGAAATTGCGAAAAAAATACGAGATATGCTATAAATGTAGGGAACAGCAAATTATTTTTATCGCGATGTTAGTTTTGGTCCCATAGCAAAAGTTGTTCATAATGATGAGTGGCAGCTTCCTAGCCAATAAAAAAACAGCGTGTAGAGCCAGCAGAGCTTCCGTAAGAGTGGGTCTTAAAATAAACATGGACAAAACGTCGTCAAGAAGATTGGAAGCTCTACACTCGAAATTGTTTACCTAGGACAAACTGTCCAGTTAGATAGGGCCAACTTCGAGAAAGAGGTCAATCGTCGAATCCGACTCGGCTGGGTAGCTTTCGGGAAACTACGTAATTTCTTCTCGTCTCACATACCAGTAATAACCTAGATGTCACATGTCTTCGAATTTTTGGTTCTAGGACATGCCGGTTTCTCACGATTTTTTCCTTCGCCGTTAGAGAGCAGTGGTGATGAAATTATTTACACAAAGTAAAGCGCCGGCCTGGGTTTGAACTCACGTCCTTACAACTCGTAAGTCGGGGCCGTTACCTTTGGGCTACCACTGCTCTCACGGGCCTCATTAGAAGGTTGAAATTCACCTAAAGGGCAATAGACAGGGCTATGCTTGGAGTTTTCCTACGTGATCGGATCTGAAATGAAGAGATCCGTAGCAGAATCAAGGTAAGCGACATATCCCGAAGAGTTGCCAAACTAAAGTGGTAGTGGGCTGGGCACATTGCTTACAGGACAAAATGACCCAGGGGGCCGAAAGGTTCTGGAGTATGGACCGCGCACCAGAAGACCAAGCGTTGGAAGGCCTGCCACATGATGTATCGAAACCTAGTGAAAGCCGCAGGAATCCGCTGGACGCGAGCGGCACAGGACCGGTCGCAGTGGCAGAATACCTTGGCGGTTGGGAACACCTATGTCCAGCAGTGGACGTCTATCGGCTCAAATGATGATGATGAACAAAATAAGAGAGAAGATCTCTGGGACGTGTGTTCCTTCAGTTGCCTGTGCCAGGGCCACGGTAACTCTTTTGTGCGCTCTGTTTGGACACACCTTTAGCTTTATTTCTCACAGCACCGGTCATACTACATAATTTGCATACAACACAATGTCCGTCAATTCTAAAACGAAGTTAAATATCTTCAACATATTGTTACTTTTTATTCTAGACTTGCTAGGTATATTCATGTAGACCTGTATTCAAAAAACTTGGTTTGTTACCGCTACCGTCTCTTTACTTCTATGAGATATGTATGTTTGTGAGGAAAAAATAGGATTTATTTCTCAAAGCAGATGCTGTTAATGTCCGCAGCCGACGAGACCCCAATAGGCTCGTACTAAGCGAGATTCCAAGACTAACTAAATATAATAAAAGCTGCCTTGGAATGTGTGTACGTTTATATAATAAGTTACCAAATGATCTCAAAAAAATAAACACTAGATTATATAAAAATAAAGTTTACGAATGGTTATCTGTTAATATTTCTATAGTGTTAAGGAGTTCATTGACAAACAATGTTAATGTCAGTAACCTACTGAAAAATTTGCATGCTTATTATTATATTGGCAAAACATGTTTTGTTCTAAATTGTACTTTTACCATCTTTTTACACCGTGTTTTTAAGCAAATAAATATATTATTATTATTTCCTTTATTCAATTGTAATACATATATAAATTATATTTTTAAATATTAGAATAAAAACATTTAAAAATATAAAAAAATAGTAGCCCACCGGTATCGGGAACAGGGTCCAAGCTGCCGGCGGTCAGGGCTCCAGAGAGAGGAACCTCCTAACAATGCGAGCCGTGTCCAGAAGTACCGCTTTCTGAATCAATCCCTTGATCCAGCTGCCCAACGAGAGCCTCCTTAGGTGTTGGTCGAGGCTCTTGGCAATTAAGCCATTGGCTGATACGACTATCGGCACAATGATCGCTGAGTGCACATCCCACTTATCGATAACCTCGCGAGCCAAGTCAAGATACTTGATTTGTTTATCTGTCTCGGCTTTCACGAGGTTCCCGTTATTATTATTATTATTCATCTTTCTGCAAATGTGTCTTTAAAACCCATTTATTAAAACAAAAGTATAAAAAGTGTGTGTAAAGCACGTTAGGTCGTTGGTCCCGGCTGTCATTCGTGGGTCTTTGACAGTCGTTACGGGTCGTCAGAAACCCGAAAGTCTGACAACCAGTTTTACCAAGGGGTATCGTATTACTCAATTACTGGGTTGTGGAAGTCAAGTAGGCATTCGCTTCATGTAAAATACTGGTATTCAGCTGCATCAGGTTAGACTGGAAGCCGACCCCAACATAGTTAAGTAAAGGCTAGGCGGATTGATTATAATGTAAGTTTGTTTCTTCTTTTCCAGGCCAGCAATCCTTGCAAAGGTGTCCATAGCGTTATCAATATTCCTGACATACCCACTACAATTCTACGTAGTAATCGACATCTTCACGAGATACACGCAGCATCACATCAAGGAGAACTATCGGCAGATCACGCAAGTGATAGCGAGGACTGTTGGAGTATGCGCTTGTGGTAGGTTACTACACTCGCGTAGCAATACACACATACTGTTACTATTACCGTTAGCCTGTATAGTCTCACTGCTGGGCAAAGGTCTCTCCCCATGACTTCCAGTTCTTGCGATCTAGAGCTAACGTGGAACACTGGTCGTTAGTTTGGTCCAGCTGATCCCACCATCTTCTACGGGGTCTGCCGCGACGCCTTCTGGCTGTCTTACGCTAATATACCTACAGGCAATTTTTGTCTGCTCATTGAACTTTACCGATTCATCATTGTGTCGCATATATAGTTTTCTGTGGGGTATGTGTATATATACAGGGTTATTGGTAAAACACCAACAACCTCTTAAGGGGTCATTGTAGTCATCATTATGAACAACTTTTACTATTCTTTTATTTTATTCTTTTATTTTTGCATACTGAATGTTGACAGGACTATTTACTTTGTACAGTATTATATTATTTTAATTTATTGTGAATGTGAAGACTATGTAGGTCATTGCTTTTTTTGTTTGTTTTATTTTTTCTCTCATTTATTTTTAATCATCGTCTGGCAGTTTGAGTAATTTATGCGGCCTAGCCCAATGTCCTTTCTTTGGTATTGTTCGTCGAATCGTTGAGCTCCTTAAGTTCTGAGTTGAGCTGCGCGATTACTGACAAATGCGTGCACTGACTGGACAGGTCCTCTCAATCTGTGTGGTTCTTTCCTCAAAAGACCATTTCAGACACCAATCTACATGGTCTTCACATGAAGTGACCAAGATTATGTCTGGACTTTATAAGAGACTGTGACCTCTGAGTTTGTTTCGGCCTTTCTTCTCAGAGTAGTCAGATAGGAAACGCCGACCTCATCTAATTTAAAAAAATAAAAAAAAAACATGATTGACTTGTAAAAGTGTTTGTACAAACCTACTTACAGAAATAAAAATCATGTATCATTTATCATTTATCTATGGGACCAAACCTGAAATCGCGAAAAAAAATCAGGTGTTCAGTACATTTATGTTCGCATAATTCGTCAAAATGTACTGAACAGCTGATGTTTCTTTTGCGGTTTCATGTTTGGTCCCATAGTAAAAGTTGTTCATAATGATGAGTAGGTACTATGACCCCTTAAGAGGTTGTTGGTGTTTTACCATGCTTCTTCTGGGTAAGCTCACTACATCGACGACTTTGTCTCTGTCACCTTTGACCTAGACTAGAGTCAAGAGCAAACCCATCACAAATAAAAAAAAAACCCTGTCTATACATCAACGCAGGCAGAGGGACCTGTGTTTAAGTAATAACAGCCGCACGGGTTGATCGATCAGGTTAAGCTTAGCTTGCCGCGGTTGGTCCATGGATGGGTGACCTCTTTACATACCAAGACCCTTCCGTGCCTCGGAAAGTACGTTAAGCCGTTGGTCCCGGCTGTCATTCATGGATCTTTGACAGTCGTCCCGAAAGCCCGAAAATCTGACAACCAGTCTTAACAAGGGGTATAGTATTACCCAGGAACTGGGTTGTGAAGGTCAGATAGGCAGTCCCGCCATGTAAAATACTGGTATTCAGCTGCATCCGGTTATACTGGAAGCCGACTCCAACATAGTTGCGAAAAGGCTAGACAGATGATGATATATAGTTTTCTGTATGCAAGTCTGATCAGTGCCGTAGCTTTAAAAGGGATTATGTGCCCTGACTTCATAAAGGAAAACGGACGAAAATAACATAGAAGACTTAAAATGTACAGACGATGCAGCACAAAATGCCAGCACATCAAGCTACCCGAAGCTGTCAAATTTTCCCAATCAACCTTGAACCTAATGATTTAGCGATAAAGTTGAAAATCTATTAAAGAAATTTGACTGATTGTAGTACCTTAATGTGCTGGCGTCTGTACTTTCTACCATAATCAAATTAATATGTTGATAACCGCTCTCCATAATTTCGAAAAAGGAAAATGTAACCTATATTTAACAGTCAATGAAATCATCTATATTAAGAGTAGTTGGGTTTTTTTAATTAATTATAATTAGGTACTCGTTGTATAATTTAGGAAAATACCACCTCTTCTATGTAGAGTATGTCACAAAATGCGACTTATTCATTGAGTCAGTAACTAATTGATGAACGATTACTAATGCAATTGACAACCATGGTAATTAAAGAAATGTTACAACAATTGGCAGGCCAGATGGCGTGGTTGGTTAAGATACCGCCTATCATGTCGCTGGTCGTGGGTTTCCTGAGTCTGGGTGTAATTATCAAAAAAAAAAAAATAGTGTATCAGTTACCTGGTTTCCATAATGTAGTTTATCAGTTATCTGGTTTCCATAGTACAAGCTCTGCTTAGTTTGGGATCAGATAACCGAGTGTGAACAATGTCCCAGGATATTATTATTATTATTATTCATTGCAGCGGTAGGTCTAATTTGACCAACGTAATGACGATTCCACAATTTCTACCTCGCTTAACATTCATTGTGTTTTAAAGAACCATAACTCATAAAAGATAACTCACATGCCTGGTTCAAGACTTTAAGCCTCTTTGAAACTATAAATTGCATTCGATATCAATATCACAAGAGCCGCTTTCCGTAGCTCATAACAATACTCTTCATTGATTATCACAATTTGATCCCCATTGCTGGTTTCGTTATCGCATTCAGTAGCTATGTGCTACTATACGTACTTAAATGTGATTTACTGAAGTCAGAAACAAAGGATTATTGATACAATTTATTGCAACTATTGTTGTTATAATTCTTATAGTTTTAATCTATACGGCCTGTAGGGATTCGCAGAGAAAAATAGTATATTAGTTTTCAATAAAACAAATAAAATGAACGTGAACCATACAAAATTATTTTAATTAAATAGATGTATGGCTCACGTAAGTACTAACCCACTTAGGTGCAATTTATGAAAAAAGGGCAATGACTGATAAAAACAAAGTCCAAGAGATAGTCTCAAGTCTCTCAGTGAAGCAAATTATAAAAGACTGAATTTTACATGTATAACGTAGGTTACTTTTGATTTTTACAGTGTTTATTCGTCTAAAACAAAGGACAGGCCATCACACTGTAGTCATCAATAGCGTTCTTCAGTGCGATATTCATTAATAGCAATTCTTTTTTCCAGTGGGAATAGGAATGGCCCTCCCTTTGCTGGAGCAAATCCTCAACATAGTCGGAGCATTGTTCTACTCAATCCTTGGCCTCATCATCCCCAGTGTGATAGAAACTGTATTCCGATGGGAGAACCTTGGAAAATGGAACTGGATCCTATGGAAGAACACATTCATCGGCTTATTCGGCCTTCTTAGCTTGGTCTCAGGATGTACCGTCACGATAATGGACATAATTGAGATTCTACACAGGAAAACTGAGTAGCGAGAGCAATTTTAATGTATTGAAAACTAGCATTAAAATGTTATTTATAAGAAACAGTCTTGTTATTTTAGTAAACAAAAAATCGTTAAGTCTCAAGGCTAACATATGGAATAACAAATTAATGCTTCGTTTAATGATTTTCTCAGTCTTAAGACTGAAGTCAGCTTGTGAAAATTTGACTCAACCAATAATTTGGCGGAATTATTGGTTGAGTTAGATTTTCACATGATTTTCCGTAAAATTTCAAAGGTTATAATTTATTATTTTTACCATATAAGTACCTTTTTTTATCACAACTGACTTCATTCTACTGTATCATCCATATTGTCGTCAAGTTAAATTGAAATTAACAGCACATTATTGTCATATTTTGCTTAAAGCACCAATATAATTAAAAAATATTTTTGTAACTGGTATAGAACTTAACAATAGCTCGGAGAATTGAATAAATATGAAACACATTACTGCTTCCAATAGTGAAACAATGCAGCATAGGTAATATATTTTGAACAATACGGATTCGGTTATAACTACTGTCACTGATCCGTTTTCCGAGCATGATGATAACTATAGCATTCCGTTTTCGCAAATAAACAATGAATTTCGGTGTGTATACGTATAAACATTCTGTCTTTCAGAAAGATTGTAAAGGTAGCCTGCCGTACCAATTGCTACTGGAAATTAGTTGGCGAAACTCCACAGACGTAGGTAATGGACGTGTGTAATGATAAAACAAAAAAACTAAAAATATATTATAATATAGTCTTACGTATTATATACTCTTATACTCTTATTTATTTATTGTTTTTTTATCGTATTTAAATATCGATAGCAATTACGTCTGCGGAGATTCGCTATCTAATTTAATTTGACTCGGTGTTAAGACCAATTTCCAGTAGCAATTAATACGGCAGGCTACCTTTACAATCTCTTTGAAAGACTTCTTGAAGAACTGGGCTAACAAACTCCCCTTTATCAATTACTCCTATTATATCAATCAACTAATACTAATGTGACACGTGCTTGCGAGAATTGAAAGACTAGCCATTAATATCATTCAATAAAATTGTACTGTACCTAGTTATTAACTATGGAATAAAAACCGGCCGAGTGCGTGTCGGACCACGCACAAGAGTTCCGTAGTTGGGATGATCCCAAGAACAAACTTAACATTGTAGTTGAAAACATGTTCTCCCATACATTCCAACTGCTAATATAAGTTGGTCGATTAGTACTAGTTAACATGTACAGCCTACTTAGCTGTGATAGTTTTCTTTTTAACTTCGTTATAATACAGGGTTATTGGTAAAACACCAACAACCTCTTAAGGGGTCATTGTACTCATCATTATGAACAACTTTTACTATGGGACCAAACCTGAAATCGCGAAAAAAATCAGCTGTTCAGTACATTTATACTCGCATAATTCGTCAAAATGTTGAACAGCTGATTTTTTTTTCGCGATTTCAGGTTTGGTCCCATAGTAAAAGTTGTTCATAATGATGAGTACAATGACCCCTTAAGAGGTTGCAAATAACCCTGTAAAAACAAACATTTAGCCGGCGGGGGGACACTTGACGCTAACGGATCCCTGAATAGAAAAACAGTTTTTACAGACCCCCAATATTTTGAATAGCCTATCCAAGGATGCCCTACAGCTATACCATGGCATTGACGAGAAAAAAAATATCATCCATACTTTACGTGCAACGGTACCTCCCTTGTAAAAATTTTTTTTCAAGATCTTAGTTTACCACTTTGTCGGCGTGATTAATATCACCCATTACCCATGCTAAGTTACAGCTTTCTAATACTTACTAAGAGTCTCTGAACTAAGCCGCGGACAGACAGACAAGACGGACATGGTGAAAATATAAGGGTTTCTTGTTGATTACGGAACCCTAAAAACGGTCACTCCACATGCCATTTAGAAAAAGGCTTACAATATTTTTTTAAAAAAATATTACTATTTCGATGATACAGTAACAGATAAGGCATGTGAAACCTTTAAGGCTGAGTAGGTATAACACCTATCCAATGACACCAATTATAATATTGTATTGTAGTTTTTGAAAATGATATCCGCAACAAGACTAGCAAAGTTCGAGGATTTCGTTCATTCAGTAACAGAAAACGCACGTGAAGCATCAGCAGCAGGATAAGTAATAACTAATAATGCATAATAATCAACATAGTAAGAGTAAATTACATTACCTTACCTTCTGAAACGTAAATATGACGATTACAAACAACTCCTCAAGACGAAGACTCGCGTTACTACGATGTAGGTGCTACTCTTTGCAATGAATACGAATGATGTCGTAATAATATTTCATAGAAAGGGTTCATATTTGCAGAGAACGATGACCTTTGAAACACCTACTGTAAATTACATCATACAAGAGATCTTCGAAATATCTCTTAAAATAACTTCGGAAAAGCCAGAAAATTCAATATTCTCAAAACAATAGGAAGATAAGTTAATAAATCTAAAGTCATAATATCATAAAGCAATGTTGTCTTGAGTTAATGTGCCTAGACTGCGTTCAGTACTGGTCACGTGTGTCCTATAAGAACAACGATAGAGTATCAGTCGGCGTTAGTATGTGAGCTGTTTTCTGTGACCGCGTCTCCACAAATTCTCGTGCATTCGCGACTAAAAATAATAATCGAAAAACATGCAAACGCAAAGGAATTCAATTCATGAAATTTCGTTACGGTTTTGATAAGCAACTAGAACACTTTAATTTAGTGTATGAGAATGTTTATATTGATCAAAAATTTTATAAATAACAGAAAAAGTGGTTTCGGAAAAGTGTATTTTATTGTCTGTTAACACCAGCACATGACGAACGGGTCACGTTTTAAACTATCGCTAAATAATTCAAATAAGCATCAGCAACTTTTATCTCGTTAATGACAAACATTATTATCCGTCTCAAGAATTTATATTTCGTAAGAGATAAGGGATAACAATTGTAAAGCAATTGCAAGATGAGCAATCGTCAATATAAATAAGAAAAACAGCGCAACCTTCAGACATCGTGCAATAATTATTTTGTTAAATAATACAGCGATATCACATTATTGCGAACATAACTTGTGAAGTAAAGTGAGACTTTTATACCTAACTGGTTTTATAGTAGTTATTCTAGTGCTAGTGATATTATAGGTACCTACTAAACTTTTAACAACCAGAAAAATAAAAACCACAACGATCGCAATCTTTGCTTTGTGTGTGGACTTTTAGTTTTTAAACATGGGTGAGAAAGAAAAGAACAAACATGTTGAAGAATACAACCCTTTCGAGCATCGGGAAGTCGTTAAACCAAATTCGTAAGTAATATTTGAATTGTACTGGGTTAGAAACAGTTGGTTAGAAATATAAATCAAAAAGATGCGTGCTAAATAAGATACTACCTATATTGATCGTGAAGGTTAACATCACACAATTTTAATACGTCTTTGATTAATAATATTAGCCTTGAATTGTGGCAACGACAAAACTATAGATGAAATTACAGTCGCAAGAAATAAACATTGTCTCAAAAATCAGCCACGCATCAGCAACAGTGTTGGTGATGCAGATATCTGTAGGCATCAGCAATCACTTTCCACAGAGGATTGTTTAAAAATAAAAATAAAAAAGTGTCAGCCATTCCAACAAAATCTTGAAGCTATTCATGTTTTTACCTACATTGCAAAGGAGATGGCCAAAAATTGTTAGGACCTGTACCCCAGAAGGGACAGAGATGAAATTTAAGTCATTCAATAGAACGGATTTTCAATAATTAAGAATTATAAGTTACGTATAACTATGGAATAAAGTTATGAAGGTTTGAAAAAGTTGATTTTTTCACTCAGTTTTCATCATGATTTTACAATTCATTCATAAAATTATAAATTCCTGAACGTTAAATAGGTTGAGGAATTTGTCTTAGGTAATTAGTATATATCATGTTATAACTTGGAAAAACTGGCACAGCAGTTACTAAACTTTTTTGTAGCATAGGTCAATTAGACAACAAAACCACATACATTATTTTATACATTTAATTATTCAATGTTACTAGTACATTATTCAGAAATGCAGCTGACGGTACAATCCTTTCTTGATATCTCGCCTATCCCAAGCACTAAAGGATTGTCATAATATACAACATCCAACAGTCCGGTTTCCAGATATACAATTATACCAATATCCTATGATTAAGTACATATAATTCTCACGTCTAGGAGTATTTCTTGATTTAAATGATGATTAAAATGCTGTTTCATGCCGCCTGATGCGTTCTCTAATAGCGATACCACAGTTAACAAACGATTATAGAAGGTCCATTTCCTTCCTTATTAGGTTTTTACCACCGTTTTTTTTAATTTCATCCATAATGATACATAGTTTTACTTTAACATAGCACCTGTCAAACTGTAAAACAATTTGTCGGCAGCATTTGTATTTTAATTAGTAGAACACTCGCGTGGGGCTACGACATAATTAAATAAAGGTGAAATAAAATATCAACTTTTTTTTATTACTGACAAATGCGTGCACTGACTGGACAGGTCGTCTCAATCTGTGTAGTTCTTTCCTCAAAAGGCCATCTCAGACACCGATCTACATGGTCTTCACATGAACTGACCAAGATTATGTCTGGACTTTATAAGAGACTGTGACCTCTGAGTTTGTTTCGGCCTTTCTTCTCAGAGTAGTCAGATAGGAAACGCGGACCTCATCTAGTTTTAAAAAAAACATGATTGACCTGAAAAAGTGTTTGTACAAACCTACTTACAGAAATAAAATCATTTATCATTTATAACACAAAGACAAACCAAACGAATATCCTAAAACAGCACGAGCTGGTACGAGTGAAGCGTGATTGAAATGACAGTTTTGATATTTGCCATTTTGACGGATTCATTGAGTGTTGCTAGTAAGTAATTAAGTCAATGTCAATATTGTAATACACGACGTTACTGTATTAGACTATACTATCCATAAGCGTACTTTGACTTTTGATCTAATAAATAAAGAGAAGGTTGGTTTGATGGATTACTTACGGTTAATAATATATTTAAATAAATATTTTGTTACGAATATCATTCTCTTTTTCCTCAAAGCATTTATATTATTAAATGGCAACATTGAAGATACTGTAAAGTGAAATTGAACGGATAAAATCGCACACAACTCTTTTATTTTATTATTCCATTCAGACACTGCTATGAAATGTTATTATGTATTATAAATTCTTCATTTATTTTAATTTAATTAATTGTAATACTTTTAGTTATGTACAGCTTGGGGCACATTTTGGCTATCTCTTTTACAAACATAGGTTACGTAAAGTAGACGAAACTAATAGTTAGGCAAATTGACTACCAACTGAAATTGTCCATATATTCAAATCACATCCGTCATTCTTTGACAGTTGTATGAAATAGCTAAAACCATAGATATAATATGCGTTAGGTAGACAATGTCATGATTAGGGTGAGACCAAAGACAAATTACACCAGTGTGCGTGAGATGGGCATGTGTACGAGACGATCAGTGCTGTGCTGACTAGCTGCCTCATTTTCGATTATCGATATAAATTACAGAGTCTTCGTATCTCAAGATTTGAAGTGAATACCTACCTTAATTTTTAAAGGAAGAAAAATAAAACTACAAACTAAATGTGTCAGATTTTTAATTTCCTCCAAAGTGAACTAATTTATTGTAAATATGTCGTAAGCTTTACTTGGAAGTATTTGGCAATTTTGCTTGATGCTTTATTATATTAATAAAATAATGCTCGATTATTAGTTTTATTAATAGGTGTTTATGGTTAATAATGCTGGAAAAACCTACCTACATGTGAATGTCAAGCATGTTAAAAAAGTTTATACAGGACACAAGACCTTCGTTTACCATCTATCGAAGCATGTTATTTCCGTTTTTAAACATATGTATTTACATTTTTCCTTTTTATATCTTTTCGGAAAACTCGTTCAGAATGCATGTATGCATGGTCTCGTCTATGTCGCTCTAACGTACTATGCTGTTTCTCTTTTGCATTGCCAATCTAACGCTAGTAGTATATAGTAACCTCCATATTCATAAAAAAATCTAAAACGCTCTATAAACCCATTTTAGTAATAGAAGTGTTTTAACAATTTCTTTCCAGTTATGATTTGAGTTTGAAAGAAGAAGACAAAATACTTCTATAACTAAATAGGTTTATATCTATGGCTAAAACACGGCAAATTGACGTAGAGTGTCAACTTGCTTGACAATTAATTTTGCCGACTGCACACTCCCAGCCAGGTGTACTGACGAAATGGATGTTGTGATATACAGACGCCAGCACATCAAGCTACCTGAAACTGTCAAATTTTCCCAATCAACCTTGAACCTAATACTTTAGCGATAAAGTTGAAATTTGACATATTGTAGTAGCTTGATGTGCTAGCGTCTGTACATAACTTGGGATAGGACTGTATCCAGTTGTGGTCGGCGTCTGGGTTAATTGATTGATTTGTTTATGTTTATTACTTATCGTTATTTTTTTTTTCCAGAGACCTCAGATCCTTAGCAAATCTAATAAAGTCTTCGCTAGGATCGGGCCTGCTTGCTATGCCCCTCGCATTTTCAAATGCTGGATGGGGAGTCGGCATAGTCGGCACTGTTATCGTAGCATTTATTTGCGGACACTGTGTTCATATATTTGTAAGTACAATTCAAATATTTTATAATCCTTTTCATTTATTTTTGATAAAATTGTGTTATATGCACTGTGCTAGAGCATTTCAAGGTTGAAAACCAAATTTAGAAACTTGGGATCAATTTCTTCATTCTACTGCAGCACACCACCACTTTGGGTTCCGTAACTAGATATACCTACTGTTGGTATGTAGGTAAATAAATTGGGACAAGGGCAGGAAAATGACGATGATGATGTAGGTAACTACTTGATTATGAGGGTCTTTAGTAGCCAATCTTACGTTCATTAAGACTGCACATTATCACTCAGCACCTCAATCTGCCTAGCCTTTTCCCAACTATGATGGGGTCGGCTTCCAGTCTAACCGGATGCAGCTGAATACCAGTATTTTACATGGAGCGACTGCCTATCTGACCTCCACAACCCAGTTACTGGGTATGTTACAGTTAGGGGTATGGTACAGTTAGGGGTATCGTATTCCCCTTGGTAAGACTGGTTGTCAGACTTTCGGGCTTCTGACAACCCTTAACGACTATCAAAGATCCACGAATGACAGCCGGGACCAACGGCTTAACGTGCTTTCCGAGGCACGGAGGAGTCTCGGTATGAAAAGATGGTCACCCATCCACAGACCAACCCCGGCAAGCGTAGCTTAACCTGATGGATCGACCCGTGCGGCTGTTATTACTTAGCCACGAGCTCCTCACCACTCCTCATCACTCAGCACGTATAGGTATCTAAATATAGAAAGGGCCGTTATAAACCAATTGGAAGCCCCTGGGCACTTTAGGATTAAATTTAGGGCCCTATGAAGAATCGAGGCTGCAAGAGCGAGCAGAGTAATCTCGAAATTTTTGGCACCCTGCCTCTAATAACTCCTAGTTACGACGCTATCAGGAAATAGGGGGCCCCATGAATCGTGGGGCCCTGGGCACTTGCCCAAAGTGACCAACGGAAAAGACTTTCGAAGATTGAGCGTTCTTAGGGAGGAATATAAAAGAAACGTGTAAGTATTTAGTCCGTGACTACAAACCATGAATGCTCAAAATAATGTTTTAACAAGGCAATTTGGGAAAAGGGATACGTTAGAGATTTAAAAATTATGAGACAATAATCAGTTAAAATTACTTTCTCCTCATTGTTTCTCCTGTACAAAACAAAAATTGTTAGGTTCTTTTCAGTAAGCTGAACTAGCGACACTACTCTGTTTTGCACGGTTTTTACGACTTGACAAAACATTGAGATTTATCTATTATAATATGTAAGTTTAGTATTTACGTATATTATACAAATAAACCTTTCAGAATAATTTCTCTAAATAATGGTGATCACCGTATCAAAATCCGTTGCGAAGTTTAGAAGAACAACGAGCACGAACACACAGAGAGACACGAAAAGCGACTTCAATTTATAATATATATTATATTTTTATATTATCCTGGGGACATTATTCACACACGGTCATCTGATCCTAAACTAAGCAGAGCTTGTACTATGGAAACCAGATAACTGATACACTACTTTTTTTTTGTAAATACATACTTATATAGATAATTACACCCAGACTCAGGACAAACAGACATGTTCATGCACACAAATGTTTGTCCTGGATGGGAATCGAACCCACGACCTGCGGCGTGGTAGTTGGTATCTTAACCAACCACGCCATCTGGCCTGTCACTTATGTATATGTACAGAAGGGTTATGAGTACGGGATGTCAATTGACAACGAAACGCAAATGTGAAGTTGACGCGCTTCGACGGAGTCTAGCCTGACGTTCGTGCGAGTCGACGAGAGCGCTACAGTGGGGCGTTGAGCAGCTCTCTTGACCATCGGACATCGTGCGGACAACAAGTGCCTAGAAACTGTCTATCGTTTCGTTTTGTTAATTTTAATAAGTTCTAATATCAATCAATCAATCAACTTCAGGCTATTTTTTTCTCGCCCGCAAAATACATCTACGCCCATTAAAAATGCATAATACCGCATTTACACATTCGTGCGAATCGCGAGGCGAATGGCGAGGCGAATAACGAACATGCATAATATATGTAAACAGTGCGCTCGCTATTCGCCTTGTGCCTTGCCTCGCGATTCGCGCGCTCGCGTTGGGAGCGGTTTTTCGGACGCGAATCAAAGGGCACGAATGGCGAACACGAACTTACTGTTTACACATTCGCCTGCATTTAGTCGCAGCTAGCGCCCGATCCAACAGGACGTGTAGACAATATGGAGTGGAGTGAAGTGCGAATTTTAGAATTCCTAGAACACTATCAAAAGGAAGAGCTCATTTGGAACCCAAAACATCGCAATCATAAAAATAGACAAAAGATCAACGATGCATGGAACCGTATATCAACTAGTATGGGATTGCCAGTCAGCAACTTAAAATTAAAGAAGAATTCACTAATGGCCAGTTTTTGTAAACATCTTCGAAAGAAGAAATCGTCTATCAAATCGGGTATGGGAGCAGAAGATGTTTATGAACCTGTATGGTTCGCATTCAAATTGATGGAAGATTTCTTGGCTCCAGTGTACGTGTATTATTTTCACGTCCTCCATGTTCGTGTGCGAATTTAAAAATAAGTCACCCCGCGAATTTGTGAACAATATGTTCGCATCGGCACTCGTCTAGAAATGTTTCGTCGAATGTTCGTCGAGTGACGAGGCGAATGGCGAACACGATAGTGTAAATGCGGTATTAGGTTGAAGATTCCAACTCCAATTGGCCCCCAGTTCCGATATCAGAAGTGGGATACGAGCGGGAAGGTGAAAAAACACCACGTGGCGAAGCAAATGGCGGCAACGATCAGAATTGGCGCCTACTCTTCGAGATGCAAAACGCGAACATGAAGGCGTTAATAGAAGCTCTAAATAAGCCACAACGTTCTTACCAGCGTGTGAGCCTTCCAGCATTTGACCCTGAGGCAAGTGATACTGATGCGCAGTCGTGATGTGCAACGGCAGACATATGCCTTGCAGAAAATTCCTTGGAAGGGGGTCAGTTGATAGTTGCTATCAGCCAGGCCCTCAAAGGATCAGTCTCATCGTTGTTAGCCCAAATATCCTATCCGGGCATAACCTGGCCTCAATTCAAGGATTTGTTTACGGCAAGATTCGTAAGCACCGAAACCGTGGCAGGTCCTTAATTAATTTATGTACCGACAAACCCAAAAGAAGCGAAACTCTGGCTGCATATGGCAGTCGTGTCATGTTTCATTCAGTGTTCGATAGGTGGAAAAATGCTACCGTTGAACAAGTTATGGTATCAACTACGCTGGCGCACGTGGCACAATTCAACTCGAGGCTTCAACGATTAGCATTTACGACGGAAATGAGTACACGTCAACAACTGCAGTAGGAGTTGCAAGCGTCCATGTACCTAAAACGCAAAGCAAATGCAGCCACGGATCCAAATTCATCGGAAATCAAGCGAATGAAGTCTTCTCAAATCCCTCCACTAAATGTTTTCTTTGCGGAAAAATTGGACACAAGATCAGATTGTTTTCTCCAAGGAAAGGACCACAAAGGAAAACCGACGAAACAACCAAACCCCACTCCAGCACCGCGACCCAGCCTTCAGCAGCAGATCACTTCAAGCTCCATCATCTGCTTCAAGTGTGAAAAAACTGGACACATTTCCACCCGCTGTACTACTGGAAGCGTTGCAGAGGCAGCCACCCAGAACGAGCGACGTGTGGACGTGTATCACCGACCCTCCAGAGGGATCGTTAAAAAATCAAGGTCAGTGTTTCACTTACCACTTTGATTCTGGCGCTGAGTGTTCATTGATCAAAGAAAGCGTTTCATTACTATTTCATGGCAAACGTAAACAAAATGTTGTTACTTTAAAAGGCATTAGTCAGTCGAGTGTTCAAAGTACAGTTAGATTTTGTGTTGTAGAAATTGACAATAGCACAATAGAAATTTTATTGCATATTTTGCCTGACGTCTATTTGCGTAGTCAGATTATATTGGGACGTGAAATACTACAACTAGGATTCAGTGTTAACATAACTGCGAAACAAATTTACAATTTCTAAAATCAATACGGTAAGCAATATTACACTACCCACATTACATTCCGCGAGTACCCTCGACACCGATTTTATTTCTGTTGATGCCCAAATTTCTCCGAAATTTAAAACCAGACTTTTTAAAGTGTATAATAATCGTTTATTTGCATGAAATATGGTGTTTACAGATGTCATAATACAATTCATAGTACTTCATATTCCGCCTACTAAATTCGGCATGCAAATTTTGGATATGCCATTTTTTTTTTTTTTGGGTGGGAAATCATCAAATAACTTCTCCCGCTCTGGGTGGAGCGGGAGGGCGTGTCAGACTTCTACTGACAAAAACCCACCCGTGTTCCTTCATTTGCCTGTGCCAGGGCCACGGTAACTCTTTCGAACAACCCGCAACCCTGGCGGGATGCCATGATTCATTATTATTGAATGATATTTATATTCATTAAACATTATTTAGAAAATATCAATAAAGAAAAAGAAATTACAAATGTCAAAATAAGAATACAGGCAAGTCAAAATTAATAATATTACAGGAATGTCAAAAATGATTAAATTACAGAAATGTCAAAATTAATTGAATTACAGAAATGTCAAAATTAATTAAATTACACTATTCATGTCTGTGCAATATTCCTATTGAAATTATGATTCAAAAATTCATTAATAGTATAGAAGCAATTTGCAATAAGCCATGTTCTGAGTCTTCTTTGAAATATATTCGTAGGCAGTTCTCTCAATACCTTTGGTATCTTGTTAAATATCTTTATTACCATTCGACTGGCGTTTTTATGGCAAAATGCTGTTCTACACCCAGGCATAGCTAATCTGGTTGGATCCCTTGAGTGTTTACCTATTTTATACATATTTTCACTATCGGCTTTACTAAATAGGTTAGGGTGTTTTTTTACGAACACTCCCATATCCAGTATATATAAGCATGCCAGTGATAGCAATTTATGCTCTTTTAATATGGGCCTGCACGATTCTAATGGCCCTACACCAAACACAGCTCGTAAGCACTTTTTTTGCACAATAAAAGCCCTGTCAATATCCGTAGAATTACCCCATAATATTAAGCCGTATCTTAGCACAGATGAGACGTAACCATGATAAGCCAGTAGAGCGGCATTTATTCCAACAGTTTTCCTAAGGTTTCTCAGTGCAAATGCAAAGCTGTTTAGCCTGTTGCATATATTATCTATATGTTTCTTCCAATTGCAATTTTTATCAATTACTATGCCTAAAAATTTTGTATAGTCAACTTCTTCAATATCATTACCACGCCGAATAATTTTCATTGTTTTGTTTGTCATTTTGTAATTACAGATATTAATATATTTTGTTTTGGAGATGTTTACACATAAATTATTTTGTTCAAACCAATCTAGTATGCTTTCAACGCCAGTATTTATTTTTTCCTCATGCTGTTCATTTTTGGTTTCGTTATTGATTACCAGTGAAATGTCATCTGCGAATAACACGCACTTATTCTGGGTTACTGTTGGCAAATCATTTACATACAGAAGAAAGAGCAACGGCCCTACAATGCTACCCGGCATACCTCTTGCATAGACCACATTATTACCAATATACCAGACTCTTCTGGTGAAACATGTGAACTCCATCTCTCGGACCATAATACTGCGCAGATTTTAACATTCCCATCAAATACATCAGGAAATAAAGCTGCTCCATCGCATTGTTTTATATATAGGAGGAATTATAGCCAAGAATATATTGAAAAATTTAAAGAGTGTCTCTCGAGCCTAACGTTTCAGGATATTTATGAAGAAATAGATCCTAATACAGCTTTTTTATAATTTTCATGAAATTTTTAGTCTATTTTATATGTTAAATTTTCCTTTACAAAAAATTAAAGTAAATGATCAAAAATCGACTTTGAAGTGGTTAACAAAAGGTATAAAAAAATCGTGCCTCTTTAAAAGATACCTAAAGTTCAATTATCATAAAAATAAATCCCTGGAAAATAAAATAAAGTATAATAAATATGCTAAACTGTTAAAAAAATGCATTAATGTGTCCAGGAAACAAACGTCCGGCCACTTTATTATGAAAGCAAAAAACAAATGTAGCGCAACTTGGAAATTGATTAAAAATAAACCTAACTGTAGAGATTCGCAATATACAGAAGCAATTAAACTAAACGAGACTTTGATGGAAGATCCTGACGAAATAGCGGAGGCTTTTAATAATCACTTTATTGATTCTACAAACATTGACATAGCTAATAGCAGGAAAAATAGACCCACGATTAATACTAATAATGAAGGCAATAGTATATACTTAGAACCCTGTACGCCAAATGAAATAAGCAAAATAATTGCATCTTTAAATAATACCAGTGCGGTGGGATATGATGAGATTTCGACACAAATTATAAAATCGTGTGCTAATATACTGTCACCTATTTTAGCTCATCTGATTAATTTAAGTTTCTTTGAAGAAAAATATCCTGAAAAATTAAAGTTCTCAGTAGTAAAGCCCTTATACAAAAAAAAACAATAAACATGACTTAAATAACTACCGTCCAATTACCTTAATTCCTATAATTTCAAAAATATATGAAAAAGCAATGTGTAATAGGATTGTCTCATTTTTAGATAAACACAGTATAAGAAGTCCTGAACAAAATGGTTTTCAAAGAGGAAAGTCGACTACACTAGCTTGCTATCAACTTATTAAATCAATTACTGAGAATATAGATAAAAAAAAACCGGTCACTGCTATATTTTTTGACATGAGCAAAGCGTTTGACTCTGTAAAACATGACATACTGTTAAAAAAATGTGAGAGTTACGGAATAAGAGGGAAAGCGTTAAATTGGCTCAAAGATTACCTAAGTAATAGACAGCAGCGTGTTGAAGTTTTAGGAATGAATAAAGTCCGAGAAGTGTTAAATTATAAATCTCAGTTTAGGAACAACACATATGGCGTGCCTCAAGGTAGAAACAATATTAGAAATTTTTCATAACCGGTATGCCTAGAACCCGTATTGCGACAGGTGAACTTGAGATTCGGTTAATTGATCCTAATTTGACTGTACAAAAGCAAATCCATTAGTTTCTCATTGGCAAGGTAGCACGTCCATTGTTGTTGATGGCGAATGATGATATAGAGACTGAGGTAGAATTAGAAACAGAGATGAGGCGGTTCGTAACATAGAAAACGCAGCGTCTTATGAAAATCAAAGATTCGACCAAACAAAGGCAAAACTTAATAAAATTTTAGTTGGGGACTGTCTTGATTTAAAATGAAGAGCGTAACCAGACGAAACGGGACCCTAAATATAAGGGCCCATTTCAGGTTCTAGAAGGAGATCGAGATTAGGGTATAAACCCTAAAAGCTTTGCACTCAAGGCGCACTTACAAGTACGCTCATGATAGACTAAGGCGTATGCCATGGGATTAGAGTATTACTGACGAATTTTAGGGAGAGTTAAGTGAATGTCTTGTTGATGGAACAGAGTAGAGATTAAGTGATGTGTATTGTGTGTGTGATGATAGTTGTATCAGAGGTTGATTTGTAGCCGTAGCTCAGTAGAAATCGGTGTCTGCTGGAGACAGTAGTCCATGAGTAAGCGGTAGGCAGTCAACTCTGATAAATGTGAGGTTTCGTGAGAAACCATAAAGTCCGGGAGTGACTTGGCGATCCTAGGGGGATGCGCAAATGAATGTTTGAGTAACTGTATGTTACTAGATAGTTTGAAACACATCCAGCTTAATTGATTATTTAGTTTGTGATTTTGTGATCTTGAGATTTGGAAATCAAATAGTGAGTAATGCTCTGAAGTCTAAGTTTTCTTTCTTGTTTGTTCGAACTTAAGAGTTAAGAAATAAAGATTTGAGATTCCAACAGATTTCTTTTATTGAGTTTTTGCCTTAAAGCTTTGGTCAGGAGTGACCGAGCTGTGATACTTTGCGAGTATGTTTCTTTACATCTGTAATCTTAACACACTGGGACGTGTGTAGCAGGATGGCCGTATCGGAAGGGTCATGAGTACGGGATTTCAATTGACAACGAAACGCAAGTGTGAAGTTGGCGCGCTTCGACGGAGTCTAGCCTGACGTTCGTGCGAGTCGATGAGAGCGCTACAGCGGGGCGTTGAGCAGCTCTCTTGACCATCGGACATCGTGCGGACAACAAGTGCCTACTCGTAGAAACTGTCTATCGTTTAGTTTTGTTAATTTTAATAAGTTCTAATATACCTACTTGACCTAAAATCAACTTCAGACTATTTTTTCTCGCCCGCAAAACACATAGATCTACGCCCATTAAAAATGTATAAGGATGAAGATTCCAACTCCAATCGGCCCCCAGTCCCGATATATAGATGGATATAGATTTCAAACAGTTCTTCAATCATGATTTTCTTTACAGGTAGAAACGTCTCGAGGATGCTGTCGTGCGGAACGAAAACCATTGCTAAGTTATTCAGAAACCTGTGGATCGGCTTTTGCACATGGTCCAAAGTGTGTCCGGCCATTCGCAAATTTTGCACAGTAAATATTCGTTGTTATATCTATCTGCATTGCTAATAATATAGTGACTGGTAATTAGTGGCCGATACTTAAACACATGATTGTACATGATGAGACAGATCTATTTTTTTTGTTGTTGTTATAAATACCGTATCAATCTGCCTAGCCCAACTGTATTGGGGTCGGCTTCCAGTCTAACCGGATGCAGCTGAATACCAGTTTTTTACATGGAGCGACTGCCTATCTGACCTCCACAACCCAGTTCAGATTCAGATTCAGCTTCAGATAACTTTATTTGCTCAAACATGTGTGTACATACATTTATAAAGAAAAAATATATAAATGCATACAAAGTGTCATAAGAACATGGAGTTGTGCTAACATGTTTACCATATTATCATGGTGTGGAAATATTAATACTTATATGTTTAGAATTTAAAATAATAACATTAATAACAACATTAATTAAAATTGACATCATCATCTTCCTGCCCTTATCCCATGTTACTTGGGGTTGGCGCAACACGTTTTCTTATTCCATTCCCTGTCAACCGTCACACTATCATTCACTCCCTTCTCTTTCATATCATTCTTCACACAATCCATCCATCTTTTCTTCGGCCTTCCTCTCCCTCTCCATCCATCAACATGTATATTCATCACTCTGAGTCACATGCTTTTCGTCCCTTCTCATCACATGCCCATACCAAGCCAAACGGTTTCCTTTCAACTTTTCTGTCACTGGCGTCACTTTCAAACTTCTTCTTATTCATTCTTACTCATTTCTTACTTTATCTATTCTCGTCACTCCACACATCCATCTCAACATTCTCATCTCCACTGTATGCAATCTTTTTCATCCGTCTTCTTCACGGCCCAGCATTCAGACCCATAAAGTACGACAGGCCTTATCACGGACTTATAAATTTTCCCCTTTAACTTGGGGGGCATCCGTGGGTCGCAAGTGGTCCCTGTGACCTGTCGCCATTTCATCCATCCTGAGTTGATCCAGTGCGATACGTCTCGGTCTACTTCGCCTCCTACTCCTACTCCTACTCCTTGGACAAGCGACCCGAAGTACCGAAAGTCGGAACAGATCGATAAGGGCGTTCCGGCGAGAGATATGGGCACAGGACTGGAGAGACCGCCAAAATCACAAAACAGATACTCAGTTTTGGTCCGACTTACTCTCAGGCCAACGGTCTCGAGTCTTTCGCCCCACACCTCCAATCTGCTCTGGACCTCTAAGCCGTTCTCGGCAATCAGCACAATGTCATCAGCGAACAGCATACACCAGGGAGCCGCTTTCTGGATATCAGATGTAAGAGCATCCATTATCAGCACGAAGAGGTAAGGGCTGAGTGCCGATCCCTGGTGCAAGCCGACAGCCACATTGAAGCTGTCAGTAGTGCCCACTGTAGACCGGACTTGGGTACTGCATCGGCTGTACAACGCTCTAATCAACTGCACATACTTCCCTGGCACACCTTTCTCCTTCAGCGCCCATCACAAAACTTCACGAGGCACTCGGTCGTATGCCTTTTCGAGGTCAACAAATACCATGTGCAAGTTCTTATGCGCACCTCTGTATTTCTCGCACAGCTGGCGGATAGCAAAGTTGGCATCTGTTGTTCCTCGACCAGGCATAAAACCGAATTGGTTTTGCGAAATTTCACTCTCTTCTCTCAGTTGCCTTTCAATAACTTTCTCCCAAGCCTTCATACTATGTGACATTAGCTTTATTCCTCTATAGTTGTTGCACTCCAGCACATCACCTTTGTTTTTTAAAGATGGGCACCAGCGAACTGTTACACCATTCGTCAGGTATGGCTTCTTCCAGCAACAACTTATTGAAGAATAAAGCTAACCACGTCCATCCATCTACTTGTAATAACTTCCATACTTCAACTGGTATTTCATCTGGACCTATTGCTTTAACATTCTTCATCCCATTTATTACTATTCACACTTCATCCATACTAATCATTCTCACTAACCCCTCATTTACTGGTTTATTCCCAAGCACACCAATCCAGTTATTCTCCTCATTCATTAGTCTTTCAAAATAGCTTTTCCACCTATCCTTAATTTTCTCATCATCCGAAAGAACTGTTCCAGTTTCATCCTTTATACACTTTATCGTACAAATATCCCTCGTCTTTCTCTCTCTAGCTCTAGCAAGCCGGTAAAGATGTTTTTGGCCTGCTGGCTTATCCAGTGTGTTATAAAGCTTATCCTGGGCTTTTGCTCTTGCTATGGCCACAGCTTTCTTGGCTTTTTTCTTTAGAGCATCATACTCACTCTTTTTTTCTGCTTTCAAACTAACATTCTCATGTTCAACACTCTGCCATTCCTTGAACTTTCTCTTCTTATCCTGCAACACATTCTATATTTCTGTTGACCACCACCATGTATCCCTATCTATCGTACCCTTTCCTTTCGTCTCTCCCAAAATATCTTTCGCTGCACTCCTAATATACCCTGCCATTTCATTCCAGCATTCATTTACACTTCAACCATTCATGTCCCCCATATCTATCATTTTATCCACTACTCGCTCTTTAAATTTCTTCGCATAGTCATTCTTCTCCAGCATATGCCAATTCATTACAATTGACAATGCTAACATAAATAAATAAATAAAATTAACTTGATTGATTACATAATTAATCATATATTTATTTTAGATTTAATAGGACATTTGAGGAGTTGAGCCGTATGGTCAGTTACTGGGTAATACGATACCCCTTAGTAAGACTGGTTGTCACACTTGCGGGCTTCTAACGACCACAAATGACAGCCGAGACCTACGGCTTAACGTGCTTTGCGAGGCACGGAGGAGTCTCGGTATGAAAAGATGGTCATCCATCCACAGATGCCAATGCATGGCTTAGCTACGGCGTAACCCTCTGGGGAAATAGTACAGATGCAATGACACTCTTTACCCTACAAAAGAAATTAATTAGAATCTTGGTAAATATTGATAAAACTGACAGCTGCAAACCCTATTTTCTAAAACATAATATTCTAACCCTCCCAAGTATTTACATTCTAGAATTATGTAAATTTGTCCGTAAGCATCAAGAGTTCTACACAAAACGCGAAGACATCCAATCACAGTACACACTTAGGCACGGATCTAGGCTAAACATACCAACATCCAGACTAAAAATGCATTCTACAAGTCCCTACGTAATGTCTATAAAAATATACAACAAGCTACCAGACATAATAAAGAAAGAAGAAAATTTCAATATATTTATAATAAAACTTAAAAAATTACTAATAAACAAATGCTATTATTCCTTAGATGAATATTTAAACGATAAACATACATAATAGAAGAAAGTAAGATAGTATAATAAATGTTAAGGAAATTACTAATAATATAATAATAATAATTGTTAACAATAATTAATGACAATCACGCAATTTATAGTTATGTTTGAAATATATTAATGATATGGTAATTATTAATAAATAATAACAAATAATACATTAAAAAATACTTAAATAAAATAGCAATAATAATAAATTAAAAAAAAAATAGCAATAATTCATAAAAATTCAATAATTCATGATCTCCTAAAACAGGGCTTCCTCTCTCCTACCCTTTTGCTGTGCCCTACAGGGTCCATAATGATCTTATTTATATTATAGAACTTACCACCTATGTACACATTATGGAAAAGCAATAAAGATATTGAGTATTGAGTATTGACTAACCCCGGCAAGCGTAGCTTAACCTGTGATGGATCGACCCGTGCGGCTGTTATTACTTAGCCACGAGCTCCTTATAAGTACCGTATATACTTTCATATGCATTTAGTAAAAAGCAGTTATTTTGACATTACAAATTGACATTTTTTTTTATTAATTTGTATAGATATTGTTTCTTTCGTTGCCACCAACTTCAACAACATGATGTCAGCCAGGCAGGAGGATTCTGGACTATCCCTAGCTAATCCTCTCCTTTACATTTAAATAATGAATGACTCTGAGTTTCAGCTTATCATTCCCCATTTAAGCCCAGTTATCATTTCCTGATACAATAGTTGGTGTACCCTAGTGAATTCAGCATCGGACAAAGTAAATACTTTTGGTAAACAATAGCTTAAATTCATAATACTTAATACCTGTTTGCCGTCCGTAACGGATAAGTTACGGACTGAAAACCGATAGGACAGGGTATTGATAATTATGGCAATTCTTGCTACAAAATAAATAAATAATATGATTTTCACGTTAGTTTTAGGAACCAAGTATATACAAATTATTTATATTCTCGCTAAGTTCAAGGTCATAAATAACACAATGATAATAGGTACTTTACCTACTGCTACTGTATCTAAGCGTTTTGTCTTGCATCAAAGAATGCGCCGTAACGTCATTCGTAGATTGTTTATTCTATCACACGAACATATTTCTTATTGCTATAAAAAAATATTTTTCTTTCTTTTCAGTTTATTTGCGGAGTTTTCTTTATGCTTCACGTACCTGGGCGTCTGTTGTATATTTACTGTGCTAATAGCAACTTCAATTAAACAGGTAAGGATACCAATTACATCAGTACGCATATATTTATTTAGCTCTATACGTTCTTCGTTATCCATCGTTTCTACAGTTTAAGTGGTAATGCCAATAATTGCAATATGACTAAACACATTGTCTCGGTCTTCAGAGTAACGCAAACTTACAATAATTATGATGGATTTTGAATCCATCTAATGATAATGCCTGTCGTGATAATAATAACAACAACTTGCCAAAGACCTTATGCGTATAATTTTATGAATAACTAGCAAGACCCGCGCGCCTTCATCTGCATAGATTTCGTACTTTAGTATCCCGTTAGGGGTAGATTTAAAAAAAAACCCTGATATAAGTTATTCTTTATTTTCGGTCATAAAAATACGGAGTTTCAAGTTAATCGGACCGCGCGCGTTAAATTCTTTCATACAAACTTTGACACCCCCCAATCACCCTTTAGGGGATAGTTTAGAAAAACCAACAATGACAAACTTAATAAATAATCTACTTTGATAAGTGTTTATTAACTAAAGAAATTAGATTTTTCATACAAACAAAATCTTCCTTTCTACCCCCTTAAAGCACAAATTTCCAAAAACCCATTTTAGTGCTCCCTACATTATACAAAGTTGCCGTGTACAAAATTTCTTTGTAGCCTCAGCGGTATAGGCGCTGCGTTTATAAATCAGTCGGGCAATGAGTCAGTCAATCAGGACAAGTAATTATATGTATAAAATCAAAATCAAAAGTCATTTATTCAAACTAGGCTGTGAATCAGCACTTTTCGAACGTCAAAATTAGGTCATAGGTCAGCTAGCACACGCCATTACATCAACAAAAACATCGGAAACTATACTCAAGCAGAAATAAAAACAAAAACGTAAACAGAACTTTACACCTAAATAAAAACCTCCAGGCTCACTTACATATAGCTATAATTATGCAGTTGTGTAACTAAATGTAACATAGTTTTTAAGTCGTACAACCAAAAATATTATGGGCAAAATAATATGTCTGAAATAAAAAGATTTTATTTTATTTATTTATGTCACTCGATGTCACAAATTATGATAAACTAGAACCATCAAAGTAAAATAAATAAACAGTTATTTTTTAATTATATAGCTTATATTTGATTTAGCAAAAACACAAATATTTTAAAATAATTTTGAATAATTTTTGACTTACTCTAGGAAAGGTGTACCAAACCTGTGTTTTTTCAAACCATATAACTCGTATAATCTCGCTCTTCTTTTATAAACACCTGGAGTAGCCCATTGGTTAAAGCCAACGGAGGTGCCATTAATGTTAATGGTCTTGGTGTTGAAAGCAGATTGGTACCCTTTATGCACAACATCAAAAAGGGCTCCATAGATTTCATTAGGATTATCGTGTTCTTCTATGAGCGATATAATTTTGTTGGAACGACTAGCTGTATAAGCCCTGCATTCTATTTTATGCAGCTTTTATGTAATGGCATAGGGAAGCTACCTAATAAACCACAGTGATCAGACCTTAAGGCACTTAGCACTAATTTACTTTTGACATCACAACCACTAATTATAAATATTATTAAGACATGTTGACCAAGATGCCGCGATCCTAGTAGGTTCAAAATACATTGAATTAGTTTATAAGACCTAAACAGATTGAGAAGTCTAATAACTTAATGGATAACATCTAAAGTATTAATAATAAAATCTCCACATAAAATTATACTTTTATTACTAGATTTTAAGCTAATAGGTTGGGGAAAAAGTTTCTTCGCATTTTTTAAGAAAATTCAAAACATTTTTTAATATAGTTTATTTACATTTAACTAAAGTATGTAGGTACCATTTTGTTCGATAACTTTTTGCCATCTTGTAGGTAGGGACATGATCCCATTGCTATAGAAATTTTGGGACTTCTGGTCAAAATACCGCGACAAGTGCTTTTGGCAGTCCTCTCGTGATGTTAACCTGACACTGCCTAAAGAATTCTGAAGAGACCGAAACAGATGGAAATCTGAAGGTGCAAGGTCAGGACTATACGGCGGATGCATTAACACCTTCCAGCCAAACTCTCTTAATTTTTGCTGAGTGGCTAAAGATGTGTGAGGTCTAGCGTTATCATGATGAAAAATCACACCTCTTCTGTTGATTAATTCCGGCAGCTTTCTCTCAACTTCTTGCTTTAATCTCATCAGTTGTTTGCAGTAGAGTTCAGAATTGATGGTCCTGCCTGGTGGTAACAGCTCATAATGAATAATGCCCTTCCAATCCCACCACACACACAGCATCACCTTGTTGCGAGTTAACCCAGGTTTCGCCACAGTCTATGAAGCCTGACCGGCCTTTGACCACGACCTTTTTCGCACGTTCTTGTCATACGTGATCCACTTTTCATCATCAGTTATCAACTTATTCAAAAATGGTTCGGTTTCATTACGTCGTAATAAAGAATCACAAATGAGTACACTGTTCATTAGGTTTCTTTCAGTGAGCTCGTGAGGTACCCAAATGTCGAGCTTTTTTGTGTACCCAGTTTTTTTCAAATGCGCCAGAACTGTTTTGTGGTCAATTTCCAATTCTTCAGCTACGTCGTAACTACTGATATGCCGAACTTGCTCCACTTTTTCAAAAATGGCATCCATTTTATCCGTAATAGTCGCCCAGAGCGACGTGCATCTTTGACATCAAAATTTCCGGATTGAAAACGCTTAAACCAAATTTGTGCTATTCTCACAGACACTACACTAGGTCCATAAACATCGCAAATTTTTTTCGCGGCTTGCGTTGCATTTTTACCTTTTTTGTAGTAAAATTTTAAAATGTATCGAATTTCTTCATTAGATTATAACAAACAAATGAATATCACACATTTTCCTAATTTGAATTTGGAATTATGTTCTTTAAAATTTAAACTTTCAATGGTACCAAAACCAGCCAGATACAAATAGTATAGCCAAAGAGATTTTATTACAAGTTCATACATACTATAATGCGAAAAGACTTTTTTTTTTTTTTTTTTGTGAATGGCATCTCGTAGTTGACCTAGAGAGGTCGAGACTACTTAACCGGACTATCCTGTGGCTGCCTTAAGAAAAACTCAAAGCCTCCAGCCAGGGGCAAAAAACTTACAGACTAAGCGACTACACGCTAAGGGCTCCCCCTGTGGGGAACGGGCCTCGGCTTAGGGCGTCGCTGGGGGGAGGACAGCAAGATGGGACAGGCTGGATCAGATTTGAATTATTATTATCAGGGGAGTTTAAAGCTACAGGCTCAGCTACGCCACCAGCTGGCACATCATACCCGAGCAAGGGACGGGGGGGAGGACCATTATTACGGGGTCGTCGCGAGGGACCTCGGCGGCGAGGTCGGAATGTCGATTTGATTTTGTTCCTACGGTCCCTACTGCTCTCCTGGAGAAGAGTTATGGGGTCGTCGGGATCTGAGAGGACAAGCCTGGGGCGGCGGACCTTACTAATACGAGAGGGGACATAGCTAGCCGCCTCGACAACCAGAGGGTTGCGATGGTTGGTGGCTGAGTCGAAGAAACGCTTGGAATTGCGTTTCAAGAACTGGGAGATGGTGGGAATGTCGAGATCGACATGGAGGATTTCGATCCGAACGAACCAAGGGGCTCCCGTTGCCTTTCGGAGGAAACGGTTTTGGAGGGCCTGCATCCTATGAATGAGGTGAGGTTTTGCGTGCGCAAACACTGAACCCGCATAGGTCATGATGGGGCGAAAAGACTTTTTCCCCAACCTAATATATAGCCAGGCGCGGGCGTGCGGTGCAGAGGTGCGGGTGGTGGGGGAAGGGGGTGCGGGGTGTGAGGGTGCCCCACCCCCGCACCCCTGCACCGCACGCCCGTGACTTGACGCTGCCTCGACTCTAGCTCGCGTGAGCGCTGCGCCTTAGACGCGTCGCTCACTAGTAAGTCGAGGCGAAGTCGCGGCGGCGGCGTCGCGGCACGAATCGCGTTCTTTTAAATTATATGCAATACCTGCAATGGACCTAATATCGTATTACAAAGAAGCTGTATACTGAACCATAAATCTATACTTGATGTAAACCTAAACCTAAATTAAAATCACCTATTTTATTTATTTCAGCTATTCGACACATACATAGAGGCGCCACCCATACCGGTGGAGCATTACTGCCTTATTCTGCTCGCGCCACTTTGCCTGCTGTGCCAGATCAGGCACTTGAAGTGGCTTGCACCATTCTCCTTGCTGGCCAATATACTGCTCTTTGCTACCTTCGCAATATGCCTCTACTACATATTCAGAGAACCGTTGATGATCGCCGATAAAAAAATCGTTGGCGATATGTCGCGACTCCCAGCGTTTTTGTCGTAAGTCAAAATTATGAATTGTCTAAGTATAGTCTTTTGTTTTTCTATTGTGCTGTTGTGTGACATTTATAGTTATAAACAACAGGATATAAGTAACCAAATCTTTGTCGGTTTTTGTTCTACAAAGTGAATAAGTCACTGAAACAATGGCTGCAATTCATTGTCTATGCAACATTTAAATTATACAATGTAATTTTGTGAACAGAAGATACATTACCTATAACTATTTTGAGATGACCTATGATAGATGACAGTAATGGAAAAGTTCCCAAATCAAGCCACAATGCTAAAAGTTTTCATCGACCGCTTAAAACAAGATTACTTTTTTCCACAGAACTGTGATCTTCGCAATGGAAGGCATAGGAGTGGTGATGCCAGTAGAGAACACGATGAAGAAACCCCAACACTTCCTCGGGTGCCCAAGCGTGATGGTGATCGCAATGTCATTGGTGATGATGTTCTACACAACCCTGGGTGTGTTCGGCTACATAAGATACGGCGATGTACTTAGAGGAACTATCACGCTGAATCTGCCTATGGATGACTGGTAATTTATATGCTTAAACTTTTTACTTGGTAGTAAAGTTCGGTAACTACCAGTCGAAAGTAAGACCCAGTGATGGGATAGTGATAAAGTCGATGAAATCAATTTCAGTCAATCATTTGATTATTTGAGAAACAGTTGTGCTTAGTGGAACATTAATGACTTAATTTTTAATTCACGCTATGTTACAATTTGAAGTTCCTCAGGGGTACATACTTTGTCCGAACTCCCACTCCATTCTTAACTTAATTCTTAATTAGAGCAAACGCTTACATGTCTAAATTAGGTGAAATTGTATGCTATCAATAGTAATCAAGATGAGCCTTTTCATATGCGTTTTAACAATTTTTCTATTTCAATGTTTCAGGCCAGCGATTTGTGCGAAGATATTCATTTCAATAACTAGTTTCCTGACGTATCCTCTTCATTTCTTCGTTGTGATTGACATATTCACAAGATACATGGAAACTCGCGTCCGCAAGAGATATCATAATGTCATGCAAATCTGTACCAGGATTTTGATCGTGTGTTTCTGTGGTAAGTACCCTTTATCATTTTATAAATAACATTAAAAACGCTTATTTCTATGTGATATACCTCAATATGAACTTGGTGGTAGGAATCAACTTTTGAACGAATAACAACTAATTGTGACATTTGTTCAAGAACAACAAAAAACAGCCGAAGGTAGCGTAGATGATAAACAAAAGGATATTATGCAGGTGAATGTTAAGTCTAAAGTAGAGACAAAAGAGAGAAATGTTTATATTCACAACTCGTGGATAAGATTAAAATAATAACTTATAATAAAATCCGCAAATTAGTGATCTCAGGTGAACAAATATTTGTAGAGACGAAATTTGACAATGTATAAATCTTAATTGTCACTCTAATCTTTTCCTAAATAATTGTCTTCAGTAAACAGGCCAAGTACATGTTAGTCGGACCAAATTTTAACGTAAAGTGAGATGTTAAAACATAACCTTGTCATTATTTGTTTTAAACATACTTTAATGCGTTGTTCCCAATTCTTTGTTTAGTGTTAATAATACTTTAATTATGTACTAAGTAATCACGAACTTAATGTAACAAGAGTATCAACTGGGTAGTTTGTAACAATTATGTTTGCTGAAATTAAAATCTATACATTTGGAACCCACGTCGAGCAGACATCTCTGGAACAGCATCAGTATTTTAAATTTTTAGGGTTCCGTACCTCAAAAGGAAAAAACGGAACCCTTATAGGATCACTCATGTGTCTGTCTGTCTATCTGTCTGCCCGTCAGTCACAGCCGATTTTCTTCTAATCTAATGGACCAATTAAGTCGAAAGGACATTGCTCTGCGTCCATACATTGTTGGTCCTGGAGCCAAGAGCATCGGATAATTATGTATTGTATTCTCTATCATTTGGAGACTCCTAGAAGATCTTGTTTTTATAGCGGACTAGCTGCAAAAAAGATATATTTCAAAAAAAGTATCAGATTTTGAGGTTATAATCTAACCATAACAACGAATATTAAATGTAGGTACCTACCATGATTTTTCATAGCTCTGAGTAATTTTTAAGAAACTGAAAAGTAATATCATAATACCTACCTAGATAATTAGGTACCTATGCAGTTATTTTTTCTAAAAAATGGATGCAAGTGCAAAATTAATATACATTAAACTAATCAACATAGGTAGGTAACTGAATTCGTAGCATTCGTTTTGGAATGAGATGAGTAGAAACAGCGTCCCTATGCCTGAACGGTGTGCATAGGATACCAACTTTACCAATTAGATGGTAATAAGTGATTTTTTAAAACCTAGTCCTACAATATTTATATTTGAATAAGAAATAAAACACAGATTTTAATTTCACGTTTATTGTTCTTCGTCTAAATTACGAACTAAAATAGTGTCTAAAAACTGTGAAGGGGGGTTGACATTATTTTGGTACCTCGCATAACTTAGGTACCAAATAATGGTCATAACATGGGCGCAGCAACCGATAGTTCTGCGCCCAACGATACAATTACAGCAATATTCGACTATTGCCTGTCGACCTATTTGTGATGAGTCAATTAAAATATATACAAAATACACTTTAGTACTTATATGACGGCTGTGAATTTTCCCCCGTAATAACCATACGGTTTCAGAATTTATCCAAGTCCGTTAAAATAACCAAGTCGTAAAAAAGTCCCGAAAGTCACCAAAACACCGAACACAGAAAAGAACACAGGAAAAAGCACAGCGCAGAAACTGTAACTCTCAATTGTGGTAACAATGACTTTTTTTTTTAATAATTTTATGGCATGGCTTTTGGCCTTTGTGCCATTGGTAACAATGACACGTTCACCGGCAAAACTAGGGATGTAATACGACACCATTAATCGATTTTTCGATTATGATTTACTGTGGTCTTAAATTATTACAGTCTGTTACATCTACTTTGTCATATAAACATTACAAGTATGTATGACAATGGTTTATTTTATATATAACAACACTCTTCTATACTGGTAATAATAATATATAATAACATCTGTATATAGTTTGCAATATTGTTTTTTAAATAAAACATTAGGTAATTGTGATGTGTTTAGTAAAAATAAGTATTTTTTTCGTTTAATGAACCGCAAAAGGAGCGTTATTTTTGTATTAATTATCGTAAATAATGAATTAGTTTGAATGATTGTATAGAAATAAAGAAGTTTTGATTATTGTATAATATTATTCTTACTACCTATTTAAATTGGAGTATAACTGCATTCATAAAGTATTTTATTAGGTTTTTAAAACTACACTTTAGAAAAAAAAACACAATCGAGCGATTAATAATTCAATCGATCGATTATAATTGATCGGACATCCCTATTTCACTTTTGACACGACATAGGTGAAGATGGCGATGTAATGTTATTAGTCGCATTAAATTCTATTAAAAATACATTTTGGAATACAGCTAGTCCGTGATACAGAAGTATTTGCAACTTATATAATAAAATAGGCGATTAATCATCGTATATTCTCAAACTCTTCATTGCACAGGGTCATTTTGAACATTGTCTTTTGGTACACGTATGAATTCCTGTGACCCCATTTTGAATATGGAGGTCACTTTTGGGGGCAAAAATAAGAAAATTAAAATAAAAAGTGTTGCAAACTGTACAGATGTGATATATCTAAAGAAAGGGCTTACTGTGAGGGTCTCAAATAGATTTTTAACAATTCCAAAATAATTTTTTTTAAAGTTATTTAAGAAAATAGACGAAAATTGACCATTCCCCTCCGAAACTACTGAGCCAAAAATTTTGAAAAAAAAAAAAGTAGAATGTAGTTCCTAATAAATATCTACCTATATGTAGATTACAGGAAAACATATAAGAAGTCTATGATCTTAAAATAACGTGGTAAATCTTGCAATGTTGTGCGTTCAAACTTACATTTGCAGTCGGAATGTATGGGAGAACATGTTTTTCAACTACAATTTTAAGTTCGTTCTTGGGATAATTTCATCCCAACTACGGAACCCTTTTCGCATTTATAATATTAGTTAGGAATATAGTAATATTTCGTAAGATGCAGCGTGGTTAGTAAGGTCGTGGGAATCCTTTAGATGCGGGCAGCGCAGGACCGGTCGTTACTGCGATGCTTCATGGAAGGCTATGTTCTGCAGTGGCTGTATATTGTATTTCAGCTGATTTCATTATATGTAAAAATACTTAATTAAAATTAAGATAATGTTTTGATGTTTCAGGTGGAATTGGCATCACTCTACCATATTTGGAGCAGATCATCAACCTTGTTGGTGCTTTTTTCTACTCCATTCTCGGTCTCATCATACCAGGGATTGTAGAAACCGTATTCCGATGGGAAAACCTTGGCAAATATAACTGGATCCTGTACAAGAACATTTTAATCGTTTTCTGCGGAATGTTCAGTTTAGTTTCGGGGTGCTCCGTCACTATCTCGGACATTATACAAATGATTAATAATAAAACGGAGTAATTAATGAAAAACTATTTGAGCCAGTATTTTTTAAATAAATAATGTAGGAAATGGTATCTATGATTAGTATAAGTAAATAAGTGTAATAAATATTTATTATTTATTATAATAGTACCTATGTACAGTGTTTGTATAATTTTGTATATTGTTTGTTAGTCATCTGTAAGAGCTAGGTAGGTACTCACATTGACCTTTGTTTTGGGTGGGAAATCATCAAATAACTTCTCCCGCTTTGGGCAGAGCGGGAGGGCGTGTCACACTTTTACTGACTAAAATCCACCCGTGTTCCTTCAGTTGCCTGTGTCAGGGTAACTCTTTCAAACAAGCTGCGATCCTGGCCGGCCATCGGCCCTAGCAGACATCGCGCGTGGAACACAACGCGCAGTCGTCACGGGCCTGGTCCTTACCGGACGGTGAGACCATTGCTCGCCGTCCACAAGCCCGCGCCTACGGTGGCCGGGAACCAGCTCTCAATTCTCGACGCCCAGGGCGTCTCCTGCGGCGACTAGTGGCGTGACGGCGCAAAGATTGCCTCTCCCTCACGCGTTCCGTCTCCTCTTTCGTGAGCATTACTTTTTGGCAGAAGGCAGTGACGGTTTCCCATACACATACGCTCTGTACCATGGTCTGGACCAGGGCCGGACTCGAGAGATCGCCGCTGCCGATCGCCTCCGCGAGGACGCGGCGGTGCTCCGCCCAAACCGGGCAGACCTCCACCGTGTCCTCCGGGCAATCCACACAATGGTAACACCCGGGCTTTTCCTTCCGACTGATTTTGAGATTAAAAGCCGCGTGTGGCTTTTTCGAAACTAACTTAACCAACGATTACTCAAATTAAGATACAATGGTCCGAAATCGCTAATACACAGTGGCCTTATAAGTATAATAACTATAATATTATGCTTGTTTCTTCGCGCTATGATACATATAAAGGGTGACTGGTAGTGACAGATACTTAAGCACATGATTGTACTCATGATAACAAACAACTTTTACTATGGGACCAAACCTGAATTCGCGAAAAAAATCAGCTGTCCCATACATTCATGTTCGCATAACTCGTCAAAATGTAGGGAGCAACTGATTTTTCTTCCGCGATTTTAGGTCTGGTTCCATAGTAAAAGTTGTTTGTTATCATGAGTACCATTATGTGTTTAAGTATCGGTCACTAATTACCAGTCAGCCTATCAGTGGCGAAAGCACCTTATAACACGATTCCTACCGGCTTCCCTTCGGAGGTTCGGATCAGCAACTATACCGCTAATGAAAAATGCCACAGTCGATAGTGTCTAATATTTCAAAATATATATTAGGTTGGGGAAAAAGTCTTTTCGCATTATAGTATGTATGAACTTGTAATAAAATCTATTTGTATCTGGCTGGTTTTGGTATCATTGAAAGTTTAAATTTTAAAGAACATAATTCCAAATTCAAATTAGGAAAATGTGTGATTTTCATTTGTTTTTCGTGCCGTCAAGATGAGTGAATCTGCTGAAGAAATTCGATACATTTTAAAATTTTACTACAAAAAAGGCAAAAATGCAACGCAAGCCGCGAAAAAAAATTGCGATGTTTATGGACCTAGTGTAGTGTCTGTGAGAGTAGCACAAATTTGGTTTAAGCGTTTTCAATCAGGAAATTTTGATGTCAAAGATGCACGTCGCTCTGGTCGCCCTATTACGGATAAAATGGATGACATTTTTGAAAAAGTGGAACAAGATCGGCATATCAATAGTTACGACGGAGCTGAAGAACTGGAAATTGACCACAAAACAGTTTTGGCGCATTTGAAAAAAACTGGGTACACAAAAAAGACTATTGGGTATTTGGGTACCTCACGAGCTCACTGAAAGAAACCTAATGAACCGTGTACTCATTTGTGATTCTTTATTACGACGTAATGAAACCGAACCATTTTTGAAGAAGCTGATAACTGGTGATGAAAAGTGGATCACGTATGACAAGAACGTGCGAAAAATGTCGTGGTCAAAGGCCGGTCAGGCTTCACAGACTGTGGCGAAACCCGGGTTAACTCGCAACAAGGTGATGCTGTGTGTGTGGTGGGATTGGAAGGGCATTATTCATTATGAGCTGTTACCACCAGGCAGGACCATCGATTCTGAACTCTACTGCGAACAACTGATGAGATTAAAGCAAGAAGTTGAGAGAAAGCGACCGGAATTAATCAACAGAAGGGGTGTGGTTTTTCATCATGATAACGCTAGACCTCACACATCTTTAGCCACTCAGCAAAAATTAAGAGAGTTTGGCTGGGAGGTGTTAATGCATCCGCCGTATAGTCCTGACCTTGCACCTTCAGATTTCCACCTGTTTCGGTCTTTTCAGAGTTCTTTAGGCAGTGTCATGTTAACATCACGAGAGGACTGCCAAAACCACTTGTCGCGGTATTTTGACCAGAAGTCCCAAAATTTCTATAGCAATGGGATCATGTCCCTACCTACAAGATGGCAAAAAGTTATCGAACAAAATGGTACCTACATACTTTAGTTAAATGTAAATAAACTATATTAAAAAATGTTTTGAATTTTCTTAAAAAATGCGAAGAAACTTTTTCCCCAACCTATTAGTTATACTATGGGTATTTAATTAATCATAACATTCAAACGACAAAAATGCCTATTTTAGCTTTGAATTACAACAACAATAAAAAATGTTCTGAAATAACCCGGCGCCAAAACCTCATGATCGGGAACTAAAAGTTCTTACAATGGCGATCCCGTTGACGTTACTTTATGTCACGTATCACGTGGCACCGCTTGATATGGACGAGAGCAAGCCGCTGTACAACGAGTTACGATAGAGGCAGATATAGAAAAAATGCGTCAGCGAAAACGAGATGGAGGAATATTGTAAATTTTATTTAGTTTTCACTTGTTCAACTGTATTGTATTCAATAATTTTAGAATGACAGTCCCTAATTTAGTTGACTTTATTTCTCTAAAACATAAAAGAAATTTGTTTCTGTAGTAATAACGTCTTTTTGGTCTGCTATTTGACGACAGATGGTGTTAAATTAAATAAAGAAAAGATTTTGATTTAAGTTAATAGATTCATTTCTACTTTATTTATAAGTAAACTCATAAGTTAAGACCGGCTTCGCTTCGGCTTCTCTCTTACAAAAAATCACACCTCGCCGCTGCAGCCTATATAGCCCGTCGCATGGCGTAATTACAGAAATAAAAGCCATTGTGTCTGAACCTATGGGGTTCCTACGACACGCAGACTTTAGCTGTTTAGTTAACAGCCTAGCCTTTGGAAGTAGCGTTAACATTTCTAACCTCACCTGGCCCATTTGCTCGGGTTACCCCGGCTTAGTTACTGCGACCAATTCGGCTCGAGCGTGGTTGCTCACAGTTCCAAACTAACCTATAATTATCATTCAGACCGATAGATGAACGGCGCCGTTTAGGCTGATTAAGCTTGTTGATTGCGCCATCTACGTGACAAAACATGTATTTGACAAGTTTCTTTTAAAGGCTCTATTACATATCGACCGTCATTTTTGCGTTAAATGGCCAACTCTGGTGTTCTTATTCTGAGAAACTGAGAGACTTTGACAACTTTCTTAGCTGGAGAATGGTTATTAGTATAGTCCATAGCGGCCCCACTTTTCACAAGTTTTTGTTATAGTACTACGTAAGTGTAGTAGTAGTGACTAGTATATGATTGTACTCATGATAACAAACAACTTTTACTATGGGAACTAACCTGAAATCGCGAAAAAAAATCAGCTGTTCCCTACATTTATGTTCGCATAACTCGTCAAAATGTAGGGAACAGCAGATTTTTTTTTCGCGATTTCATGTTTGGTCCCATAGTAAAAGTTGTTCGTTCTCATGGGTACAATCATATGTTTAAGTATCGTCACTAATTACCAGTCCCCCTGTACGCATACCTAAATAAAGCCAAAAATCCGAAGCAAGTTTTTCATAGAATGCGCGACGGCACTTTTTTGACCTCGTGGATTAAACTACTTACATAAGAAATTGATTTAGAAAATATATAATAATATCTCTTTAATAGTGGTTTAGTCAATAGTCGGTCTCAGAATTTGGAAATATGTATAGAATATCTTTAAAAAAAAATCCATTTTAACCATAACACTAATAAAAACGCTCAGAATTAACGGTAAATTTTAGTAAGTTCATAAGAAATTAAAATTTCATACTTTAAACAAACAAAATGTATTATAAAACTCAAAATAAACGTAATTACAACTACCAAATTGCTACATAAGTAATGCAATGTGTCGCCGTACTTCCATATAACTAATCTGTGAAAACGGAATTTTGTGATAGGCCTCTTAAAAAATTATAATAATGCGCCAATGTTAGTGATCCACTGCGCTATATTTCTCAAGCCTAGCCGCAGTCACGGTACAAATATGGACAGTATTTTATCTTCATAGAATCGGTCGGAACGCGGGTCATACCTACGCGCCTCGACTAAGTCGGCACTAAGGCGGCTAACAGTCGCGAATGCGCCGCAGTGACGAACGGACGGTGTGATGGTTTTGTAAGCAGTAAGCGTGCGATTTGTGACAAATATTCGTTGAAATAATTACAAGTACTTACTTTAATATGGCAGAGAGCGATAATATACTATATTGTGTTATTTTTAGTTGCTTGAATTCGTTAATAACGCACCCAGAGATAACATTTTTGATATTACCTGGAAACTCCGAAAGGTAAGACTATAAACAAGTTTTTACCTACTACGTACGTAATTTGTTTCTTTTGTAATAGGTAAGTTCGGTTTTTCCACCGAGTAAAATACCTAGATAAATAAATAAATAAGTAGATAGTGTGAAAAAAGTGACACACGAGTGACCTACCTAAGCTCGCGTTATAAACACTAGTAGGTAACTAGGTAGTTTCCTAGGCTAGGCTATCTACTTACTTATGTACTTAGCTGCTTCCATATATTATTGAGTTACACGAAATATCGTTATGAAATGATTATAAGAGCAATAAATGGTAGTACCTACGTAGTAAGATTGTTCATTATAATTTACTTTATAAGTAAGATTTTGTAGTACGCAATGAGATGGTTGATAATGGCGCCGATTCCCTTTGTTCACAAACTAAACTACTTTTAAGTTCAGTGCATCTTTTTCTTTCTATTTAATTTAGAAAAGGATGGAAGATAAATATTAGTTTAGTCCTGTCAAATTAGTCAGCGCCTGATGTAAATTAACGTATTTTTAGTAGCCAAGTTTTTGATTTAGTTATTTTTTAGTTTAGTCCTATCATAATTTGATAGGACTAAACTAAAATTTATCGTCTGCCCTTTTCTTAATGAAATAGAAAGCAAAAGATGCACTGAATTTAAATTTAGTTTTAATTAAGTAACGTTTGCAGAGCCGTTCGACATTGGATGGGTGACCAAAATAATTATTATTTCGAGTTGCTCCGTGCTGTAAGTAATGGGGACGTTAATAAGCTGAAAAAATATATAATTACTCGTCATCTGTTTTTTGCATTTTGGTTGAGTAGTTAGGTGTTGAAGTTCGTAATGATTGGTGTTTGGTAACCTTCGACGGCAGCAGCTGGTTTTTTTTAAATAATATATAGGTATAATATTTACAATCACAAAACTAGAAAGAAACTCAAGTAGGTGATGTTGGGCAGGTAGGATGAAATTAGAATCAGTAGGCGGGCAGCCCTATCGCGTGTTTACGTACCGCGCCGCTGTAGGTACATATTACAAGGCCAGAGGCCGAGTCACTCTACTGGTAGATATTTATACTGTGCCGCAGTCGTCATAAATCGGAAGAATGTGTTCGGCGCGACAGTTATTTCTGCACGACCTCATTTACTTGTAAATATTTTTATACTCGTGGTCGTGGCTAAGTAATAAAAGCCGCACGGGTCGATCCATCAAGTTAAGCTACGCTTGCCGGGTTTGGTCCGTGGATGGGTGACCATCTTTACATACCGAGACTCCTCCATGCCTCGGAAAGCACGTTAAGCCGTTGGTCCCGGCTGTACATTCGTGGATCTTTGACAGTCGTTACGGGTAGTCAGACGCCTGAAAGTCTGGCAACCAGTCTAATTACCGAGGGGTATCACTATCATATTACCCAGTAACTGGGTTGTGGAGGTCAGATAGACAGTCGCTCCATGTAAAATACTGGTATTCAGCTGCACCCGGTTAGACTGGAAGCCGACTCCAACATAGTTGGGAAAAGGCTAGGCAGATTGATTGGTTGATTTTTTATGTTTTAGAATATCCTCGTAAACTTAGCTAAGAACCGATGTAATTTTTAACCGACTTCCAAAAGGAGGAGGTTCTCAATTCGTCTGTATGTTTTTTTTTTTTTGTATGTTTGGTACGCGGTTACTCAAAGACGGATGGACCGATTTAGAAAATTCTTTTTTTGTTTGATAGGGTATACTTCCGAGGTGGTCCCATATAAATTTTATTAACTTTGCTTGGGAAGTTTTTGAGTTAGCTTCAATAATGCGTATATTTCCCACTTTTTTATGTGGATGATGTGATGGTGTTTTAATAACTTCCTATCACTGTTATTTACATGGCTATATCTACAATTATTGTGCTCAATTATGTATTCGAATTTGTGTGGGGTAGGTTCCACAACTAAAAAGTGAAAAATAAAAACTTTTTAGCAAAAAATAAAACCGACTTCCAAAACAAAACACTACAAAGTGAAAAATAACTTTAATTTCGGTAGTCGGTGTCTAGGGTTTTGTGTTTTTGATTGATAGTATCTATAGGATATAATTGATTTTTAGACAGCGGGACATACAGGGTTATTGGAAACACCAGCAACCTCTTAAGGGGTCATTGAACTCATCATTATGAACAACTTTTACTATGTGACCAAACCTGAAATCGCGAAAAAAAATCAGATGGTTCAGTATATTTATGTTCACATAATTCGTCAAATGTACTGAACAGCTGATTTTTTTTTTGCGATTTCAGATTTGGTCCCATAGTAAAAGTTGTGCATAATGATCACAGAACAGATGAAAGTTTATCTGTTCTGTGATAATGATGAGTACAATGACCCCTTAAGAGGTTGCTGGTGTTTTACCAAAAACCCTGTATAACCAACTGAAACAGCTTTCATTGAAATAGGACCACCGCGCCGTGACAAACAGTCCAACGTGTTCTCAGAGGCATCGACATTGAAATACAGAACCGTTACAGCAAGGCAAGCACAGAACCACAGAGGCACAGAGCCATCTATCCGCTTCGTTACAAAACTATGAGAAAGAGAATCAGTAAGCTTATTCCTAAGCAATAAATCATCTCTTAAGCCAATAGATAGCGCATCTACACGTCTAAATATACCATACCAATCCTACGCAACTTCAACTGCAGCCAAAACCTAGTTAACAAAATTATTTATAGCCGCTGTTTACTCCCGGTTTGTTGATGTTATTTTTTGCCACATCAGTATCATAGTCTATAATTTCCATTTGAAATACCATAAAATCCACAGTTTTATTGGTTCGATTAAATATGATAACATTGACTCGACACGGAATCTAAATCTGTCTGGTGGACCCGGACAAATTGACATTGATTGCCATAGTCATTGACCTTACATTTGGCACAATATCTTTATATTGGCTACATTTCGTTTGAGTAGTAATTCGGTCAAAAGTATATATGTATGTGTTACATAAGAATTAAGTACGCTTGCCCTTCCTGTATTATTTGACCTTATAAGTAGGTATCGTCATCCTCCAGCTCCCTATAATAGTCTATAATTTATTTGTGGTCTCCGCAGCATATCCTCAACTTTCTAAAACTTATAAGTAGGTACCTATGGAGTTTAACTAAGTTATAGTGGCAGGCTTTATATTGTTGGGAGGATATTAATTATAATCGTTGATAGACAGGATGAGCCATTGTGTGTTGACTATGAAATACACTCACCAGCAATAAAAGTGGCCCAAGCCACAAACTAAACCTATTTCGTTTTTGATTTCCTTTGTGATTTTTTAATAAGAATAGATGCCCGTAGTTTTTCAAATTGGTTTAAGTGAATAATTTTACGTTAGGTAAGTTTGTAATTGACTTTTGTAAAAAAATATGCCAAAACTGTTTTAAAGTTCTCCAGGAATGTAAGTTGAAATGATGTTTTTTTTTTACTTTCATGCTGTAATATTTTCTATTTTACAACTATTTATTGATCTGTAGGTTATGTTGATCTGAGAGAAAAATAGAACATACCACGTAGTGCTAAGTATTCCTCTTGGTCCTGCTTGGTAATCGTCGAAGGGCGAATTCAGGGTCAGGAGTCAATGACAAAGTCAAGTCAAAGTCAAAGCGTTTATTGCGAACTAAGTGTACAATGTTGGTGTTATGTTAAGTTAGTACTTTTGACTTAGCAGCCTTTTACGAGCATTGCAATTTTACTATATCATCCTAGATTAGCATGCATTAAACATTACTATTACTGAATTATTTACTTTTATAATTTATTTATTTAACAATTATAGAGGACTAACAGCTACATTAAAACAATATAGTTATGGAATAGTAAACAGTGAGCCAATAATAAGTCCTCACGTTTAGAAAAGGGAAAAAAAATTAAGTGAACACATACATAATAAAAAGAAAACAGTTCAAAAACCAAATACACATCTTTACACAATAATTATATTACCTCTATATAGTCTATGTTGAATACAAATATAACACATAATCGCATAAATAAGGCAACATTAAACACAATGAGATAGACAATGGTCAATGAATAATAACTCGGTACAGTTTAATTTAATGTTAACAGTTTAATTTATTTTTTGAAAAGAAGTCAAGGCTTAGGCGTCTTCTAACTGTGTCCACACTGGTGGTAAAGGGGTCAAGATCGTGCTGCTTACACTGGTTGTTGAAGGTTCTGCTTGCACGCACAATACATGAGTTTTGCCTATAATTTGTTGAGCTAAACGGCACCCGTAATGGCGGATTAAACCGAGTTTTAGACGGAACGTTTAAGTTAATTTTGGATAAGAGATCGGGGCTATCAATTTCATTGTTTAAAATTTTAAACATTAGAATGCAATCAGAGATCTCACGGCGAGTACTTAATGGAAGTAAATGAAATTTTCTACACAGATTGTGGTAGTTCTCTGAATGATACGGGATCCTCTGATGAAAGCACAAATACTTGATAAACCTTCTTTGGATACCCTCTATTTTATCAACATATTTATTGTAACATGGGTTCCAAATTTCAGACGCATACTCTAACCTACTCCTCACAAAAGTAAGCAGTGCAATATAGGATTTTAAAAGTTTTTGTTTTTGATGAAACACTATGACAGTCGCATGATGAATCCCAACGATTTAGACGCCTTCGCCATCCACGTGAGACTCAAAAATGAGTTTAGAATCATGAAAAACCCCTAAATCACGGATAGAATTGCACCGAGGTAGTACCTGGGGGCCGATTCTACTAATTTGCAACGTTACACGTTCAATTGTGTTTCAACAACAGTTCAGTTTCGATCGCCGTTCGATAGTTACCAAAAAAGTCATTCTACTATTCTATAAGCAAAATGGAAACTAAACTTAAACCGAATCGTAACGGGAACGTAACAGCGGGTAACCTGTGTGACCAACATTCCAAATAGTATGTTTTAATAATACCACAGAAAAAGAAGTTGAATCTAATAATATTACTAAATACGAATAAGTGCTACTATACTTTTAGCCTGTATATTTTTTTGTAACATTTCAACTTTATAAATAATAAAAACTCAGAAGAACATTTCGTTTTCGGCCCCAGCTTGCGAAATCTGTGAAACGAAACATTCCAATTATGTCAAAAAGATAATGATGCGACTAAACGTCACGCTCATGTTCGGTTTTGTTAGCAGAATAGCTTTTGAGATTGTTGCAGTTGGATCGTTGTTACATTAGTTGGAATGCGAAAACGCTCGAGAAATTATAGTTATGTCAAAATTTTATGTCAATAATAATGAATTTAATACAATTATTCAGTAATGTTAATGTCATACTTTATATATAAAGAATTTTTATATATGAACTTTATATATATGAAGTTAAATAGGATAGCCTATCTTATTATATGTATAGGGATCGCTACTTTTGTCATGAGAGAAAATCGTCATTTTAAGCTAGACTCTAAATATTCTTTTACCGAGTAAAAACATTGTTGGATTAGGTATAGTTTTAACGTTTTCTGGACTATCGTTACAGATTTTTCAGCTTTAAACATGTTGGGCAACTTATTATATATTTTATTGCCATGTAATATGGTCTATCACTTAGCATTTTTATTCTTGAGGATGGAGCAGATAACCTCTTTTTATGGCGGGGGTTGACGTTGTGCGTATCTTCTACTTTAGTAAACTGGTCGATATTTTTAAAAACAAATACGCAAATGTCAAGTACGTATATTGACGGCAGAGTTAGAATCTGGTATTTTATAAGGTATGGTTTGCAGGCAAGCATTCTTATACACTTTACTACTTTCTACGTTAACACTATTTCCCCATAGCATGACGCCATATCGCAGCGATGAGTATGCGTATGCGTCGTAAGCAGCCATAGCTGTTTGTGTGTTAGTGCTTTGTTTAACTTAAAAAGAGCATAAGAGAATTTGTAGAGTTTTGTTTTTATATGTCTACGTGTGACTTGAACGCACATTAGCGTGTCAATATTTATGCCAAGTAGTCTAAATGTATTACCTTCTTCTTAATTAATTCCCAAGGTGTGGTTTGGAGAGTACCTTGTATATGTAGATTAGTGTTATTTACATTTCCACACTTGATTAATATTGAAATATCGTCTGCAAATAATACTGGTAAAGCGTTTTCTTTATCTTATGTTTTAGGAAGGTCATTAATATAGATTAAAAATAGTGGGCATCCTAATACTCTTTCTTGTGGGATAGAGCAAGTAATTTGTGTTTCTTGTGATCTTGTGGTTTTGATCTCATTTTTACATGGTCGTCATTTTAAGTTTGTACTATTTGTGTCCTATTATGTAAATATGATTTGAACCATGAATAAGCTGGTCCTCATACGCCGCAACCATATAGTTTAGTGGGTAAGATATCATAAAGGACCTTGTCGTATGCTTTTGTCATTTCTAGTAGTAGCCAATTATTATAATAATACGTCGTGGTGGGGCTTGCCCGCTCCGAACTTTATGTCTGTGCCGATAGAGTTTACTTTGCCGGAACGGGTCTATGATGAGGAGTCGGACCAAGAGAGATACAGAAACCCGCAGGGCAGCATGTGGCGAGCTGTTGGGCAGTAGCAACCCCACGGACCCTATCTCCCGGGAGAAATCTTGTCCTCATCTTTGGCTTGCCTTTATTGACCGGCTGGAGTGAACACTGACGAGGAACAGAGCTCCCACCTCTTTCTTGCCATTATTGGCCGGCTTGTGTGGAAATTCGCAAGAGCAAACGTGCCTGGATGAAGAAAGTATTTCAGTAAGGTGCTGGTAGGGCTCATGACCGTACTTCCGGGATTGCCCTGATAGCCGTGGAATACCTCTCCACTCCTCAAGCACCTCAGGAAGTGTTGCCTCCTTGTCACTACGTCACTATGTGCTAGCGGCCGTGTCCGGGAGCCCATTATTGAGTGTGCAAGTCACCCCCTGCAATTTTATCCGTGTATAATATATAACATGACCAATGTTATATATTATTATATATGACGGAGGGAGAACCTCCATAGTATTTTCAAAAAGTGTGACGTCAGCTATGCTGACGTCACACACTCGAACCTAGGCTTAGGGCGCTACTGTCTACTGAGCAAGTGGAGACTTGTTCAATCGTTATGTAATTATTATTAGGGGCGTTTAAAGCTACTTGCTCCGCACGGGCGGGCGGGTGCAAGGGACGGGGGGGTTGACGTACTACTCTAACTCGCGGAGGTACTCGCCGGCGAGTACGGTGGTAGGGACGTCTGTCGGGTGTAGTGTTTAATGATTTACGAACTAACTTCATGCGCTCTTGGTATAGAGTGATGTCGTCGTCGCTATCTAATAGGACATGTTTGGGGCGTCGTATGCGCGATATGCGTGATGGAGTGTATCGAGCAGCTGTTGCCACTAGCGGGTTGGTGTGGTTGGTAACAGAATCGAAGAAACGTGTGCTTGTTTTTTTGAAAAATTGCCTGATGGCCGGCAGATTTAAATCCATATGTAATTGATCATTACGTACGTACCAGGGGCATCCCGTGGCTCGTCGCATGAAACGATTTTGAAGGTCCTAGCGCTTACAGTGCGGCCGTATTTATAGGGATCGTCGCACGTGCACATTTTTAGGTTAAGTATTGAACTATGTAAATTACAATTATTCTGTTGACGTTTTAAGTAGTAATGTTAATTTTACATCGTAATAATCAATCATTATTTTGTGAATTAATTTCAAACAATCAAATTATCATTTTAATTATTTAAATAGACGAACACGATGAGTAGTTGCGCCGATATATATTATACACGGATAAAATAGGCAGGGGACATAGTTCTTCCATAGTTCACGTTACCGAATCCACTTTAGCCATCCAGACCCATAGTCCAATATGTTTTGTTTCCACAATAGTCCTGCACCAACCGGGGGTTGTCCTTGGGTGCACTTGCATAGTGCATACAGGGATAATCGTCGGTTGGTGCCTCCTTACCATTTAAAATTATTTAAGAGGCCTCTGCGAGTTGGCTTCGGCTCCTCGTACGCCTTCCAAAGGTCCGGGACCCCAGGGTCCCGAGAAATGTAAAAAAAAATAAAAAAATAATAATAATATCCTGGGACATTTTCGCACACGGTCATCTGGTCCCAAACTAAGCAGAGCTTATACTATGGAAACCAGATAACTGATATACTACATATACTACTTTTTTTTTGTAAATACATACTTGATAATTACACCCAGACTCAGGACAAACAGACATGTTCATGCACACAAATGTTTGTAGTGGATGGGAATCGAACCCACGACCTGCGGCGTGATAGGTGGTATCTTTGTCTTAACCAACCACGCCAACTGGCCTGTCAAATACAATATATAAACGACAAACAATATGTTTGTCGTTTATATATTGTAGCACTTGTTAATCATATTTATAAACTGCTAATATTGTTGATCTACATTTTTCATTTACAAAACTGACTAATCAACGAAACTGGCAAAAAGAAACTGACGAGGGAATGAAGACACAGAGCGTATCACTAGTTTCCCACTAGTGATACGCTCTGTGTCTTCATTGAATTTTTATATCCCCGCTGCCATGTTTTCAAAACATGGTGTGATGTTTATATTTTACATTCAAAATATTAACGTTTGTCATGCAGTCGCTAATACGCGATATACCTACATTATTTACAGTGAAGAGACCACACACTTTTTCAATATACAGTATGTTAACCAACAGAGGGCGTTCCCGTTAACCCGCAATAGTATAGCATCCATACATGCTAAAAACAATATTACCATTCGAAAACAAAATGGTTTTTATTTTTTTTAATATTAAAATATTCACTAAAAATGTTAAATTGATACGTAAAAGAAACACTCTGTACACGCGTACTTGAAGGACGGAAACATCGCAATTTAGTTTTTATTTTTAGTGAATATTTTTATATTTTTTTGAATATTTTAGTGAATATTTTAATATTAAAAAAAAATAAAAACCATTTTGTTTTCGAATGGTAATATTTTTTTTAGCATGTATGGATGCTATACTATTGCGGGTTAACGGGAACGCCCTCTGTTGGTTAACATACTGTATGTACCTATTGTTTTACTTGTAGAAAAAAGTCTCTGCCAGCGATTGTTTCTCCTTCCACGTATAACCCGTCAACCTTCAAAGCAAGAGTGAACAGGCATCTTCTGGGCATGCTCGTTCTATCATAGATCTCATCCATTGTGTAGGGACTACAGGCAGCAATGTGCTAACGCTGCAAATGGTAATGTTCCCCCGCGGATATGGTTCAGCCGGCAGTCGTTTGCGCCGCGCCGAAACAGTAACTTGTGTACACTGTATTATCCCTGTTAACGTGAATATCGAATAGACTGGTTTTACGGACTTGTGCATTTTATTTACTCTCCTCACCACAACCACTTAGCAACCTCAACATTGGTGACCCCGACGTGATCTTATTAGCGACGTGGTTGTGTAGGATAAATTCGGACAGTGCGTTAGTGTAAACGAACAGTAAGCAGCAAGTGTATAAGTAGTGCGGAAATAGGCGCGGCGAACGACTCCCCGTGGACTTGGGACCTATCTACGGGAATTTCAAGGGTCCCACGATGCAGACACCGCCACCAGCAGCAGGCCAAGTGGCCAGCATAAACGTCACAGACCGTATTCCTATGTTTTGGACCGACATGCCGCGGATGTGGTTCGCACAGTTCGAGTCCGCCATGGAACCACAAAAGCAGGGGGACGCAGCGAAATTCCACTTGGTAATAGCGAGGCTGACCAGGGATGCACTACAACAGGTTAGCGATTTGATTTATAAACCCCCCACAGAGAACAAATATGGCACACTGAAGCACAGACTGCTGACGGCCTACGAAGAAAGTGCCGAAAGACAATTTCAAAAATTAGTCGGAGAAATGGACCTGGGCACTCAACGCCCTTCACACCTATTGCGGCGGATGTCAGAGCTGGCGCAAAACACCGAAATATCTCCAGAGGCCTTACAGCGCTTATGGATTGCGCGCCTACCGGGATCATTGAAGGCCGTTCTTTCGGTATGTCAAGACCAAAAATTAGACAAGCTGGCCGAAATGGCAGATAAAATCATGGAGAATTTAAACAATGGAGAGGTAGCCACCATCTCTGCGACAGCATCATCTTCAGCAGCAACGGACGTAGCATCGTTGATTAGCGAAATGACCACCGAAATAAAGGAGCTACGAAGAGAAGTAAACGAAATACGTGGACGCAGTAGGGGACGAGGAAACCGGCGCAGATCGCAGTCTAGATCAAGAGGTCCACGCCGCACCCCAGAGAGTCCAGATTGGTTGTGCAGCTACCACTACATGTACGGGAAGCAAGCAAGGAGGTGCACGAAACCGTGCAATTGGAAAGAAGGCTCAACGGCGGGAAACTGAGGTCGGTGCTGTCCTGTTCGGTGGGAGACAGCGGGGCCGCAACACAGAACCATCGTTTATGCGTAACTGACCGGAAGTCGAGAATCAGTTTTTTAGTGGACACAGGTGCGAACGTCTCAGTTTTACCAGTGCATAGTGTTAAAAATTGTGTGCGTTCTGAAAGCGGTTATAAGCTGTACGCTGCAAATAACACGGAGATTAAAACATACGGTATAAAGGTACTAGAACTTAATTTAGGCTTACGCAGAGTTTTTAAATGGCCGTTCATTGTAAGCGATGTCAAACAAGCAATTTTAGGTGCAGATTTTTTAGAGTCATATAAATTAGTGATAGATTTACATAATAAGAGGCTTATAGATAGTTTGACTAATTTAAAGGCAAATGGGTCAGTCATACGGTACGACGAAGCGTCGGTTAAGAGCATACAAGATAACATTAATAATCCCTATCGGGATTTGTTAGAAGAATTCGCGGAAATTACTAAACCAATGTCGTTCAGAGAATCGCCCGCCCACGCAGTAGTACACCACATAGTAACAAACGGCTCCCCGGTACACGCGCGTCCAAGGCCGCTACCGCCGGACCGTTATAATAAAGTAAAGGAGGAATTTCACCTAATGCATGAGTTAGGGATATGCAGACCGTCGCAAGGCGAGTGGTCTAGTCCGTTACACGTCGTGCCTAAAAAGGACGGGCAATTACGCCCGTGTGGAGATTATAGAGCGCTTAACGCGATAACAAAGCCAGACCGTTACCCCATTCCCCGAGTAAGTGACTTCACATATATTTTAGCAGGTAAAACTTGGTTTTCGCGACTCGATTTAAACAGGGCGTATCATAACATAGCAGTTGCAGCGGAGGACATCGAAAAAACGGCCATAGCAACCCCTTTTGGTCTCTGGGAGTTTCCACGCATGACGTTCGGATTGAGGAACGCAGCACAAACATTTCAGAGGTTCATGGACCAACACGTACTAAGAGGTATAGAGCGCATAGAGAACACAGATGGTAAGTCAGCACTTTTTTGTTACATCGATGACGTAATTGTAGCTTCAGACAATGAAAACATACATAAGGAGCATCTCCGTAAGCTATTTAAACGGTTCAGTGAAGCGGGAATAACCATAAATTTAGGAAAAAGCGAATTACGTCAGTTTAGAGTAGAATTCCTAGGTTTCGAAGTTACGCAGAATGGAATCAAGCCGATACCAGACAAAGTTAGCAACCTCAACACATTGCTTTCCACCAAGTGAGATTGAGGTCAAAAGCTGGCCCATTTCGCAATAAAAAAATAAAAATTGACAGAATTTATATTTATGCCGCAGCCTACTAACATGGGAAAATACTATATCTCTTTAGACTTTTAGACTAAAATCTCCCTTTCTACCCCCTAAAAGCACAAATTTTCAAAAACCCATTTTAGTGCTTCCTACATTATACAAAGTTGCCGTGTACAAAATTTCTTTGTAGCCTCAGCGGTATAGGCTCTGTGTTGATAAATCAGTCAGGCAGTGAGTCAGTCAATCAGGACAAGTAATTATATGTATAAAATCAAAATCAAAAGTCATTTATTTGAATAAATGACTTGGCTGTGAATCAGCACTTTTCGAACGTCAAAATTAGGTCATAGGTCAGCTAGCACACGCCACTATACCAACAAAATATCGGAAACTATACTCAAGCAGAAATAAAAATAAAAACAAAAACGTGAACAGAACTTTATACCTAAATAAAAGCCTCCAGGCTCACTTACATATTGCTATATGCAGTTGTGTAACTAAATGTAACATAGTTTTTAAGTCGTACAACCAAAAATATTATGGGCAAAATAATATGTCTGAAATAAAAAGATTTTATTTTATTTATTTATGTCACTCGATGTCACAAATTATGATAAACTAGAATCATCAAAGTAAAATAAATAAACAGTTATTTTTTAATTATATAGCTTATATTTGATTTAGCAAAAACACAAATATTTTTAAATAATTTTGAATAATTTTTGACTTACTCTAGGAAAGGTGTATCAAACCTGTGTTTTTTCAAACCATATAACTCGTATTATCTCGCTCTTCTTTTGTAAACACCTGGAGTAGCCCATTGGTTAAAGCCAACGGAGGTGCCATTAATGTTAATGGTCTTAGTGTTGAAAGCAGATTGGTACTCTTTATGCACAACATCAAAAAGGGCTCCATAGATTTCATTAGGATTATCGTGTTCTTCTATGAGCGATATAATTTTGTTGGAACGATTAGCTGTATAAGCCCTGCATTCTATTTTATGCAGCTTTTTATGTAATGGTATAGGGAAGCTACCTAATAAACCACAGTGATCAGGGCACCAAGTCTGCTATTTTTTATAAATTCGTCATTCCAACACGATCTCATTGTTATTTTGCTAAAAGATCGTAATCTGCTAAATTCATAATGGTCGATCATTGGTAGGTCAGTGGTCTCGTAATAGAATCGTGGTACAGATCAAAGGAACTGTCAAAATTTTTGCAGATTACCGCATACGTCAGTCTTTCATTTGTCGTTATGTACGAGATTACCATTTTTAGCCATTTCTTTCAATGGTGGTTGACCATTGGAAAGTCATAATGACGCCATTATATTAGTAGATTGCCAAACTTGTCAAAATCAACAATTATGAAAACAATGATAGACCATTCTGACACTATTGTAATAGCAGACTTGAGGCCCAGACCTTAAGTCACTTAGCACTAATTTACTTTTGACATCACAACCACTAATTATAGATATTATTAAGACATGTTCACGAAGATGCCGCGATCCTAGTAGATTCAAAATACATTTAATTAGTTTATAAGACCTAAACAGATTGAGAAGTCTAATAACTTAATGGATAACATCTAAATCTACATTGATAATATTATATTTAATATTAAGGGATGTTCCGCAAAGGTTATTGAATCTGCACTTTCTGATCACACTGCTCAGTTGCTCACATGTCCAGTCAAATCTAGTTTTCTCCTTAAATCGTGGAACATAGAAAAAAGAGACTACTCTAAAGAGAACATTCGTAAATTCAAAGAATGCATAAATTCTCTTCATTTCAATAACGTTTTTGACAATACAGATCCAAACCTAGCATTTGACGAGTTTTATGAATTATTCCACCTATTTTATAATCTTTGCTTTCCCACTATACAGATAAAAATATCAGCAAGATCTCGCCCTCGGTGGATTACAAAAGGTCTTAGAATGTGCTGTAAACGTAAGCGACAACTTTTGTGGGACTACAGAAAGAAACCTACAGAAAATAATAAAACTAAATTCTTAACTTTATCCTCACGATTAAATCAGATCATTAAGTTAACGCAAAAGTCTCGCAATGATAATTACATAAAAACTGCCCGAAATAAATCACAAGCCACTTGGAAGATTATAAATACCAATAAACTAAATATACCAAAGGATCAAATACAACAGATTACTGTAGATGGTAATATAATAACTGACCCTGAACAGATTGCAAACCATTTTAATAATTTCTTCATCGATAAAACTAAAACTTCCGTATCAAACCATTCAAGATGCCGAATCCCGTTCGAACCAAACTCAATATTTATGCGTCCAACTATACCAGAAGATATATACAAAATAATTAAAGCCCTAAAGAACACAAATAGTACCGGATATGACAATATATCAACAAAAGTTTTAAAGCACGTATCCATTAAGTTATCATCTATACTTAGTCATATAATAAATTTAAGTATAGCAAATGGAGTCTACCCAGAAAAGTTAAAATTAACTCTAATTAAGCCTTTATTTAAAAAAAATAATAAAAATGACATGAGCTGCTATCGTCCAATAGCGCTTATACCAGTCATATCGAAGATATTCGAGAAAGTGATCCATGATGGTATTTACAGTTACTTTGAAAGGAAAAACTTACTTTGTAAAGAACAGATTGGCTTTCGTAAAAATAAATCAATTAATATAGCAGTATATAATTTTCTCTACGACATATTAACCCACATGGATAGAGGTAAACAAACGTGTGCACTGTTTATGGACCTCAAAAAGGCTTTCGATTATGTCGACCACAAAATACTCTTAAATAAATTATACGCCTATGGTGTCAGAGGAAACATTTATGACCTGATTAAATCTTACTTAAGTAATAGAACGCAAATAACACAAATAACAAGGATATGCCCCTATGTGAAAAAACTGTTAACTTATTCATCTTCATGTAGACAGGTTACATCAGGCGTTCCACAAGGAAGTGTAGTGGGTCCGCTTCTTTTTATAATATACGTCAATGACCTTCCAAAAGTGACAAAACACAACACAATCCTATTTGCTGATGATAGTACAGTACTGTTCACAGGAGATAATAAATCACACATGGAACCTGAGATAAATATGACTTTAGATAGCACTATAAACTGGTTGGCATCAAACAATTTACACATTAATCTCGACAAAACAAACTTCATGACATTCAGAAGTAGAGTAAGTAAAATAGCAAACATGAACATAAATTACAGAAATAATAAGATCCAAGAAGTTGACGTTGCAAGATTTCTGGGTATAAATATAGATAATAATTTGAATTTTAAAGAACATATCCATATATTATGCACTAAATTGAATACCTTCTCTTATGCATTGTTTAAACTTAAACAAACTGTCAGTACCTCTACAGTCCTGACAGCATACAACGGCTACGTTGCACCTATTCTAAAGTATTGTGTTATTTTTTGGGGCAATTCTACTAATAAAGAAGCGGTATTTAAAGCCCAAAAGAAATGTATACGAGCCATAACTAGTATAAAAGTAACTGACAGCTGCAAACCATCATTTTTAAAATTAAATATTCTTACGTTACCATGTATATATATATTAGAGGTTATAATGTTCGTTAGGAAAAACACAAACTGCTTTAACAAGTTCAATAGCAAAAGATACAAATTCAATATATGTTTACCAAGCAATAAAACAGCGTTATTAAATAAAAGTATACTATGTATGGCTCCACGCATATATAACCATTTACCAAATTCACTTCTGGAGATAGATGATTTAAATGTATTTAAAAACAGTATAAAAACAATGTTGCTAAAAAAAGCATATTACTCTGTCAGTGAATATTTACAGGATAAAGTTATATAATGTTACTCCGTACGATGTTTTAAATAATGTCTTTTATTGTGAAAATTCTAGTTTAGTAGATACCTGTGTATTTGTAAATTTGCATGCCCTAGGGTAGGATATGGCTAATGGACACTATTGTTTGTTTTGAGACCTTTTCTTTTGTACCCATATTCGCAAATGAATAAATGATTGATTGATTGATTGATTGATTGATTGAAAGTATTAATAATAAAATCTCCACATAAAATTATACTTTTATTACTAGATTTTAAGCTATATAGCAAGGCGCGGGCGTGCGGTGCAGAGGTGCGGGTGGTGGGGGAAGGGGTGCGGGGTGTAGGGGTGCCCCACCCCCGCACCCCTGCACCGCACGCCCGTGACTTGACGCTGCCTCAACTCTAGCTCGTGTGAGCGCTGCGCCTTAGACGCGTCGCTCACTGGTAAGTCGAGGCGAAGTCGCGGCGGCGACGTCGCGGCACGGTAGCGTGGAAAATCCAAAGCAGGGTAGAGGAGGGTGGCCTCCTTTACCTCCGCACCCCACTCCCTCGCGCACTCCTCTCCCCTGCACCCCTGCACCGGACGCCCGCGCCTAGACGCCACTTCAATTCTAGCTCGTGTGAGCGACGCGCCTTATAGGTCGCGTTCTTTTAAATTATATGCAATACCTGCAATGGACCTAATATCATATTACAAAGAAGCTGTATACTGAACCATAAATCTATACTTTATGTAATACCTAAACCTAAATTAAAATCACCTATATTATTTATTTCAGCTATTCGACACATACATAGAGGCGCCACCCATACCGGTGGAGCATTACTGCCTTATTCTGCTCGCGCCACTTTGCCTGCTGTGCCAGATCAGGCACTTGAAGTGGCTTGCACCATTCTCCTTGCTGGCCAATATACTGCTCTTTGCTACCTTCGCAATATGCCTCTACTACATATTCAGAGAACCGTTGACGATCGCCGATAAAAAAATCGTTGGCGATATGTCGCGACTTCCAGCGTTTTTGTCGTAAGTCAAAATTATGAATTGTCTAAGTATAGTCTTTTGTTTTTCTATTGTGCTGTTGTGTGACATTTATAGTTATAAACAACAGGATATAAGTAACCAAATCTTTGTCGGTTTTTTGTTCTACAAAGTGAATAAGTCACTGAAACAATGGCTGCAATTCATTGTCTATGCAACATTTAAATTATACAATGTAATTTTGTGAACAGAAGATATATTACCTATAACTATTTTGAGATGACCTATGATAGATGACAGTAATGGAAAAGTTCCCAAATCAAGCCACAATGCTAAAAGTTTTCATCGACCGCTTAAAACAAGATTACTTTTTTCCACAGAACTGTGATCTTCGCAATGGAAGGCATAGGAGTGGTGATGCCAGTAGAGAACACGATGAAGAAACCCCAACACTTCCTCGGGTGCCCAAGCGTGATGGTGATCGCAATGTCATTGGTGATGATGTTCTACACAACCCTGGGTGTGTTCGGCTACCTAAGATACGGCGATGTACTTAGAGGAACTATCACGCTGAATCTGCCTATGGATGACTGGTAATTTATATGCTTAAACTTTTTACTTGGTAGTAAAGTAGTATCGGTAAGTTCAGTAACTACCAGTCGAAAGTAAGACCCAGTGATGGGATAGTGATACAGTCGATGAAATCAATTTCAGTCAATCATTTGATTATTTGAGAAACAGTTGTGCTTAGTGGAACATTAATGACTTAATTTTTAATTTACGCTATGCTACAATTTGAAGTTCCTCAGGGGTGCATACTTTGTCCGAACTCCCACTCCACTCTTAACTTAATTTTTAATTAGAGCAGACGCTTACATGTCTAAATTAGCCGAAATTGTATGCTATCAATAGTAATCAAGATGAGCTTTTTCTTATGCATTTTAACAATTTTGCTATTTCAATGTTTCAGGCCAGCAATTTGTGCGAAGATATTCATTTCAATAACTAGTTTCCTGACGTATCCTCTTCATTTCTTCGTTGTGATTGACATATTCACAAGATACATGGAAACTCGCGTCCGCAAGAGATATCATAATGTCATGCAAATCTGTACCAGGATTTTGATCGTGTGTTTCTGTGGTAAGTACCCATTATCATTTTATAAATAACATTAAAAACGCTTATTTCTATGTGATATACCTCAATATGAACTTGGTGGTCGAAATCAACTTTTGAACGAATAACAACTAATTGTGACATTTGTTCAAGAACAAAAAAAAACAGCCGCAGGCAGCGTAAATGATAAACAAAAGGATATTATGCGGGTGAATGTTAAGCCTAACGTAGAGACAAAAGAGAGAACTGTTTATATTCACAACTCGTGGATAAGATTAAAATATTAACTCATAATAAAATCCGCAAATTAGTCATCTCAGGTGAACAAATATTTGTAGAGACGAAATTTGACAATGTATAAATCTTAATTGTCACTCTAATCTTTTCCTAAATAATTGTCTTCAGTAAACATACATGTTAGTCGGACCAAATTTTAACGTAAAGTGAGATGTTAAAACATAACCTTGTCATTATTTGTTTTAAACATACTTTAATGCGTTGTTCCCAATTCTTTGTTTAGTGTTAATAATACTTTAATTATGTACTAATCACGAACTTAATGTAACAAGAGTATCAACTGGGTACTTTGTAACAATTATGTTTGCTGAAATTAAAATCTATACATTTGAAACCAAGGTCGAGCAGACATCTCTGGAACAGCATCAGTATTTTAAATTTTTAGGGTTCCATACCTCAAAAGGAAAAAACGGAACCCTTATAGGATCACTCATGTGTCTGTCTGTCTATCTGTCTGCCCGTCAGTCACAGCCGATTTTCTTCTAATCTAATGGACCAATTAAGTCGAAATTTGGTACACGTATGAATTCCTGTGACCCAAACATGGACGTGTAACGTAGATAAATAAATTTTGAATATGGGGGTCACTTTTGGGGGCAAAAATAAGAAAATTAAAATAAAAAGTGTTGCAAACTGTACAGATGTGATATATCTAAAGAAAGGGCTTACTGTGAGGGTCTCAAATATATTTTTAACAATTCCAAAATAATTTTTTTTAAAGTTATTTAAGAAAATAGACGAAAATTGACCATTCCCCTCCGAAACTACTGAGCCAAAAATTTTGAAAAAAAAAAAGTAGAAAGTAGTTCCTAATAAATATCTACCTATATGTAGATTACAGGAAAACATAAATAAGAAGTCTATGATCTTAAAATAACGTGGTAAATCCTGCAATGTTGTGCGTTCAAACTTACATTTGCAGTCGGAATGTATGGGAGAACATGTTTTTCAACTACAATTTTAAGTTCGTTCTTGGGATAATTTCATCCCATCTACGGAACCCTTTTCGCATTTATAAAATTAGTTAGGAATATAGTAATATTTCGTAAGATGCAGCGTGGTTAGTAAGGTCGTGGGAATCCTTTAGATGCGGGCAGCGCAGGACCGGTCGTTACTGCGATGCTTCATGGAAGGCTATGTTCTGCAGTGGCTGTATATTGTATTTCAGCTGATTTCATTATATGTAAAAATACTTAATTAAAATTATGATAATGTTTTGATGTTTCAGGTGGAATTGGCATCACTCTACCATATTTGGAGCAGATCATCAACCTTGTTGGTGCTTTTTTCTACTCCATTCTCGGTCTCATCATACCAGGGATTGTAGAAACCGTATTCCGATGGGAAAACCTTGGCAAATATAACTGGATCCTGTACAAGAACATTTTAATCGTTTTCTGCGGAATGTTCAGTTTAGTTTCGGGGTGCTCCGTCACTATCTCGGACATTAAACAAATGATTAATAATAAAACGGAGTAATTAATGAAAAACTATTTGAGCCAGTATTTTTTAAATAAATAATGTAGGAAATGGTATCTATGATTAGTATAAGTAAATAAGTGTAATAAATATTTATTATTTATTATAATAGTACCTATGTACAGTGTTTGTATAATTTTGTATATTGTTTGTTAGTCATCTGTAAGAGCTAGGTAGGTACTCACATTGACCTTTGTTTTGGGTGGGAAATCATCAAATAACTTCTCCCGCTTTGGGCAGAGCGGGAGGGCGTGTCACACTTTTACTGACTAAAATCCACCCGTGTTCCTTCAGTTGCCTGTGTCAGGGTAACTCTTTCAAACAAGCTGCGATCCTGGCCGGCCATCGGCCCTAGCAGACATCGCGCGTGGAACACAACGCGCAGTCGTCACGGGCCTGGTTCTTACCGGACGGTGAGACCATTGCTCGCCGTCCACAAGCCCGCGCCTACGGTGGCCGGGAACCAGCTCTCAATTCTCGACGCCCAGGGCGTCTCCTGCGGCGACTAGTGGCGTGACGGCGCAAAGATTGCCTCTCCCTCACGCGTTCCGTCTCCTCTTTCGTGAGCATTACTTTTTGGCAGAAGGCAGTGACGGTTTCCCATACACATACGCTCTGTACCATGGTCTGGACCAGGGCCGGACTCGAGAGATCGCCGCTGCCGATCGCCTCCGCGAGGACGCGGCGGTGCTCCGCCCAAACCGGGCAGACCTCCACCGTGTCCTCCGGGCAATCCACACAATGGTAACACCCGGGCTTTTCCTTCCGACTGATTTTGAGATTAAAAGCCGCGTGTGGCTTTTTCGAAACTAACTTAACCAACGATTACTCAAATTAAGATACAATGGTCCGAAATCGCTAATACACAGTGGCCTTATAAGTATAATAACTATAATATTATGCTTGTTTCTTCGCGCTATGATACATATAAAGGGTGACTGGTAGTGACAGATACTTAAGCACATGATTGTACTCATGATAACAAACAACTTTTACTATGGGACCAAACCTGAATTCGCGAAAAAAATCAGCTGTCCCATACATTCATGTTCGCATAACTCGTCAAAATGTAGGGAGCAACTGATTTTTCTTCCGCGATTTTAGGTCTGGTTCCATAGTAAAAGTTGTTTGTTATCATGAGTACCATTATGTGTTTAAGTATCGGTCACTAATTACCAGTCAGCCTATCAGTGGCGAAAGCACCTTATAACACGATTCCTACCGGCTTCCCTTCGGAGGTTCGGATCAGCAACTATACCGCTAATGAAAAATGCCACAGTCGATAGTGTCTAATATTTCAAAATATATATTAGGTTGGGGAAAAAGTCTTTTCGCATTATAGTATGTATGAACTTGTAATAAAATCTATTTGTATCTGGCTGGTTTTGGTATCATTGAAAGTTTAAATTTTAAAGAACATAATTCCAAATTCAAATTAGGAAAATGTGTGATTTTCATTTGTTTTTCGTGCCGTCAAGATGAGTGAATCTGCTGAAGAAATTCGATACATTTTAAAATTTTACTACAAAAAAGGCAAAAATGCAACGCAAGCCGCGAAAAAAAATTGCGATGTTTATGGACCTAGTGTAGTGTCTGTGAGAGTAGCACAAATTTGGTTTAAGCGTTTTCAATCAGGAAATTTTGATGTCAAAGATGCACGTCGCTCTGGTCGCCCTATTACGGATAAAATGGATGACATTTTTGAAAAAGTGGAACAAGATCGGCATATCAATAGTTACGACGGAGCTGAAGAACTGGAAATTGACCACAAAACAGTTTTGGCGCATTTGAAAAAAACTGGGTACACAAAAAAGACTATTGGGTATTTGGGTACCTCACGAGCTCACTGAAAGAAACCTAATGAACCGTGTACTCATTTGTGATTCTTTATTACGACGTAATGAAACCGAACCATTTTTGAAGAAGCTGATAACTGGTGATGAAAAGTGGATCACGTATGACAAGAACGTGCGAAAAATGTCGTGGTCAAAGGCCGGTCAGGCTTCACAGACTGTGGCGAAACCCGGGTTAACTCGCAACAAGGTGATGCTGTGTGTGTGGTGGGATTGGAAGGGCATTATTCATTATGAGCTGTTACCACCAGGCAGGACCATCGATTCTGAACTCTACTGCGAACAACTGATGAGATTAAAGCAAGAAGTTGAGAGAAAGCGACCGGAATTAATCAACAGAAGGGGTGTGGTTTTTCATCATGATAACGCTAGACCTCACACATCTTTAGCCACTCAGCAAAAATTAAGAGAGTTTGGCTGGGAGGTGTTAATGCATCCGCCGTATAGTCCTGACCTTGCACCTTCAGATTTCCACCTGTTTCGGTCTTTTCAGAGTTCTTTAGGCAGTGTCATGTTAACATCACGAGAGGACTGCCAAAACCACTTGTCGCGGTATTTTGACCAGAAGTCCCAAAATTTCTATAGCAATGGGATCATGTCCCTACCTACAAGATGGCAAAAAGTTATCGAACAAAATGGTACCTACATACTTTAGTTAAATGTAAATAAACTATATTAAAAAATGTTTTGAATTTTCTTAAAAAATGCGAAGAAACTTTTTCCCCAACCTATTAGTTATACTATGGGTATTTAATTAATCATAACATTCAAACGACAAAAATGCCTATTTTAGCTTTGAATTACAACAACAATAAAAAATGTTCTGAAATAACCCGGCGCCAAAACCTCATGATCGGGAACTAAAAGTTCTTACAATGGCGATCCCGTTGACGTTACTTTATGTCACGTATCACGTGGCACCGCTTGATATGGACGAGAGCAAGCCGCTGTACAACGAGTTACGATAGAGGCAGATATAGAAAAAATGCGTCAGCGAAAACGAGATGGAGGAATATTGTAAATTTTATTTAGTTTTCACTTGTTCAACTGTATTGTATTCAATAATTTTAGAATGACAGTCCCTAATTTAGTTGACTTTATTTCTCTAAAACATAAAAGAAATTTGTTTCTGTAGTAATAACGTCTTTTTGGTCTGCTATTTGACGACAGATGGTGTTAAATTAAATAAAGAAAAGATTTTGATTTAAGTTAATAGATTCATTTCTACTTTATTTATAAGTAAACTCATAAGTTAAGACCGGCTTCGCTTCGGCTTCTCTCTTACAAAAAATCACACCTCGCCGCTGCAGCCTATATAGCCCGTCGCATGGCGTAATTACAGAAATAAAAGCCATTGTGTCTGAACCTATGGGGTTCCTACGACACGCAGACTTTAGCTGTTTAGTTAACAGCCTAGCCTTTGGAAGTAGCGTTAACATTTCTAACCTCACCTGGCCCATTTGCTCGGGTTACCCCGGCTTAGTTACTGCGACCAATTCGGCTCGAGCGTGGTTGCTCACAGTTCCAAACTAACCTATAATTATCATTCAGACCGATAGATGAACGGCGCCGTTTAGGCTGATTAAGCTTGTTGATTGCGCCATCTACGTGACAAAACATGTATTTGACAAGTTTCTTTTAAAGGCTCTATTACATATCGACCGTCATTTTTGCGTTAAATGGCCAACTCTGGTGTTCTTATTCTGAGAAACTGAGAGACTTTGACAACTTTCTTAGCTGGAGAATGGTTATTAGTATAGTCCATAGCGGCCCCACTTTTCACAAGTTTTTGTTATAGTACTACGTAAGTGTAGTAGTAGTGACTAGTATATGATTGTACTCATGATAACAAACAACTTTTACTATGGGAACTAACCTGAAATCGCGAAAAAAAATCAGCTGTTCCCTACATTTATGTTCGCATAACTCGTCAAAATGTAGGGAACAGCAGATTTTTTTTTCGCGATTTCATGTTTGGTCCCATAGTAAAAGTTGTTCGTTCTCATGGGTACAATCATATGTTTAAGTATCGTCACTAATTACCAGTCCCCCTGTACGCATACCTAAATAAAGCCAAAAATCCGAAGCAAGTTTTTCATAGAATGCGCGACGGCACTTTTTTGACCTCGTGGATTAAACTACTTACATAAGAAATTGATTTAGAAAATATATAATAATATCTCTTTAATAGTGGTTTAGTCAATAGTCGGTCTCAGAATTTGGAAATATGTATAGAATATCTTTAAAAAAAAATCCATTTTAACCATAACACTAATAAAAACGCTCAGAATTAACGGTAAATTTTAGTAAGTTCATAAGAAATTAAAATTTCATACTTTAAACAAACAAAATGTATTATAAAACTCAAAATAAACGTAATTACAACTACCAAATTGCTACATAAGTAATGCAATGTGTCGCCGTACTTCCATATAACTAATCTGTGAAAACGGAATTTTGTGATAGGCCTCTTAAAAAATTATAATAATGCGCCAATGTTAGTGATCCACTGCGCTATATTTCTCAAGCCTAGCCGCAGTCACGGTACAAATATGGACAGTATTTTATCTTCATAGAATCGGTCGGAACGCGGGTCATACCTACGCGCCTCGACTAAGTCGGCACTAAGGCGGCTAACAGTCGCGAATGCGCCGCAGTGACGAACGGACGGTGTGATGGTTTTGTAAGCAGTAAGCGTGCGATTTGTGACAAATATTCGTTGAAATAATTACAAGTACTTACTTTAATATGGCAGAGAGCGATAATATACTATATTGTGTTATTTTTAGTTGCTTGAATTCGTTAATAACGCACCCAGAGATAACATTTTTGATATTACCTGGAAACTCCGAAAGGTAAGACTATAAACAAGTTTTTACCTACTACGTACGTAATTTGTTTCTTTTGTAATAGGTAAGTTCGGTTTTTCCACCGAGTAAAATACCTAGATAAATAAATAAATAAGTAGATAGTGTGAAAAAAGTGACACACGAGTGACCTACCTAAGCTCGCGTTATAAACACTAGTAGGTAACTAGGTAGTTTCCTAGGCTAGGCTATCTACTTACTTATGTACTTAGCTGCTTCCATATATTATTGAGTTACACGAAATATCGTTATGAAATGATTATAAGAGCAATAAATGGTAGTACCTACGTAGTAAGATTGTTCATTATAATTTACTTTATAAGTAAGATTTTGTAGTACGCAATGAGATGGTTGATAATGGCGCCGATTCCCTTTGTTCACAAACTAAACTACTTTTAAGTTCAGTGCATCTTTTTCTTTCTATTTAATTTAGAAAAGGATGGAAGATAAATATTAGTTTAGTCCTGTCAAATTAGTCAGCGCCTGATGTAAATTAACGTATTTTTAGTAGCCAAGTTTTTGATTTAGTTATTTTTTAGTTTAGTCCTATCATAATTTGATAGGACTAAACTAAAATTTATCGTCTGCCCTTTTCTTAATGAAATAGAAAGCAAAAGATGCACTGAATTTAAATTTAGTTTTAATTAAGTAACGTTTGCAGAGCCGTTCGACATTGGATGGGTGACCAAAATAATTATTATTTCGAGTTGCTCCGTGCTGTAAGTAATGGGGACGTTAATAAGCTGAAAAAATATATAATTACTCGTCATCTGTTTTTTGCATTTTGGTTGAGTAGTTAGGTGTTGAAGTTCGTAATGATTGGTGTTTGGTAACCTTCGACGGCAGCAGCTGGTTTTTTTTAAATAATATATAGGTATAATATTTACAATCACAAAACTAGAAAGAAACTCAAGTAGGTGATGTTGGGCAGGTAGGATGAAATTAGAATCAGTAGGCGGGCAGCCCTATCGCGTGTTTACGTACCGCGCCGCTGTAGGTACATATTACAAGGCCAGAGGCCGAGTCACTCTACTGGTAGATATTTATACTGTGCCGCAGTCGTCATAAATCGGAAGAATGTGTTCGGCGCGACAGTTATTTCTGCACGACCTCATTTACTTGTAAATATTTTTATACTCGTGGTCGTGGCTAAGTAATAAAAGCCGCACGGGTCGATCCATCAAGTTAAGCTACGCTTGCCGGGTTTGGTCCGTGGATGGGTGACCATCTTTACATACCGAGACTCCTCCGTGCCTCGGAAAGCACGTTAAGCCGTTGGTCCCGGCTGTACATTCGTGGATCTTTGACAGTCGTTACGGGTAGTCAGACGCCTGAAAGTCTGGCAACCAGTCTAATTACCGAGGGGTATCACTATCATATTACCCAGTAACTGGGTTGTGGAGGTCAGATAGACAGTCGCTCCATGTAAAATACTGGTATTCAGCTGCACCCGGTTAGACTGGAAGCCGACTCCAACATAGTTGGGAAAAGGCTAGGCAGATTGATTGGTTGATTTTTTATGTTTTAGAATATCCTCGTAAACTTAGCTAAGAACCGATGTAATTTTTAACCGACTTCCAAAAGGAGGAGGTTCTCAATTCGTCTGTATGTTTTTTTTTTTTTGTATGTTTGGTACGCGGTTACTCAAAGACGGATGGACCGATTTAGAAAATTCTTTTTTTTTTGATAGGGTATACTTCCGAGGTGGTCCCATATAAATTTTATTAACTTTGCTTGGGAAGTTTTTGAGTTAGCTTCAATAATGCGTATATTTCCCACTTTTTTATGTGGATGATGTGATGGTGTTTTAATAACTTCCTATCACTGTTATTTACATGGCTATATCTACAATTATTGTGCTCAATTATGTATTCGAATTTGTGTGGGGTAGGTTCCACAACTAAAAAGTGAAAAATAAAAACTTTTTAGCAAAAAATAAAACCGACTTCCAAAACAAAACACTACAAAGTGAAAAATAACTTTAATTTCGGTAGTCGGTGTCTAGGGTTTTGTGTTTTTGATTGATAGTATCTATAGGATATAATTGATTTTTAGACAGCGGGACATACAGGGTTATTGGAAACACCAGCAACCTCTTAAGGGGTCATTGAACTCATCATTATGAACAACTTTTACTATGTGACCAAACCTGAAATCGCGAAAAAAAATCAGATGGTTCAGTATATTTATGTTCACATAATTCGTCAAATGTACTGAACAGCTGATTTTTTTTTTGCGATTTCAGATTTGGTCCCATAGTAAAAGTTGTGCATAATGATCACAGAACAGATGAAAGTTTATCTGTTCTGTGATAATGATGAGTACAATGACCCCTTAAGAGGTTGCTGGTGTTTTACCAAAAACCCTGTATAACCAACTGAAACAGCTTTCATTGAAATAGGACCACCGCGCCGTGACAAACAGTCCAACGTGTTCTCAGAGGCATCGACATTGAAATACAGAACCGTTACAGCAAGGCAAGCACAGAACCACAGAGGCACAGAGCCATCTATCCGCTTCGTTACAAAACTATGAGAAAGAGAATCAGTAAGCTTATTCCTAAGCAATAAATCATCTCTTAAGCCAATAGATAGCGCATCTACACGTCTAAATATACCATACCAATCCTACGCAACTTCAACTGCAGCCAAAACCTAGTTAACAAAATTATTTATAGCCGCTGTTTACTCCCGGTTTGTTGATGTTATTTTTTGCCACATCAGTATCATAGTCTATAATTTCCATTTGAAATACCATAAAATCCACAGTTTTATTGGTTCGATTAAATATGATAACATTGACTCGACACGGAATCTAAATCTGTCTGGTGGACCCGGACAAATTGACATTGATTGCCATAGTCATTGACCTTACATTTGGCACAATATCTTTATATTGGCTACATTTCGTTTGAGTAGTAATTCGGTCAAAAGTATATATGTATGTGTTACATAAGAATTAAGTACGCTTGCCCTTCCTGTATTATTTGACCTTATAAGTAGGTATCGTCATCCTCCAGCTCCCTATAATAGTCTATAATTTATTTGTGGTCTCCGCAGCATATCCTCAACTTTCTAAAACTTATAAGTAGGTACCTATGGAGTTTAACTAAGTTATAGTGGCAGGCTTTATATTGTTGGGAGGATATTAATTATAATCGTTGATAGACAGGATGAGCCATTGTGTGTTGACTATGAAATACACTCACCAGCAATAAAAGTGGCCCAAGCCACAAACTAAACCTATTTCGTTTTTGATTTCCTTTGTGATTTTTTAATAAGAATAGATGCCCGTAGTTTTTCAAATTGGTTTAAGTGAATAATTTTACGTTAGGTAAGTTTGTAATTGACTTTTGTAAAAAAATATGCCAAAACTGTTTTAAAGTTCTCCAGGAATGTAAGTTGAAATGATGTTTTTTTTTTACTTTCATGCTGTAATATTTTCTATTTTACAACTATTTATTGATCTGTAGGTTATGTTGATCTGAGAGAAAAATAGAACATACCACGTAGTGCTAAGTATTCCTCTTGGTCCTGCTTGGTAATCGTCGAAGGGCGAATTCAGGGTCAGGAGTCAATGACAAAGTCAAGTCAAAGTCAAAGCGTTTATTGCGAACTAAGTGTACAATGTTGGTGTTATGTTAAGTTAGTACTTTTGACTTAGCAGCCTTTTACGAGCATTGCAATTTTACTATATCATCCTAGATTAGCATGCATTAAACATTACTATTACTGAATTATTTACTTTTATAATTTATTTATTTAACAATTATAGAGGACTAACAGCTACATTAAAACAATATAGTTATGGAATAGTAAACAGTGAGCCAATAATAAGTCCTCACGTTTAGAAAAGGGAAAAAAAATTAAGTGAACACATACATAATAAAAAGAAAACAGTTCAAAAACCAAATACACATCTTTACACAATAATTATATTACCTCTATATAGTCTATGTTGAATACAAATATAACACATAATCGCATAAATAAGGCAACATTAAACACAATGAGATAGACAATGGTCAATGAATAATAACTCGGTACAGTTTAATTTAATGTTAACAGTTTAATTTATTTTTTGAAAAGAAGTCAAGGCTTAGGCGTCTTCTAACTGTGTCCACACTGGTGGTAAAGGGGTCAAGATCGTGCTGCTTACACTGGTTGTTGAAGGTTCTGCTTGCACGCACAATACATGAGTTTTGCCTATAATTTGTTGAGCTAAACGGCACCCGTAATGGCGGATTAAACCGAGTTTTAGACGGAACGTTTAAGTTAATTTTGGATAAGAGATCGGGGCTATCAATTTCATTGTTTAAAATTTTAAACATTAGAATGCAATCAGAGATCTCACGGCGAGTACTTAATGGAAGTAAATGAAATTTTCTACACAGATTGTGGTAGTTCTCTGAATGATACGGGATCCTCTGATGAAAGCACAAATACTTGATAAACCTTCTTTGGATACCCTCTATTTTATCAACATATTTATTGTAACATGGGTTCCAAATTTCAGACGCATACTCTAACCTACTCCTCACAAAAGTAAGCAGTGCAATATAGGATTTTAAAAGTTTTTGTTTTTGATGAAACACTATGACAGTCGCATGATGAATCCCAACGATTTAGACGCCTTCGCCATCCACGTGAGACTCAAAAATGAGTTTAGAATCATGAAAAACCCCTAAATCACGGATAGAATTGCACCGAGGTAGTACCTGGGGGCCGATTCTACTAATTTGCAACGTTACACGTTCAATTGTGTTTCAACAACAGTTCAGTTTCGATCGCCGTTCGATAGTTACCAAAAAAGTCATTCTACTATTCTATAAGCAAAATGGAAACTAAACTTAAACCGAATCGTAACGGGAACGTAACAGCGGGTAACCTGTGTGACCAACATTCCAAATAGTATGTTTTAATAATACCACAGAAAAAGAAGTTGAATCTAATAATATTACTAAATACGAATAAGTGCTACTATACTTTTAGCCTGTATATTTTTTTGTAACATTTCAACTTTATAAATAATAAAAACTCAGAAGAACATTTCGTTTTCGGCCCCAGCTTGCGAAATCTGTGAAACGAAACATTCCAATTATGTCAAAAAGATAATGATGCGACTAAACGTCACGCTCATGTTCGGTTTTGTTAGCAGAATAGCTTTTGAGATTGTTGCAGTTGGATCGTTGTTACATTAGTTGGAATGCGAAAACGCTCGAGAAATTATAGTTATGTCAAAATTTTATGTCAATAATAATGAATTTAATACAATTATTCAGTAATGTTAATGTCATACTTTATATATAAAGAATTTTTATATATGAACTTTATATATATGAAGTTAAATAGGATAGCCTATCTTATTATATGTATAGGGATCGCTACTTTTGTCATGAGAGAAAATCGTCATTTTAAGCTAGACTCTAAATATTCTTTTACCGAGTAAAAACATTGTTGGATTAGGTATAGTTTTAACGTTTTCTGGACTATCGTTACAGATTTTTCAGCTTTAAACATGTTGGGCAACTTATTATATATTTTATTGCCATGTAATATGGTCTATCACTTAGCATTTTTATTCTTGAGGATGGAGCAGATAACCTCTTTTTATGGCGGGGGTTGACGTTGTGCGTATCTTCTACTTTAGTAAACTGGTCGATATTTTTAAAAACAAATACGCAAATGTCAAGTACGTATATTGACGGCAGAGTTAGAATCTGGTATTTTATAAGGTATGGTTTGCAGGCAAGCATTCTTATACACTTTACTACTTTCTACGTTAACACTATTTCCCCATAGCATGACGCCATATCGCAGCGATGAGTATGCGTATGCGTCGTAAGCAGCCATAGCTGTTTGTGTGTTAGTGCTTTGTTTAACTTAAAAAGAGCATAAGAGAATTTGTAGAGTTTTGTTTTTATATGTCTACGTGTGACTTGAACGCACATTAGCGTGTCAATATTTATGCCAAGTAGTCTAAATGTATTACCTTCTTCTTAATTAATTCCCAAGGTGTGGTTTGGAGAGTACCTTGTATATGTAGATTAGTGTTATTTACATTTCCACACTTGATTAATATTGAAATATCGTCTGCAAATAATACTGGTAAAGCGTTTTCTTTATCTTATGTTTTAGGAAGGTCATTAATATAGATTAAAAATAGTGGGCATCCTAATACTCTTTCTTGTGGGATAGAGCAAGTAATTTGTGTTTCTTGTGATCTTGTGGTTTTGATCTCATTTTTACATGGTCGTCATTTTAAGTTTGTACTATTTGTGTCCTATTATGTAAATATGATTTGAACCATGAATAAGCTGGTCCTCATACGCCGCAACCATATAGTTTAGTGGGTAAGATATCATAAAGGACCTTGTCGTATGCTTTTGTCATTTCTAGTAGTAGCCAATTATTATAATAATACGTCGTGGTGGGGCTTGCCCGCTCCGAACTTTATGTCTGTGCCGATAGAGTTTACTTTGCCGGAACGGGTCTATGATGAGGAGTCGGACCAAGAGAGATACAGAAACCCGCAGGGCAGCATGTGGCGAGCTGTTGGGCAGTAGCAACCCCACGGACCCTATCTCCCGGGAGAAATCTTGTCCTCATCTTTGGCTTGCCTTTATTGACCGGCTGGAGTGAACACTGACGAGGAACAGAGCTCCCACCTCTTTCTTGCCATTATTGGCCGGCTTGTGTGGAAATTCGCAAGAGCAAACGTGCCTGGATGAAGAAAGTATTTCAGTAAGGTGCTGGTAGGGCTCATGACCGTACTTCCGGGATTGCCCTGATAGCCGTGGAATACCTCTCCACTCCTCAAGCACCTCAGGAAGTGTTGCCTCCTTGTCACTACGTCACTATGTGCTAGCGGCCGTGTCCGGGAGCCCATTATTGAGTGTGCAAGTCACCCCCTGCAATTTTATCCGTGTATAATATATAACATGACCAATGTTATATATTATTATATATGACGGAGGGAGAACCTCCATAGTATTTTCAAAAAGTGTGACGTCAGCTATGCTGACGTCACACACTCGAACCTAGGCTTAGGGCGCTACTGTCTACTGAGCAAGTGGAGACTTGTTCAATCGGTATGTAATTATTATTAGGGGCGTTTAAAGCTACTTGCTCCGCACGGGCGGGCGGGTGCAAGGGACGGGGGGGTTGACGTACTACTCTAACTCGCGGAGGTACTCGCCGGCGAGTACGGTGGTAGGGACGTCTGTCGGGTGTAGTGTTTAATGATTTACGAACTAACTTCATGCGCTCTTGGTATAGAGTGATGTCGTCGTCGCTATCTAATAGGACATGTTTGGGGCGTCGTATGCGCGATATGCGTGATGGAGTGTATCGAGCAGCTGTTGCCACTAGCGGGTTGGTGTGGTTGGTAACAGAATCGAAGAAACGCGTGCTTGTTTTTTTGAAAAATTGCCTGATGGTCGGCAGATTTAAATCCATATGTAATTGATCATTACGTACGTACCAGGGGCATCCCGTGGCTCGTCGCATGAAACGATTTTGAAGGTCCTAGCGCTTACAGTGCGGCCGTATTTATAGGGATCGTCGCACGTGCACATTTTTAGGTTAAGTATTGAACTATGTAAATTACAATTATTCTGTTGACGTTTTAAGTAGTAATGTTAATTTTACATCGTAATAATCAATCATTATTTTGTGAATTAATTTCAAACAATCAAATTATCATTTTAATTATTTAAATAGACGAACACGATGAGTAGTTGCGCCGATATATATTATACACGGATAAAATAGGCAGGGGACATAGTTCTTCCATAGTTCACGTTACCGAATCCACTTTAGCCATCCAGACCCATAGTCCAATATGTTTTGTTTCCACAATAGTCCTGCACCAACCGGGGGTTGTCCTTGGGTGCACTTGCATAGTGCATACAGGGATAATCGTCGGTTGGTGCCTCCTTACCATTTAAAATTATTTAAGAGGCCTCTGCGAGTTGGCTTCGGCTCCTCGTACGCCTTCCAAAGGTCCGGGACCCCAGGGTCCCGAGAAATGTAAAAAAAAATAAAAAAATAATAATAATATCCTGGGACATTTTCGCACACGGTCATCTGGTCCCAAACTAAGCAGAGCTTATACTATGGAAACCAGATAACTGATATACTACATATACTACTTTTTTTTTGTAAATACATACTTGATAATTACACCCAGACTCAGGACAAACAGACATGTTCATGCACACAAATGTTTGTAGTGGATGGGAATCGAACCCACGACCTGCGGCGTGATAGGTGGTATCTTTGTCTTAACCAACCACGCCAACTGGCCTGTCAAATACAATATATAAACGACAAACAATATGTTTGTCGTTTATATATTGTAGCACTTGTTAATCATATTTATAAACTGCTAATATTGTTGATCTACATTTTTCATTTACAAAACTGACTAATCAACGAAACTGGCAAAAAGAAACTGACGAGGGAATGAAGACACAGAGCGTATCACTAGTTTCCCACTAGTGATACGCTCTGTGTCTTCATTGAATTTTTATATCCCCGCTGCCATGTTTTCAAAACATGGTGTGATGTTTATATTTTACATTCAAAATATTAACGTTTGTCATGCAGTCGCTAATACGCGATATACCTACATTATTTACAGTGAAGAGACCACACACTTTTTCAATATACAGTATGTTAACCAACAGAGGGCGTTCCCGTTAACCCGCAATAGTATAGCATCCATACATGCTAAAAACAATATTACCATTCGAAAACAAAATGGTTTTTATTTTTTTTAATATTAAAATATTCACTAAAAATGTTAAATTGATACGTAAAAGAAACACTCTGTACACGCGTACTTGAAGGACGGAAACATCGCAATTTAGTTTTTATTTTTAGTGAATATTTTTATATTTTTTTGAATATTTTAGTGAATATTTTAATATTAAAAAAAAATAAAAACCATTTTGTTTTCGAATGGTAATATTTTTTTTAGCATGTATGGATGCTATACTATTGCGGGTTAACGGGAACGCCCTCTGTTGGTTAACATACTGTATGTACCTATTGTTTTACTTGTAGAAAAAAGTCTCTGCCAGCGATTGTTTCTCCTTCCACGTATAACCCGTCAACCTTCAAAGCAAGAGTGAACAGGCATCTTCTGGGCATGCTCGTTCTATCATAGATCTCATCCATTGCTTTCCACCAAGTGAGATTGAGGTCAAAAGCTGGCCCATTTCGCAATAAAAAAATAAAAATTGACAGAATTTATATTTATGCCGCAGCCTACTAACATGGGAAAATACTATATCTCTTTAGACTTTTAGACTAAAATCTCCCTTTCTACCCCCTAAAAGCACAAATTTTCAAAAACCCATTTTAGTGCTTCCTACATTATACAAAGTTGCCGTGTACAAAATTTCTTTGTAGCCTCAGCGGTATAGGCTCTGTGTTGATAAATCAGTCAGGCAGTGAGTCAGTCAATCAGGACAAGTAATTATATGTATAAAATCAAAATCAAAAGTCATTTATTTGAATAAATGACTTGGCTGTGAATCAGCACTTTTCGAACGTCAAAATTAGGTCATAGGTCAGCTAGCACACGCCACTATACCAACAAAATATCGGAAACTATACTCAAGCAGAAATAAAAATAAAAACAAAAACGTGAACAGAACTTTATACCTAAATAAAAGCCTCCAGGCTCACTTACATATTGCTATATGCAGTTGTGTAACTAAATGTAACATAGTTTTTAAGTCGTACAACCAAAAATATTATGGGCAAAATAATATGTCTGAAATAAAAAGATTTTATTTTATTTATTTATGTCACTCGATGTCACAAATTATGATAAACTAGAATCATCAAAGTAAAATAAATAAACAGTTATTTTTTAATTATATAGCTTATATTTGATTTAGCAAAAACACAAATATTTTTAAATAATTTTGAATAATTTTTGACTTACTCTAGGAAAGGTGTATCAAACCTGTGTTTTTTCAAACCATATAACTCGTATTATCTCGCTCTTCTTTTGTAAACACCTGGAGTAGCCCATTGGTTAAAGCCAACGGAGGTGCCATTAATGTTAATGGTCTTAGTGTTGAAAGCAGATTGGTACTCTTTATGCACAACATCAAAAAGGGCTCCATAGATTTCATTAGGATTATCGTGTTCTTCTATGAGCGATATAATTTTGTTGGAACGATTAGCTGTATAAGCCCTGCATTCTATTTTATGCAGCTTTTTATGTAATGGTATAGGGAAGCTACCTAATAAACCACAGTGATCAGGGCACCAAGTCTGCTATTTTTTATAAATTCGTCATTCCAACACGATCTCATTGTCATTTTGCTAAAAGATCGTAATCTGCTAAATTCATAATGGTCGATCATTGGTAGGTCAGTGGTCTCGTAATAGAATCGTGGTACAGATCAAAGGAACTGTCAAAATTTTTGCAGATTACCGCATACGTCAGTCTTTCATTTGTCGTTATGTACGAGATTACCATTTTTAGCCATTTCTTTCAATGGTGGTTGACCATTGGAAAGTCATAATGACGCCATTATATTAGTAGATTGCCAAACTTGTCAAAATCAACAATTATGAAAACAATGATAGACCATTCTGACACTATTGTAATAGCAGACTTGAGGCCCAGACCTTAAGTCACTTAGCACTAATTTACTTTTGACATCACAACCACTAATTATAGATATTATTAAGACATGTTCACGAAGATGCCGCGATCCTAGTAGATTCAAAATACATTTAATTAGTTTATAAGACCTAAACAGATTGAGAAGTCTAATAACTTAATGGATAACATCTAAAGTATTAATAATAAAATCTCCACATAAAATTATACTTTTTGAGGCGCCACCCATACCGGTGGAGCATTACTGCCTTATTCTGCTCGCGCCACTTTGCCTGCTGTGCCAGATCAGGCACTTGAAGTGGCTTGCACCATTCTCCTTGCTGGCCAATATACTGCTCTTTGCTACCTTCGCAATATGCCTCTACTACATATTCAGAGAACCGTTGACGATCGCCGATAAAAAAATCGTTGGCGATATGTCGCGACTCCCAGCGTTTTTGTCGTAAGTCAAAATTATGAATTGTCTAAGTATAGTCTTTTGTTTTTCTATTGTGCTGTTGTGTGACATTTATAGTTATAAACAACAGGATATAAGTAACCAAATCTTTGTCGGTTTTTTGTTCTACAAAGTGAATAAGTCACTGAAACAATGGCTGCAATTCATTGTCTATGCAACATTTAAATTATACAATGTAATTTTGTGAACAGAAGATATATTACCTATAACTATTTTGAGATGACCTATGATAGATGACAGTAATGGAAAAGTTCCCAAATCAAGCCACAATGCTAAAAGTTTTCATCGACCGCTTAAAACAAGATTACTTTTTTCCACAGAACTGTGATCTTCGCAATGGAAGGCATAGGAGTGGTGATGCCAGTAGAGAACACGATGAAGAAACCCCAACACTTCCTCGGGTGCCCAAGCGTGATGGTGATCGCAATGTCATTGGTGATGATGTTCTACACAACCCTGGGTGTGTTCGGCTACCTAAGATACGGCGATGTACTTAGAGGAACTATCACGCTGAATCTGCCTATGGATGACTGGTAATTTATATGCTTAAACTTTTTACTTGGTAGTAAAGTAGTATCGGTAAGTTCAGTAACTACCAGTCGAAAGTAAGACCCAGTGATGGGATAGTGATACAGTCGATGAAATCAATTTCAGTCAATCATTTGATTATTTGAGAAACAGTTGTGCTTAGTGGAACATTAATGACTTAATTTTTAATTTACGCTATGCTACAATTTGAAGTTCCTCAGGGGTGCATACTTTGTCCGAACTCCCACTCCACTCTTAACTTAATTTTTAATTAGAGCAGACGCTTACATGTCTAAATTAGCCGAAATTGTATGCTATCAATAGTAATCAAGATGAGCTTTTTCTTATGCATTTTAACAATTTTGCTATTTCAATGTTTCAGGCCAGCAATTTGTGCGAAGATATTCATTTCAATAACTAGTTTCCTGACGTATCCTCTTCATTTCTTCGTTGTGATTGACATATTCACAAGATACATGGAAACTCGCGTCCGCAAGAGATATCATAATGTCATGCAAATCTGTACCAGGATTTTGATCGTGTGTTTCTGTGGTAAGTACCCATTATCATTTTATAAATAACATTAAAAACGCTTATTTCTATGTGATATACCTCAATATGAACTTGGTGGTCGAAATCAACTTTTGAACGAATAACAACTAATTGTGACATTTGTTCAAGAACAAAAAAAAACAGCCGCAGGCAGCGTAAATGATAAACAAAAGGATATTATGCGGGTGAATGTTAAGCCTAACGTAGAGACAAAAGAGAGAACTGTTTATATTCACAACTCGTGGATAAGATTAAAATATTAACTCATAATAAAATCCGCAAATTAGTCATCTCAGGTGAACAAATATTTGTAGAGACGAAATTTGACAATGTATAAATCTTAATTGTCACTCTAATCTTTTCCTAAATAATTGTCTTCAGTAAACATACATGTTAGTCGGACCAAATTTTAACGTAAAGTGAGATGTTAAAACATAACCTTGTCATTATTTGTTTTAAACATACTTTAATGCGTTGTTCCCAATTCTTTGTTTAGTGTTAATAATACTTTAATTATGTACTAATCACGAACTTAATGTAACAAGAGTATCAACTGGGTACTTTGTAACAATTATGTTTGCTGAAATTAAAATCTATACATTTGAAACCAAGGTCGAGCAGACATCTCTGGAACAGCATCAGTATTTTAAATTTTTAGGGTTCCATACCTCAAAAGGAAAAAACGGAACCCTTATAGGATCACTCATGTGTCTGTCTGTCTATCTGTCTGCCCGTCAGTCACAGCCGATTTTCTTCTAATCTAATGGACCAATTAAGTCGAAATTTGGTACACGTATGAATTCCTGTGACCCAAACATGGACGTGTAACGTAGATAAATAAATTTTGAATATGGGGGTCACTTTTGGGGGCAAAAATAAGAAAATTAAAATAAAAAGTGTTGCAAACTGTACAGATGTGATATATCTAAAGAAAGGTCTTACTGTGAGGGTCTCAAATAGATTTTTAACAATTCCAAAATAATTTTTTTTAAAGTTATTTAAGAAAATAGACGAAAATTGACCATTCCCCTCCGAAACTACTGAGCCAAAAATTTTGAAAAAAAAAAAGTAGAAAGTAGTTCCTAATAAATATCTACCTATATGTAGATTACAGGAAAACATAAATAAGAAGTCTATGATCTTAAAATAACGTGGTAAATCCTGCAATGTTGTGCGTTCAAACTTACATTTGCAGTCGGAATGTATGGGAGAACATGTTTTTCAACTACAATTTTAAGTTCGTTCTTGGGATAATTTCATCCCATCTACGGAACCCTTTTCGCATTTATAAAATTAGTTAGGAATATAGTAATATTTCGTAAGATGCAGCGTGGTTAGTAAGGTCGTGGGAATCCTTTAGATGCGGGCAGCGCAGGACCGGTCGTTACTGCGATGCTTCATGGAAGGCTATGTTCTGCAGTGGCTGTATATTGTATTTCAGCTGATTTCATTATATGTAAAAATACTTAATTAAAATTAAGATAATGTTTTGATGTTTCAGGTGGAATTGGCATCACTCTACCATATTTGGAGCAGATCATCAACCTTGTTGGTGCTTTTTTCTACTCCATTCTCGGTCTCATCATACCAGGGATTGTAGAAACCGTATTCCGATGGGAAAACCTTGGCAAATATAACTGGATCCTGTACAAGAACATTTTAATCGTTTTCTGCGGAATGTTCAGTTTAGTTTCGGGGTGCTCCGTCACTATCTCGGACATTATACAAATGATTAATAATAAAACGGAGTAATTAATGAAAAACTATTTGAGCCAGTATTTTTTAAATAAATAATGTAGGACATGGTATCTGTGATTAGTATAAGTAAATAAGTGCAATAAATATTTATTATTTATTATAATAGTACCTATGTACAGTGTTTGTATAATTTTGTATATTGTTTGTTAGTCATCTGTAAGAGCTAGGTAGGTACTCACAATGACCTTTTTTTTGGGTGGGAAATCATCAAATAACTTCTCCCGTTTTGGGCGGAGCGGGAGGGCGTGTCACACTTTTACTGACTAAAATCCACCCGTGTTCCTTCAGTTGCCTGTGTCACGGCCACGGTAACTCTTTCAAACAAGCTGCGATCCTGGCCGGCCATCGGCCCTAGCAGACATCGCGCGTGGAACACAACGCGTAGTCGTCACGGGCCTGGTCCTTACCGGACGGTGAGACCATTGCTCGCCGTCTACAAGCCCGCGCCTACGGTGGCCGGGAACCAGCTCTCAATTATCGACGCCCAGGGCGTCTCCTGCGGCGACTAGGGGCGTGACGACGCAAATCGCGAAAAAAAATCAGCTGTTCTCTACATTTATGTTCGCATAACTCGTCAAAATGTAGGGAACAGCAGAATTTTTTTTCGCGATTTCAGGTTGGGTCCATAGTAAAAGTTGTTCGTTCTCATGGGTACAATCATATGTTTAAGTATCGTCACTAATTACCAGTCCCCCTGTACGCATACCTAAATAAAGCCAAAACACCGAAGCAAGTTTTTCATAGAATGCGCGACGGCACTTTTTTGACCTCGTGGATTAAACTGCTCACATAAGAAATTGATTTGGAAAATATATAATAATATCTCTTTAATAGTGGTTTAGTCAATAGTTGGTCTCAGAATTTGGAAATATGTATAGAATATCTTTAAAAAAATTCCATTTTAACCATAACACTAATAAAAACGCTCAGAATTAACGGTAAATTTTAGTAAGTTCATAAGAAATTAAAATTCCATACTTTAAACAAACAAAATTTATTATAAAACTCAAAATAAACGTAATTACAACTGCCAAATTGCTACATAATGCAATGTGTCGCCGTACTTCCATATAACTAATCTGTGAAAACGGAATTTTGTGATATGCCTCTTAAAAATTTATAATAATGCGCCAAGGTTAGTGATCCACTGCGCTATATTTCTCTAGTCTAGCCGCAGTCACGGTACAAATATGGACAGTATTTTATCTTCATAGTATCGGTCGGAACGCGCGGGTCATATCTACGCGCCTCGACTAAGTCGGCACTAAGGCGGCAAACAGTCGCGAATGCGCCGCAGTGACGAACGGACGGTGTGATGGTTTTGTAAGCAGTAAGCGTGCGATTTGTGACAAATATTCATTGAAATAATTACAAGTACTTACTTTAATATGGCAGAGAGCAATAATAGACTATATTGTGTTGTTTTTAGTTGCTTGAATTCGTTAATAACGCACCCAGAGATAACATTTTTTTTTGATATTACCTAAACTCCGAAAGGTAAGACTATAAACAAGTTTTATATAAGTATCTACTACGTACGTAATTTGTTTCTTTTGTAATAGGTAAGTTCGGTTTTTTCACCTAGTAAAATACCTAGATAAATAAATAAATAAGTAGATAGTGTGAAAAAAGTGACACACGAGTGACCTACCTAAGCTCGCGTTATAAACACTAGTAGGGAACTAGGCAGTTTCCTAGGCTAGGCTGTCTACTTACTTATGTACTTAGCTGCTTCCATATATTATTGAGTTACACGAAATATCGTTATGAAATGATTATAAGAGCAATAAATGGTAGGTACCTACGTAGTAAGATTTAAGTTCATTATAATTTACTTTATAAGTAAGATTTTGTAGTACACAATGAGATGGTTGATACTCGTAATGGCGCCGATTCCCTTTGTTCACAAACTAAACTAATTTTAAGTTCAGTGCATCTTTTTCTTTCTATTTCATTTAGAAAAGGATGGAAGATAAATATTAGTTTAGTCCTGTCAAATTAGTCAGCGCCTGATGTAAATTAACGTATTTTTAGTAGCCAAGTTTTTAATCACGCCTAAACTTGTGTATTTTTTAGTTATTTTTTAGTTTAGTCCTATCATAATTTGATAGGACTAAACTAAAATTTATCGTCGGCCCTTTTCTTAATGAAATAGAAAGCAAAAGATGCACTGAATTTAAATTTAGTTTTAATTAAGTAACGTTTGCAGAGCCGTTCGACATCAGATGGGTGACCAAAAGAATTTTTATTTCGAGTTGCTCCGTGCTGTAAGTAATGGGGACGTTAATAAGCTGAAAAAATATATTATAATTACTCGTCAGCTGTTTTTTGCATTTTGGTTGAGTAGTTAGGTGTTGAAGTTCGTAATGATTGGTGTTTGGTAACCTTCGACGGCAGCAGCTGGTTTTTTTTTTAATAATATATAGGTATAATATTTACAATCACAAAACTAGAAAGAAACTCAAGTAGGTGATGTTGGGCAGGTAGGATGAAATTAGAATCAGTAGGCGGGCAGCCCTATCGCGTGTTTACATACTGCGCCGCTGTAGGTACATATTACAAGGCCAGAGGCCGAGTCACTCTACTGGTAGATATTTATACTGTGCCGCAGTCGTCATAAGTCGGAAGAATGTGTTCGGCGCGACAGTTATTTCTGCACGACCTCATTTACTTATAAATATTTTTATACTCGTGGTCGTGGCTAAGTAATAAAAGCCGCACAGGTCGATCCATCAAGTTGAGCTACGCTTGCCGGGTTTGGTCCGTGGATGGGTGACCATCTTTACCTACATACCGAGACTTCTCCGTGCCTCGGAAAGCACGTTAAGCCGTTGGTCCCGGCTGTACATTCGTGGATCTTTGACAGTCGTTACGGGTAGTCAGACGCCTGAAAGTCTGACAACCAGTCTAATTACCGAGGGGTATCACTATCATATTACCCAGTAACTGGGTTGTGGAGGTCAGATAAACAGTCGCTGCATGTAAAATACTGGTATTCAGCTGCATCCGGTTAGACTGGAAGCCGACTCCAACATAGTTGGGAAAAGGCTAGGCAGATTGATTGGTTGATTTTTTATGTTTTAGAATATCCTCGTAAACTTAGCTAAGAACCGATGTAATTCTGATTGATAGTATCTATAGGATATAATTGATTTTCAGACAGCGGGACATACAGGGTTATTGGAAACACCAGTAACCTCTTAAGGGGTCATTGTACTCATCATTATGAACAACTTTTACTATGTGTTCAGTATATTTATGTTCACATAATTCGTCAAAATGTTCTGAACAGCTGATTTTTTTTTTGCGATTTCAGATTTGGTCCCATAGTAAAAGTTGTTCATAATGTCATGTACAATGACCCCTTAGGTAAGAGGTTACTGGTGTTTTACCAATAACCCTGTATAACCAACTGAAACAGCTGTCATTGAAATAGGACCACCGCGCCGTGACAAACAGTCCAACGTGTTCTCAGAGGCATCGACATTGAAATACAGAACCGTTACAGCAAGGCAAGCACAGACCAACAGAGGCACAGAGCCATCTATCCGCTTCGTTACAAAACTACGAGAAAGAGAATCAGTAAGCTTATTCCTAAGCAATAAATCATCTCTTAAGCCAATAGATAGCGCATCTACACGTCTAAATATACCATACCAATCCTACGCAAGTTCAACTGCAGCCAAAACCTAGTTAACAAAATTATTTATAGCCGCTGTTTACTCCCGGTTTGTTGATGTTATTTTTCGCCACATCAGTATCATAGTCTATAATTTGCATTTGAAATACCATAAAATCCACAGTTTTATTGGTTCGATTAAATATGATAACATTGACTCGACACGGAATCTAAATCTGTCTGGTGGACCCGGACAAATTGACATTGATTGCCATAGTCATTGACCTTACATTTGGCACAATATCTTTATATTGGCTACATTTTGTTTGAGTAGTAATTCGGTCAAAAGTATATATATTATGTATGTGTTACATAAGAATTAAGTACGCTTGCCCTTCCTGTATTATTTAACCTTATAAGTAGGTATCGTCATCCTCCAGCTCCCTATAATAGTCTATAATTTATTTGTGGTCTCCGCAGCATATCCTCAACTTTCTAAACCTTATAAGTACCTATGGAGTTTAACACTTTCAAGGACACTTAACGACCATAGCCGTAATAACAATAAAACTTCAATTGTGTCTCGTTCAATGTCCTCGAAAGTGTAACCTAAGTTCTGTTATAGTGGCAGGCTTTATATTGTTGGGAGGATATTAATTATAATCGTTGATAGACAGGATGAGCCATTCTGTGTTGACTATGAAATACACTCACCAGCAATAAAAATGGCCCAAGCCACAAACTAAACCTATTTCGTTTTTGATTTCCTTTGTGATTTTTTAATGAGAATAGATGCCCGTAGCTTTCCAAATTGGTTTAAGTGAATAATTTTACGTTAGGTAAGTTTGACTTTTGTAAAAAAATATGCCAAAACTGTTTTAAAGTTCTCCAGGAATGTAAGTTGAAATGATGTTTTTTTTTTTTTTACTTTCATGCTGTAATATTTTCTATTTTACAACTATTTATTGATCTGTAGGTTATGTTGATCTGAGAGAAAAATAGAACATAGGTACCACGTAGTGCTAAGTATTCCTCTTGGTCCTGCTTGGTAATCGTCGAAGGGCGAATTCAGGGTCAGGAGTCAATGACAAAGTCAAGTCAAAGTCAAAGCGTTTATTGCGAACTAAGTGTACAATGTTGGTGTTATGTTAAGTTAGTACTTTTGACTTAGCAGCCTTTTACGAGCATTGCAATTTTATTATATCATCCTAGATTAGCATGCATTAAACATTACTATTACTGAATTATTTACTTTTATAATTTATTTATTTAACAATTATAGAGGACTAACAGCTACATTAAAACAATATAGTTATGGAATAGTAAACAGTGAGCCAATAATAAGTCCTCACGTTTAGAAACGGGAAAAAAAATTAAGTGAACACATACATACCTAATATAAAAAGAAAACAGTTCAAAAACCAAATACACATCTTTACACAATATATTACCTCTATATAGTCTATGTTGAATACAAATATAACACATAATCGCATAAATAAGGCAACATTAAACACAATGAGATAGACAATGGTCAATGAATTACAACTTGGTACAGTTTAATTTAATGTTAACAGTTGAATTTATTTTTTGAAAAGAGGTCAAGGCTTAGGCGTCTTCTGACTGTGACCACACTTGGGGGGTAAAGGGGTTACACTGGTTGTTGAAGGTTCTGCTTGCACGCACAATACATGAGTTTTGCCTATAATTTGTTGAGCTTAACGGCACCCGTAATGGCGGATTAAACCGAGTTTTAGACGGAACGTTTAAGTTAATTTTGGATAAGAGATCGGGGCCATCAATTTCATTGTTTAAAATTTTAAACATTAGAATGCAATCAGAGATCTCACGGCGAGTACTTAATGGAAGTAAATGAAATTTTCTACACAGATTGTGGTAGTTCTCTCAATGATACGGGATCCTCTGATGAAAGCACAAATACTTGATAAACCTTCTTTGGATACCCTCTATTCTATCAACATATTTATTGTAACATGGGTTCCAAATTTCAGACGCATACTCTAACCTACTCCTCACAAAAGTGCAATATAGGATTTTAAGGGTTTTTGCTTTAGTGAAACACTATGAGAGTCGCATGATGAATCCCAACGATTTAGACGCCTTGGCCACTATGGCATCCACGTGAGACTCAAAAATGAGTTTAGAATCATGAAAAACCCCTAAATCACGGATAGAATTGCACCGAGGTAGTACCTGACCATTCAGTGTGAATCATAATATTACAATTAAATCGAGAAATTATAGTTATGTCAAAATTTTATGTCAATAATAATTAATTTAATACAATTATTCAGTAATGTTAATGTCATACTTTATATATAAAGAATTTTTATATATGAACTTTATATATATAAAGAAATAGGATAGCCTATCTTATTATATGTATAGGAAAGATCGCCACTTTTGTCATGAGAGAAAATCGTCATTTTAAGCTAGACTCTAAATATTCTTTTACCGAGTAGAATCTAACATTTTTGGATTAGGTATAGTTTTAACCTTTTCTGGACTATCGTTACTGATTTTTCAGCTTTAAACATGTTGGGCAACTTATTATATATTTTATTGCCATGTAATAAGGTCTATCACTTAGCATTTTAATTCTTGAGGATGGAGTAGATATCCTCTTTTTATGGCGAGGGTTGACGTTGTGCGTATCTTCTACTTTAGTGAACAAATACGCAAATGTCAAGTACGTATATTGACGGCAGAGTTAGAATCTGGTATTTTATGAGGTATGGTTTGCAGCTTTCCATTATTATCTATCTGAGCAAGCATTCTTATACACTTTACTACTTTTTACGTTAACACTATTTCCCCATAGCATGACGCCATATCGCAGCCATGAGTGTGCGTATGCGTCGTAAGCAGCCATAGCTGTTTGTGTGGGGAGTTTGTTGCGCCACTTCTTCTCCCCAGCTAAAGCACTAGGAAGTGGTGAAGGGCGGGCGTTTTGGGGGACTGTCTTATGTAATTTTGACGTTCAAAAAGTACTGATTCTCAGCCTAGTTTGAACAAATGACTTTTGATTTGATTTGATTTGATTTGGTTAGTGCATTGTTTAATTTGAAAAAGAGCATAAGAGAATTTGTGGAGTTTTGTTTTTATATGTCCTACGTGTGACTTGTTAATGTGCGTGTCAATATTTATGCCAAGTAGTCTAAATGTACTAACTTCTTCTTAATTAATTCCCAAGGTGTGGTTTGGAGAGTACCTTGTAGGTATATGTAGATTAGTGTTATTTACATTTCCACACTTGATTAATATTGAAATATCGTCTGCAAATAATACTGGTAAAGCGTTTTCTTTATCTTATGTTTTAGGATGGCCATTAATATAGATTAAAAATAGTGGGCATCCTAATACACTTTCTTGTGGGATAGAGCAAGTAATTTGTGTTTCTTGTGATCGTAGTGGTTTTGATCTCATTTTTACATGGTCGTCATTTTAAGTTTGTACTATTTGTGTCCTATTATGTAAATATGATTTGAACCATGAATAAGCTGGTCCTCATACGCCGCAACCATATAGTTTAGTGAGATCATAAAGGACCTTGTCGTATGCTTTTGTCATTTCTAGTAGTAGCCAATTATTACAATAATACGTCGTGGTGGGGCTTGCCCGCTCCGAACTTTATGTCTGTGCCGGTAGAGTTTACTTTGCCGGAACGGGTCTATGATGAGGAGCCAGACCAAGAGAGATACAGAAACCCGCAGGGCAGCATGTGGCGAGCTGTTGGGCAGTAGCGACCCCACGGACCCTATCTCCCGGGAGAAATCTTGTCCTCATCTTTGGCTTGCCTTTATTGGCCGGCTGGAGTGAACACTGACGAGGAACAGAGCTCCCACCTCTTTCTTGCCTTTATTGGCCGGCTTGAGTGGAAATTCGCAAGAGCAAACGTGCTTGGATGAAGAAAGTATTTCAGTAGGTAAGGTGCTGATAGGGCTCTTGACCGTACTTCCGGGATTGTCTTGATAGCCGTGGAATACCTCTCCACTCTTCAAGCACCTCAGGAAGTGTTGCCTCCTTGTCACTACGTCACTATGTACTAGCGGCCGTTTCCAGGGGCCCATTATTGAATGTGCAAGTCACCCCCTGCAATTTTATCCGTGTATAATATATAACATTGGTCAGCAGGGGACATAGTTCTTCCATAGTTCACGTTACCCAATCCACTTTAGCCACCCAGACCCATAGTCCAATATGTTTTGTTTCCACAATAGTCCTGCACCAACCGGGGTTGTCCTTGGGTGCACTTGCATAGTGCATACAGGGATAATCGTCGGTTGGTGCCTCCTTATCATTTAAAATTATTTAAGAGGCCTCTGCGAGTTGGCTTCGGCTCCTCGTACGCCTTCCAAAGGTCCGGGACCCCAGGGTCCCGAGAATTGTAAAAAAAATAAAAAAAAAATAATAATAACCTGGGACATTTTCACACACGGTCATCTGATCACAAACTAAGCAGAGCTTATACTATGGAAACCAGATAACTGATATACTACATATACTACTTTTTTTTTTGTAAATACACACTTGATAATTACACCCAGACTCAGGACAAACAGACATGTTCATGCACACAAATGTTTGTAGTGGATGGGAATCGAACCCACGACCTGCGGCGTGATAGGTGGTATCTTTGTCTTAACCAACCACGCCAACTGACCTGTCAAATACAATATACAGGGTGTCCGGTAATGAATGGATAACCTTGAAATGTCTTATAGTATAACTTATGGCCGTTCAGAAAAAAAATTGAAACAAAATATATCATAAGTAGTACCTAAGTTATGATTTTTTTAAAAGAAAGGTCTAATTTTTTTTACCTTGTTTTACTTTTATGAACACTACGATCAGAAATGAATGGATTCCATCGGTTTGTTGTTATTTTATTATTATACACGAACTATGCTAATAGATAAACAGTCAATAGTATGACTAGCTATTGCACTTTTTTATTAAAAAATTAGCAGATTAATTAATTTTAGAAAAACTTTGCAAAATTTATTTTTTAAACTATGTTTAAACATCTTGGGTATAAAAAAAATGTATGAATACATGAGTGGCCAATAATTTTAAAATAATGTCACTTTCAAGTAGATTTTATAATGGTACAATTCATAAATGTATCTACAATAAATAGTGAATTATTGCGATTAATGTAGAAAAGGAGAAAATTTTACTAAATATCAAAATTTGTAATATGGGAACATTTTTTAAATTTAATTGTACCTGAACTTTGGGGATTAATAAAAAACAACATTTAACATAAACAACACTTTATTATCATTCGTTTATAATAAATGTTCAAACTGCCGGCCTCCCACTCTTATGCAGGCCCTACATCTACGGATAAATGATCTACGGAGCAGTCTTGTGTACCGTCGTTCACTAATTTTTGATGCGGCTGCTCTGACTCGTCTTCTTAATTCTTCTAAAGACCTTATAGGCTTACAGTATACTTCCTCTTTAAGGCAGCCCCAATAAAAAAAATCCAATGGATTTAGGTCCGGTGAACGTGGAGGCCACAAAATTGGCCCTAGCCGCCCGATCCATCTATCTGGGTACGTGTTATTTAAAAATGCACGAACAGATACAGCATAATGCGCAGGACAGCCGTCATTTTGCAACCAATATGACTCCCTCAGCTCCTCGGGCACTTCTTCTAATAAATTGGGGAGATCATTTTGAAGAAACTCCAAATAACTTTGCCCTGTTAAATTCCCCGGTAATTCAAATGGCCCGATTATTATTCCACTTAATATTCCAGTCCAATAATTGATTTTAAATTGGTATTGGGATCTATCTTCACGCATAAGATGGGGATTTTCTAATTCCCAACCGTGTAAATTATGAAGATTCATGTATCCATCTCTTTTGAATGTTGACTCGTCGCTCCACAGAATTTTATTAAAAAATTGCGGGTCTTCTTCGATTTTTGCCAGCATTTGTCGGCAAAAACGCAATCTAGCTGCATAATCTCTTGGTTGGAGAGTTTGCACGCGTGTAACGTGGTAAGGGTGGAATTTATTTTTTTTCAAAATATCGTGCATGGTCGATTTTCCGATACCTGTGCGTCGAGCTATTGTTCGTGTAGAGGTAGAAGGATCGTTTTCGACTTCCTCAAGCACGGCTTCTTCTACATCAAGACGAGCGATTCTTCCACTGCTTGTACCACCGACACCACTACCAGGCAATCTTCCTTCGGAGTAACAACCGTGGACACGAATAAATACGCGGTAGTCTGGGTGGCGCGCATTAGGGTATCTCTCCCTATAGAGCGCTGCAGCTGCATTTGCGTTACCTCTGCATTCTCCATAAATGTAATGCATATTTGCATATTCTTGTGCCGTATACTGACGTGGCATTTTGATACACAAAAACACAAAAGTCCAGTTTAGTCCAAAAACAAACCAAATCGTCGCAAATATCACCAAACAAAACAAGTCCAAATCAGTAAGCAAAACGAATAGTCCAATAAAATAGCCACGTGGTCGTTTTAACACTGATTCAAAGTAAATCACGATAATTGCAAACGGAAACTAAATAAACACATGCGAAGTCGAGCAAGTCGAGAAACGCACTAAAAGTATGAGTGCTTACCTGATGTTTTACATTTATTTCCTCTCTCTCGCACCTAGCCGATTCAGACCCTCTTTGTCTAACATAACACAAAAGAATGACAGCACGGCGTGCGCGCAGGTAGCAAATATGAAGGTCACACGACCCATTTCACGCTTTTAAAGTAACTATTTTAATCATTATGAGTATTTGTAAATTTCTGACAATTTGGTTTCAATACGCAATTTTTATTCACTACAAATTCCTTAAATGTATTTTTGATTAATCTTCAGTGGTCAGAAGCAATTTAATTTAAAAAAAGTTCCTACATTACTTTTGACATTTGGTAAAATTTTCTCCTTTTCTACATTAATGGCAATAATTCACTATTTATTGTAGATACATTTATGAATTGTACCATTATAAAATCTACTTGAAAGTGACATTATTTTAAAATTATTGGCCACTCATGTATTCATACATTTTTTTTATACCCAAGATGTTTAAACATAGTTTAAAAAATAAATTTTGCAAAGTTTTTCTAAAATTAATTAATTTGCTAATTTTTTAATAAAAAAGTGCAATAGCTAGTCATACTATTGACTGTTTATCTATTAGCATAGTTCGTGTATAATAATAAAATAACAACAAACCGATGGAATCCATTCATTTCTGATCGTAGTGTTCATAAAAGTAAAACAAGGTAAAAAAAATTAGACCTTTCTTTTAAAAAAATCATAACTTAGGTACTACTTATGATATATTTTGTTTCAATTTTTTTTCTGAACGGCCATAAGTTATACTATAAGACATTTCAAGGTTATCCATTCATTACCGGACACCCTGTATAAACGACAAACAATATGTTTCTCGTTTATATATTGTAGCACTTGTTAATCATATTTATAAACTGCTAATATTGTTGATCTACATTTTTCATTTACAAAACTGACTAATCAACGAAACTGGCAAAAAGAAACTGATGAGGGAGGGAAACTAGTGATACGCTCTGTGTCTTCATTGAATTTTTATATCCCCGCTGCCATGTTTTCAAAACATGGTGTGATGTTTATATTTTACATTCAAAATATTAACGTTTGTCATGCAGTCGCTAATACGCGATATAAATAAATAATAAATAAATAATATCCTGGGACATTTCACACACGGTCATCTAATCCCAAATTAAGCAGAGCTTGTACTATGGAAACCAGATAACTGATATACTACATATACTACTTTTTTTTTTTGTAAATACATACTTATATAGATAATTACACCCAGACTCAGGACAAACAGACATGTTCATGCACACAAATGTTTGTCCTGGATGGGAATCGAACCCACGACCTGCGACATGATAGGCGGTATCTTAACCAACCACGCCAGCTGGCCTGTCCCACGCCAGCTGGCCTGTCATACCTACATTACCTGATATACCTACATTATTTACAGTGTGTGGTCTCTTACACACTTTTTCAATATACCTATTGTTTTACTTGTAGAAAAAAGTCTCTGCCAGCGATTGTTTCTCCTTCCACGTATAACCCGTCAACCTTCAAAGCAAGAGTGAACAGGCATCTTCTGGGCATGCTCGTTCTATCATAGACCTCATCCATCGCTTTCCACCAAGCGAGATTGAGGTCAAAAGCTGGCCCATTTCGCAATAAAAAAATACAAATTGACAGAATTTATATTTATGCCGCAGCCTACTAACATGGGAAAATACTATATCTCTTTAGACTTTTAGACAGAGTCGAGTTGTACAAATATGTACCCATGAGCGAGTCCAATAGGGTTTGAAATTTGTACGCGAAAGAAGTCCCGACCAATTATCATTAGGTACTCACTGGGTTTATATACTTAGGAGTAATGTTTACCTGTAACCACGGCATGTGACTGATGTGTCATAATGATTAAATATGTTTGCAGTTAGTGGTTTAAAAAAAAAAAAAAACATTATTGTTCTCAGTTTCTTAATTCAGAAGATATTCACATTCATCTTATGTAAGAATATTTGTGTAAAACAAACAGATCTCTAAGATACCATAACGTACCTACACTTAGAAATAGCCTTGGTGCACGCTACACGTGCAATCCATTTTAAAATGCGTTGAGCAGACAATGGACAACTTGTCCTCTGACAATTTGTCCGCGACGATAGAACGTATGGAAATCTATGCATTAACGCACATGGAAGAGAAAACGACCGTTCCGCCGATGCTTGCTGGATGAGCTCTCTTGCGGTCATTCGCGGGCAAAAAAAGTACCAAAGACAATGTTATATCTCCTAGTGATTAAAGTAATGAAATACGAGTATCAAACAAGTTCTTCGCATTATTACCAATCACATGTGTGCAATCAGAGGTCGACTATCTTTAAGGCGCTAAGCAGTTGATGGACAATTTGACCGCGGACAATTTGTCTGCGACGATAGAACGTACTGGTAATCTATGCAATAATGCACACGTAGGACAAATATACTCCCAGGATTTCCATAATATTACAAATTGTCCATCGTCTGCCCAGCGCTTAAGACATTCGACAACTTGTCCGCGACGATAGAATGTATGGAAATCTATGCATGGAATAGAAAGAAATGGAAGAGAAAACGACCGTTCCGCCGATGCTTGCTGTATGAGATCTCTCGCGGTCATTCGCGGTCAAAATGTGCGGCTTCTGCTAAGGGCCGTAGGTAACTAAGAACCAAAGACAATGTTATATTATTATCTCCTAGTGATTAAAATAATAAAATATCAAATAAGTTCATGGCATTATTAATTAACCAATCACATGTGTGCAATCTGATTCCACACAATGTAATTGGTCGATTATTAAAGATATAATTATTTAAGTACACGTGGAATACTGTCGCCTCTCCTTTGCCATAACTTGCAACACTTTGTTTCTATTAGATGAAGCCAAATGCGTAGTAGCCACTTTTTTATATACCTACACATAATTATGTGTACATATTATTATGTAATATAAGAATAATTCCGGTATCTTTGCATTTCCTTGATTAAAGCGCCAAGGCGTTTATTTGATTACAATATCAGCACATTGCGCTGTGAAATAGAAATTGATTGATAGACATTGATGGCTAGTTACTGATGGATGGATGAAGATCGCAAACGTATAGAAATTAGCTTTCGCCCGCGGCTTCGCCCGCGTGGAGGTCGGTAATTATCCCACGGGAACTTACTACCTGGATGAAAGTATCTTATGTGTTAATCTAGGTAATAAACTATTTATGTGCCAAATTTCATCCAGATCCGTTCAGCCGTTTTTGAGTAATAAACATCCAAACTTTCTCATTTATAATATTAGTAAGATTTCCTGTACATTAAATAAAATATGAATCATAGTCTAGACGTTGTTTCGTTAGTTCCCAGATTAAATGAAACCTTGTCTCTTTATCATTTTCATATTCAAATAATGGTTACATGTCGTTTAATAACTTCGTAGCTACTTAGTAGTTAGTGTCTAGGGAATAATGAATAGACTAATATTCATTATTCCCTAGACAGACCAGATCAATCTTCTTAGCCTTATCCCAACTATGTTGGGGTCGGCTTCCAGTCTAACCGGATGCAGCTGAATACCAGTATTTTACATGGAGCGAATGCCTATTTGACCTCTATAACACAGTTACTGGGTATTACGATACCCCTTGGTACGATTGGTTTTCAGACTTTCGGGCTTCTGACGACCCGTAACGACTGTCAAAGATCCAAGAATGACAGCCGGGACCAACGGCATAACGTGCTTCCCGAGGCACGGAGGAGTCTCGGTATGTAAAAATGGTCACCCATCCACGGACCAACCCCGTCAAGCGTAGCTTAACCTGATGGATCAACCCGTGCGGCTTTTATTACTTAGCCACGAGCTCCTCCTAGATAGACCAGAGCGAGTATCTATTAGAGATAGATGTTTTGTATCTTCAGCAATTTATCTAGATAAGCAGATTGATTGAGAATCTAAAACGCAAGTTTCTGAAACAAAACATAAAACTATTTCTGCGCTGTGTTCTCGTTAAAAATGTATTTGCAAAAACTAGCTGATGGAATGTCCGTGAGAAACATTGCTGAAAAACAATTTTTAAACTTTATTTTTACCCTATGACTTCACTGGAGAAAATGACTTTTAAGTCCACCTCAGTTTGTAAAAATTATATTATCTGCCGTCAACAAAGATGCGTAGGTGTGCTGAAAATACAATGGTAATTAGTTAGTCTAATGATAACAATATAATGTCTCAGCGCGGCGTTCACCCAGACACCTACCTCGTGTTCTACCTGTAATCTATCCATATCTATGAGTACTAAGCTAAGCCAGCAGTAGTCATATAACATTTTATACTTGAGACGAACAGAAAGACACTCTTGAGCTCTCGACCTAATCAATTTATTGTGAAAGGATTATGGGGCACTCTTGCAGAACATTACTAATTTAATTATTACTAACATTATTATGTATAACAATATTGTTTAATCCTTTGATTATGAAACTCGAGACAATTATACTGCAAATATTTAACAGTGCAATACTAATTAAATAATTAATGCAAGTCAAGCAATTACTTAACTCATGAATATGACGATGGACATATTGGCTCTTTTTGCCAATTGATTCAATCTCTATTCGGAAAAACCGGTCAAGAGCGAGTTGGACTGGCGCACCGAAGGTTCCGTACCATCCTACTAATATTAAATAATAAATTGAATATTCGGCCAGGTCTGCCTCTTAGCGTAAATGGTGTTAGTGATAAAAAGGACATTGCAAACCTCTTTAAAAATAATTTTGTTGTGAAATCGCCGTTGGGGAGCTCGCGTGTGGTGCGGGATGCTGAGGTGGGCACGCACTTTACTGCCAAAGATATGGCTAAGGTCATAAAGTCTGTGACTAAGGGAAAGTCCCCTGGTCACGACGGGCTCAGTATCGAGCATTTTCAACACGCTGGTCCTCACTTACCAAGGGTTTTAGCATCGTTATATAATTTATGTATTGGTCATTCATACTTGCCCCCCGATCTAATGACGACGATCATGGTGCCTATTGTTAATAGCAGAACAGGTGATCTTTCGGATATAGTGAACTAAAGACCTATTTCTCTAGCGACTACAGTCGCAAAAGTGCTTGATGGTCTGCTTGATACACAACTGAACAAACATCTTGTGCTGCATGATCGTTGATCGATGAGTCCGGGCCGAAACCAGTTCTGGTTTCGGCCCGGACTCTCTACAGAAAGTGCAGTTTCGTGTCTCAAGCAAACCATCAGGTATTATACAAAACGAAATATGCCTGTTTTCGCTTGCTTCCTCGATCTTTCTAGGGCTTTTGACCTGGTCTCCTACGATATACTATGGAAGAAGCTTGAGGCGGCTATAGGCTTGCCTATCGAGCTTGTATGTATCTTTAAGCACTGGTATGGATACCAGGTCAATAATGTTCGGTAGGCGGGTGTGCTATCGGAGCCATATCAAATGGATTGCGGGGTGAGACAGGGGGGGTTAACGTTCCCTGCCCTTTTCAATTTTTATATGAATGCCCTTATCGAGGCGCTTAGCAGTAACCATGTCGGCTGTCATACAGACGATGTCTGTGTTAATAACATTAGCTACGCGGACGACATGGTGCTGCTGAGTGCGTCAGTCAGCAGTATTAGGACTTTACTGACTACTTTCGAGTACGCTATAGTACCTGGGATGATATACAACGTCAAAAAAGTCAGTACATTGTTTTTGAGGCGAAGACCAAATACCAGCTTAACGTGCCCCATTCGGCTAAACGGCGTTCCCCTTGAGCGTGTGGAACAATTTAGATACATCGGGCACGTGGTCACCACCAACCTTAAAGACAATGCTGGCATTGAAAGGGAACGGAGGGCTCTGTCTGTACGAATATGATAGCCCGCAGGTTTGCACGGTGTATTACAGACGTAAAGGTGACGCTCTTTAGAGCGTTCTGTACTACCTTTTACACGTGCAGCTTGTGGGAGAATTATTCGCAAGTGGCGTATGGAGCCCTCCATGTCCAATTCAATAACGCTCTTCGCAAATTGACAAGCCCTGTCATGGCGTTGCAGTCCGTCAGGGATGTTTGTAGCGGCACATGTAGATTGTTTTTATACAATGCACAAGCGCGCGCAGCATCAATGGTGGCACGAGTCATGGCCAGCCCTAACAGGGTCTGAGCATGATAGCTGACAGAGTGGATTGTCCGTATATAATTCACTGCTGTTAGTTACATATCTCAGCGTGTATTATTGTAAACTAACCACTAGGTTTAAGAATGAACTGACCCTATGTGAGTATTGTGAGTCCGTGTCCAGTTGTTTTATTGTCTACTAGCACTTAGGTTTAAGAACAATGTTACTAACTATATGTATATGAGTCTCAGCTCGAAATAAGGCTTATTCTATTCTATTATAAAAGAGAAAGTTTGGAAGGATCTAGATTAAATTTGGCACATAAATAATTTATAACCTAGATTAACACAAAGGATACTTTTTATCCGGGTAGTACGTTCACGTGGGATAATTACCGACCTCCACGCGGGCGAAGCCGCGGGCGAAAGCTAGGCGTATATTGACAGGCAAGATGGCGTGGCTGGTTAAGATACCACCTACCATGCCGCTGGTCGTGGGTTCGATTCTCATCCAGGACAAACATTTGTGAGCATGAACATGTCTGTTTGTTCCGAGTCTGGGTGTGCGGGCGAAAGCTAGGCATATATTGACAGGCCAGATGGTGTTTGGTTAAGATACCACCTATCATGCCGCTGGTCGTGGGTTCGATTCCCATCCAGGACAAACATTTGTGAGCATGAACATGTCTGTTTGTCCTGAGTCTGGGTTGTATATAAGTATGTATGTATATCAGTTATCTGGTTTCCATAGTACAAGCTCTGCTTAGTTTGGGATCAGATAACCGTGTGTGAAAATGTCCCAGGATATTATTTTTATTATTTTAGTTGTGAAACATGAATTGTTTTTAAATTTTCATCGGCGAGGCCGATATTCATTAGAGAATTGTAACACTGCCTGCAGTGTAGAATATTGCAGTTTTAGGTCAACGCCATCTCTTGACCGATAGTGGAACTAATGTAATTATTGTAGATGATTTCTGAAAAAGTGTACCATTTAGAGACTTCTTTTTATTTTTCCTGTAATCTTTATGTTTTCTATAAACTTCTATCACATAGAATAATTTCAGATTTTTGTCTCTATGCAAACTTCGGAGATAAGGGGGAAACGGTATTTTTTTTACATTTTTCATCAAAAGTCAAAAACTATGCGGCCTAAAAAAAAGTAATAAATCTTTGAGAACGTGCAAACAGCGCTCTTTTATATGATAGGTTGAGGATATCGTGGAGTATGTTCGAGCGAAGACCAGCTGGACCTTATGGGTCGAGAAGTTGGCGTCGCGCCTCAACACGAATTTCAAGTCGTTCGTGGTGCGAGTACCGACTCAATTTATCGAGACCGTCCTCAAGGAAGAGTTTTGGCCGAAGGGTGTCGTGTATCGGCGATTCCGCGGAAGGCTACGCGACACCACGCAGCGCAATACGACGCCGACGCCGTCACTTCCTGTAGGTACAATAGTGTACCTATTAACATTATTGTGATTTTTATAAATATGTATGATAGTCTGTAAGGTATAAATGTTATGAGTCTTTGTTACCTGAAATAAATGATTTATTATTATTTCGTTTATTCATATTTTCTTTTCTTATAAAATATATTTTTAGATATTTCTTAAAAAAATATTTTAAAAAAACATTTAAAAATATATAAAATAGTAGTCCGCCGGTGTCGGGAGCAGGGTCCAAGCCACCGGTGGTTAGGGCTGCAGAGATAGGAACCTCCTCACGATGCGGGCCGTATCAAGGAGTACCTACTGCCTTCTGAATCTGGCCCTTGATCCAACCGCCTAACGAGAGCCTTGAGAGATGGCGGTCGAGGCTTTCGGCCATTGGCCGTTACGAAAATCGGCACAATGACAACCGAGCTCACATTCCATATGTCAACAACCTCGTGTGCTAAGTCGAGATATTTTATTTGTTTCTCTTTCTCAGCTTTCACGAGGTTCTCGTCATGTGGAATGGTAACATCGACTATCATTGCGCGGCGCGCTAATCTATCTATCACTACTATGTCAGGCTTATTGGCGACAATAGTCCTGTCAGTAATGATAGACCGATCCCAGTACAACGTCACATGGTCATTTTCGAGAACTGGGTCGGGCACATACTTGTAATATGGTACCTCAGATTCCACAAGTTTATATTTCAAAGCAAGTTGCTGGTGAATAATCCTGGCGACTTGGTTATGCCTGTGCAAGTACTCGCCGTTAGCCAGACGAGAACAACCAGAGATAATATGTCTGATGGACTCACCCGGACGGTGACATGCCCGACACACGTCCACCGTCCCGTCCCTCATAATATGTTTCCGGTAGTTATTCGTTAAGATAACTTCGTCCATAATTGCACAGACGAAACCTTCAGTTTCCCCGAAAAGGTCACCAAAACGTAGCCAGGATACGGACGCTAAGAAATCTACACCGGGCTCATGAAGAGCCCGATAGAAGCGCCCGTGAAGCTCCTTGCTTTGCCATATCCCCTTGCGGTCATCGGTAGTAAGTACTACAGGTTTGCGCCAGTTCCCTTTAGCCATGGAGAGCGGGGTGAGCCCCTTGTCTACTGCGACCACATCACGGTGCATACCCAATTCGGCTTTTAAAAAATATTCCCTGAGGCTGCACATTTCGCGGTTGTGTAGGGTCTTCGCATTTAAAAAGCCTCGACCCCCGCACTTCCGCGGAATGTACAGTCTCATTACCGATGATCGTGGGTGATGCATCCGGTTTGCGGTCAGCAGTGTACGGACCCTCCTATCCAGGGCGTCGAGTTCGGTCTGAGTCCATTTGAGTATGCCGAAAGAGTACATCAAGACCGGCATGACCCAACCGTTGAAGGCGCGCACCTTGTTTCCACCTGAAAGAAGACTACCTAATACCTTCTTCAGGCGGCCAAAGAAGCGCTCCTTCAACGATTGTTTCATGTCAGCAACGTTGATACCTAACGCTTCCGACATACCCAAATACTTATAGCTTTCCGATGAAGAGAGGGATCTAAGGTTTATGGAATCCGAGAGTTGAATTCCCTCGGATTCCATAATCTCCCCTCGCTTTACATGCATGACTGCACACTTGTCCACACCAAATTCCATACTGATAGCGCTACTGAAAGTTTCAGTTACCTTCAGTAGCTCCATCAGTCGCAATTTGTTGGGGGCAAAGAGTTTCAAGTCATCCATGTAGAGGAGGTGAGATATGACCTGACCGCCTCTCCTCAACCGATAGCCTAGACCTGAATCCTCTAGCAGTGTACTTAGAGGATTCAGGGCTAAGCAGAACCAGAGTGGACTCAAACTGTCGCCCTGAAATATTCCCCGTTTAATCCATACAGGCTCATCATTCCCCTGGATCTGTCGACACCCAGGATAGCGAAGGACTGTCCTCCATTGCCCCATACACGACTCAAGGAAGGTGCGTAGAGTTGCATCTATCTTGTACAACTCCAGCACCCTCATTAGCCATGTATGTGGCACCGAGTCGTAGGCCTTCTTATAATCTATCCAGCATGTCGACAGATCCTTGCGGGATCGACGAACCTGTTGGCTTATGGCCATGTCGATGAGGAGTAGCTCCTTAGTACCACGGGACCCGTTCCTACATCCATTTTGAGAGGCAGACATAATCAAGTTACTCTCAATGTGAGTATTAATTTTCGCTCTCAAAATGGATGTAAGAAGTTTATAGATCGTCGACAAACATGTGATCGGTCTATAATTCTTGGGTCCCGCGGGACTACCTGACTTATGGAGCAGGTGGGTAACGCCTGTTGTTAGCGATACTGCGGTAGCGACCCAGACTCTAAGGATGACTGGAATTGAGATGCCAGGCGAGTGTGTGAACTAATTAGCCATTTCAACCAAAAGTTGTGTAGTCCGTCCGGTCCCGGTGATTTCCAATTCGGTAATGGACGGACTGCTCTGGCTACGTCTAATGGCGTAATGAAAACTGCTTCCATTTCTGGTATAGTTCCACACACTCGCTCGATATCCTGCATCCAGCCAGCCTCGGCGTGACAGACGGGTACCGACCAGATGCTGCGCCAGAATGCACTCGTGGTGGCATCATCCGGGCGGCACGCGTTCGTCACATTTTGTTCAGGTCGCTCCCAAGCTCTATATACCCACCTTTCATCGCTCTGGAACATGCGATTCTGCGTGTATCGATCAACTCGCCGCTTATACCGCCGAATACGGCTCGCCCATGCACAAACTTTCTGCTTCAGGAAGTCGATGCACTCTGTGACACGGGACATATATTCTGGAGGACTGATTCCAGTCACCGAGAATGCCCGCCTTACAAAGCGCATCACTCGTGGTCGTGTATTGCCCTCCCTGAAGCAGTATAGTTTGCCGATGAGTACCCTGGCCCCATCGATACGACGCTCGATCCTGCATTGCCAGGCTGGTACGGCTGGTTTTGGTCAAGTAGCTTCGCTACAGTTTGGAAACTTGACGTTAGCTAAACGACATGCCGCAACAGCCGCGCAATACAGGATCGAGTGTGTATCAACGAGATCCTCGCTGCTTTCGAAAAAATTCTTAAGTTGCGAGTCCAGGGCACACACCAGCCCCTGGGCGGCGGGAATCGATAGCCGATTCCCGGCCACCGTAGGCGCGGGCTTGCGGACGGTGAGTAGTGGGTAGCTCGCCGTCCGGTGAGGACCAGGCCCGGGTCGACGGCGCGTTGTGTTCCACGCGCGCCTCAAAGAGATGTCAGCAAGAGATGGGGTCCAATAGGGCCGATGCCGCTGGGGTCGCGGGTTGTTTGAAAAAGATACCGTGGCCCTGGCATAGGCAACTGAAGGAACACGGGTGGGTTTTAGTCAGTAAAAGTCTGACACGCCCTTCCGCTCCACCCAGAGCGGGAGAAGTTATTTGATGATTTCCCATCCAAAAAAAAAAAAAAAAAAAAGGGCACACACCAGCGCCCTATTTTTTTGTGCATAGGTAGGCGTGGTAATCGGGGTCTAAGTTCGGTCGGAGTGGACCTATACTCGCTAAACGCATCCTCCAGTGCGCCCCTCAAACGGACGTTGCAGTGGCTACTTACTGTGGCAACCGTATCATCCTCCTCTTCAACAACATGATTGGACCGCGGCGGGATTACATCAATTGTTGAAGTTTGTACCGCGGTTTGTGTCGAAGTTGGGGCGATATGGTTGTTCAGTACCTCTGAGCGCAGCCTATCAAGTGCGGCATCGTCCAACCTACGATTACGTTGGATGACCCGCACCTGATCCGATAGTCGTTGGGCCGAGACGTTGACGGTTGGCTCTAGTTCCTGAAACAGAGACAGCATCCTAACACGGTACGCAGCGAGGTTAGTTCCCCCCTCTGTAGACCAGTAATATGCGCGCATGACGTTCTCGTTCATAGACTGAGTCCATCTCATGCGCTGCACACAACCACCGGTAGCGGGGACCCGGCTCGGGGCCGGACGGCCCCTAAGACCCAAGCTCCTCGGTGGCCGGCCTCTCCCCTGCCGACGTACAGGTGTTGGCGACGTCGGCGAGGAAAAATACTCGAGCGAAGAGTCCGGAGGTGGTGGGCGTGCTCGTGAAGCTGCTCTTGTCAACATTATTTTGTTTTCATTTCATTTCCTTGTATCTTGATTTTATCGGAGGTGACATGACAGATGTCACCTCCGATTCGGTATTTTCAGGTTATTGCGTAGCTGGTTTATTACTTGCATTTTGGTATTTTTTAGATTGTAATTTTGCTTCAAAAGGTATTACGTTTGTTTCAATTACTAAACTAATAAAACACTGCGTCTAAAATTAATAAAATATATGAAAATGATGAGAACAAATTTTTGATATGTTGACTTTAGTGTTGTCAGCTTATTACTTATTATTATTATTATTATAAGTGTTCCCTTTTATCATTTTGGTACGGAACCTGTACATCCACCCTCAACAAACGTCACGTAAGGCCGCAATATTGTCAAGGGTGTGACGGTACATGGAAATATATGATAAGTTAAGGAACCTACAAAGACCTACAAGCCTAACAGTCCCTAGCCTACCATATACTTAGTGTGTGATAAATAAATATATAGATAAGTACAGGATGTCTGCACCATGCGACCTAAGGTAACAGACGGATAGTAGACAGGAATACCAGGTTCGGGAAGGGTACACTCACTGCCAGTCACGCAGACTCACGAGACTGATCGGAGATGGCTAAAGGTGTCTTGGCCACAGTGAGGGGTAATGAGACAAGAATATAAAATTCAAATCTGATTTATTTACAAAATGTTCTGCTTATATACTAGTTTCTCTTAACACACACTATTATACTTAATTCTATGTGTCCTATGCGTGCAATATGCAACCAAGTCAATATTTTAACTGGACCGCATGAGGCAGGCAGAGTGCTGAGTCAATGTCCAAAGGTAACATTGAACATTCTGGCGACTCTCAGGAACGGGACTCCAATTGGTACAACTCGATGGTCTCGTATGGTCTGGCCTGGCCTTGTTCAGTTTGTTGTGACGGGGTGGGCACGCTGTGTGGAATGCCGTACCGTTGTGGAGTTTGTCGCGGGTGTGGTGGGCAGTTTGTTGGTTGCTGCATAGGTGGCGTAGTCTTCCTTCTTGCTGCAATGGTGGCTCGAAATTTGTTCAATACCTGTGGACCGAAATAAATTAAAACACATGCTAAACTTATAATGACAAGTGAGGTGCTAATGCTGGCGATGTATGTATGTGATTGTAGTTGTTTCCAAATTGTGTTGTCTAGCTGAGTTTGTAAATTTGTTTCCGAAGTGAGTAAATGGTCGAAAACTCCCTTTGACTTGTCTAAAACTAATTCTTCCTTGGATATGTCTTTTATATGTGTTGGTAGGATTTGCGTATTAATGGAGAAGTTCGTCGTTTTGGAATAAGACGCTAGTACTGTTATAGTCGTTGTCCTTTTTGCAGCAAGTATGTTGTTTAGTGTTTTAATGACACAATTCTCAGAAATATAGAGAACTCCGACATCTTGTATCGTTATTTCTTGTCTTTGGCCGTCACACACAATCGATATGGCAACCGATTTTGTTGCAATGAAGAGCCAGGTGTTTTGCATGTATAATTGTTTCCATACAACATCTGTCGAAATTTTGAAGGTCTTTGACGTGCATTGGGTGTGGGTGTCGTTCTCTGTTCTGAAGAGTTGTTCAATTATGCAATTTTTATTTAATTGCATGTTCTTGACAGCTACGGGATAGCAGACAAACTCTGTGTTACTTTGAAGGCAGTCTTTAAATTCGTCTTGATTTAATTCAAAGTAGCGCTCGTTGTTGTAATCGAAACCCATGAATGTCTGCTGTATCGTTAAACACTCGAAAGATCCATCTGTTTTCCTTTCTGGAATTGGCGTTACGTGTATCAGAGTATACTTTGTGATGTCGTGTATTGGGAAGTACGCGTACACTCTTATGTGCGTAGTATTAACATTCATCTCTGTTTGTATTATCTGACCCTGAATAATTTTTAAGTTTGATGGTAGTTTTTGATTAGCCATTTGTATAATTTTGCTAATGTGTTTTGGTGTTAGTATACTGTATATAGTGGTTTTTTGTGAATAAATTTCAAGTAAGCCTTTATAATAGTCCATAATTTCGTTTATAAAATTGTTTGCTAACTCGTAGGTTTGCATTACTTGTATCTTGATATGATTTTTGTCAATCGATTTATACCAAACATTGTGGTTATTCATGAACGATATTGCTTCATTTAGTTTTGCTTGGAACTTCTCTAACTTCTTCTGGATTTGTTCTTCAGTTTGGTTTACACCTGCGATGGTGGATATCATTATCTTTGTTTGATGATTGGCAGCGTCTATAAGCTTCTGCTGATTGTTATTTAATGTTTCTATGTCCCTGTATACTTCATCATTAACTCCGAATACCGATGTTAAAAGTTGTCCCAAGAGACCTCGTTTCTTCCTAGTTTTCTTTATCTCTGTTAGGTATTCCTTTGTTGTCTCAAATTTTGCTTTTTCTTCATTTAAATGGTGATAAAATTCATTGCAATGCGTTTCATCCATGATGTATTGAGTGTCCTTACAAAGTTGTTGAAATTGTGTTGTTATTTTTTCGATCTTCTTTTGGTCTAGTTCCAAGCTTCCTCTCTCGTAATCAGTTTCAATTCTAAACGTTCCTCGATTAATAGTTGTGGTTCCAATGTCTTCAACGTATAGCCCTGGCTTTAAATTTTTTAATGTGTATGTGGGCGTAGTCGATACGGTGCCGATTAATAAAATAAGCATTGTCTGAACTAGTAAACCCTTTAGCCAACTTTTCGATGATCGTATACCTTTTTTGTTTATTGTGGCTGTTGACATGTTACATTGCGTAGACGTTTGCATGTTTTTGCTAGTTGTTTCAATTTCTTCGTTTTCGTTCACAGGGAGCGGGATCAACGTGTGAATTGATCTTTTATGACAAGCGCCTGTTGATTTTTGAAGAGTTACCACTCTAACTACACCATCATTTCCCGGGTGTACTTCTGTGATTTTTGCTAATGGCCATTTACTTGGATTTATATTGTCGTCTTTTATTAGTACTACCGTTCCAATTTTAGCATTTTCATGTGCTTGTTTCCATTTGTATCTTTGCTGTAGTTGATGAAGATAGTCTTTTGTCCAACTGTTCCAAAAATCTTTTTTCATTTTTTGAATCTGCTTCCATCTGTTAACTAGGTCAGTATTGATGTTTTCGAGCGGGTTTGGTACTCCTACTGCTTCTCGGCCAATAAGAAAATGGCTTGGAGTTAGTATTGTGTTGTCATTAATATTTTCGGTTTGCGCACACAATGGTCTTGAATTCAAACACGCTTCAATTTGGTGTAGAAAGGTTGTCATTTCCTCGTATGTTAGTGTCGAATCCCCGATTACTCGACGTAAATGATGTTTCACTGACTTTACGCCAGCTTCCCAGATGCCACCGAAATGTGGTGATGATGGAGGAATGAAATGCCACTGTGTTCCTATATTCGTCATTGCGTTTTGAAATTCCGGCGATTGCGTGATTTGTAATATTTCTTGATGTAAAAAGTTGGCTGCTCCTACGAAGTTTGTTGCATTGTCACTGTACATGTGTAACACGTGACCTCTTCGTGCCATGAATCTGCGTAGCGCAGCGATAAATGTTTCTGTTGTTAAATCTCCCACCAATTCTAGGTGCACTGCTTTTGTTGCTAAACATACAAAAACAGCAATGTATGATTTATAAGACTTGTGTCCTCTCCCTTTCATGGTTCTTGTTTGTATTGGTCCCGCATAATCCACTCCAGTATAAGTGAATGGGTAGGATTGCGTTACTCGTGCTTTTGGCAGTATTCCCATTTTTTGTGAGTTTGCGTCTGCTTTGTATCGTATGCACCTCACACATTTGTTAATTATACTCTTTACTTTTCTTGTTCCACTAATGATCCAGTATGTTTGTCGTAAATAAGCCATTGTTAATTTGTTACCACCATGCAAAGTTTTTGTATGTGCGTCTTGTATAATTAATGACGTTACGTGATGGTTATATGGTAAAAGTATTGGATGTTTTTGATTGTAAGGCAAATTGGAGTTTTGTAATCTGCCTCCAACTCTAAGTAGTCCGTCCTCGTCTATGAACGGATCTAAAGTGGATAATGTTTTATTTTTCTTCAAGGGTTGTCCACTTTGTATGGTTTTCAATTCATCTTTGAATTCCTGTTGTTGTATCTTCTGAATTATTCGTTTTACTGTCACGTTTAGTTCATTACTAGTAAGTAGCTTATTTGTTGATTGTTTGTTTGTAAATCTGTAGCAGTAAGATAACACTCTTACCATTTTATCTAAACTGGAGAATCTATTCCAGAGATCATTATTTTCAATCTCAGTTGTAGTTGTATGACACACTTTGATTTCTTGGTTCGTCTGCGGCATACCTTTCGTGATAGGAATCTGGTTGGTTTTTAACCAATGTGGCCCGTTCCACCACAGTGAATAGTTAATCAATTTTTCCGGCTCAAGACCTCTTGAAACGATATCAGCCGGGTTATCAGCAGAAATTACATGGTTCCATTCTGCGTTTGGTAAAAGTTGTTTAATTTGAGACACCCTATTGGCTACGAACGTTTGCCACCGTTCTGGCTCTCCTCTTATCCAGCCTAACGTGATCATAGAATCCGTCCAACAAAATATCGTAATGTTCTTGCAGATAAGCGCTTCTTTTACTTTTTCCATTAAACCGGCTAGTAGCAGTGCAGCGCATAACTCAAGTCGAGGTAGAGTAGTTTTTTGTTTCTTTGGCGCCACTTTCGATTTTGCTTGTAATAATGTAACGTAGTAAATGTTATTGATTTTTACGCGGCTGTATACCACCGCTCCGTAAGCTTTTTCGGAAGCGTCGCTGAAACCGTATAGCTCAATTTCTGTGCTGTCTGTTATGTAACACCATCGTGGTATTTTAATTTCTTCTATGCTTTTAATTTGGTTTTGTAATTCAACCCATTTTTTCTGGATTATGTCATCAACAGGTTGATCCCATCCTATCTCGTTCGTCCAGAGTTCTTGTATGAGCAGCTTCATTTTAATAATAATTGGCGCTAACCAGCCCAAGGGATCGAATATTTTCGCAACTTCTGACATAATAAATCTTTTCGTTGGTTTTTTATTTTCCGTTATAGTTATCTGGAAATGAAAACTGTCTTCCCGTGGTGACCATATTATGCCCAATGACTTCCTGGACTCGTCTAACGGTAGTTTGAGCAGTTGTCCAGCTGTTATCCGGCTCGAAGGACCAAAATGTACATCCACCCTCAACAAACGTCACGTAAGGCCGCAATATTGTCAAGGGTGTGACGGTACATGGAAATATATGATAAGTTAAGGAACCTACAAAGACCTACAAGCCTAACAGTCCCTAGCCTACCATATACTTAGTGTGTGATAAATAAATATATAGATAAGTACAGGATGTCTGCACCATGCGACCTAAGGTAACAGACGGATAGTAGACAGGAATACCAGGTTCGGGAAGGGTACACTCACTGCCAGTCACGCAGACTCACGAGACTGATCGGAGATGGCTAAAGGTGTCTTGGCCACAGTGAGGGGTAATGAGACAAGAATATAAAATTCAAATCTGATTTATTTACAAAATGTTCTGCTTATATACTAGTTTCTCTTAACACACACTATTATACTTAATTCTATGTGTCCTATGCGTGCAATATGCAACCAAGTCAATATTTTAACTGGACCGCATGAGGCAGGCAGAGTGCTGAGTCAATGTCCAAAGGTAACATTGAACAGAACCCTAAAAAGAGCCAACTAAAGATGTATTTTCACTTTGTTAAAATTGTATAACCAAGTGAAAACGTACATATTGAATGTAATATCCAGCAATCTTCACGCTCCACAGCCTGCGTCACAGATGACTTTTAAATATTTGCGGCCTTTCCTATTCACGGCTTATTACTTAAATCCGTAGTTGTTTTGGCTACAGCAGAGGCCCTAGCATGACCACGCGACGAATACGTATTGTAAATTAGAACGATTTTCAAATTGAAAATTACTAAAATACTATAGCATATCTATCAGTTTAAATTTTTGCGATTTGCACAATTACCCACCCATAAAAATAAATAAAATCGTACAATTAAGTAAGTAAGTGTTAGGTACGAGCCGAGTATTTCCAGTTTTAAATTCGCTCGAAGGTTACCCCGCACGTTCTTGCTAGGCCCACAGCAGACAGCATGTAAATAATATTTCACCAGAGTCTTTGACTTACACACTTTTCACGCCAATTTTTTTCACATGTCACAACATTTTCAAGGACAACTCTGTACGTAAGAGAGTATAGTAGGTACGTCAAAAATAATAACAACAGTAAATGCGTCCTACATGTTTGGCATCCGTTTTTCATATTTTATATTTTCGGACGAATTCTACTAAATATTCTTAGTCGGTGCCTGAACTCTGGACAGTGCTCAGATCAATCGTCCATATATTTATTTATTTCATAAAAAGGCTATCGGCCAGTGCCATATGTATATGATTTTAATTGGACAGTGATGAACAAAATGCTCTTACATCTGATACGTAATTAGTGTATTTTCGTCCACACCAGAATCTCCACCCAAATGTTTTTCAATAATGTAAGTGTGCTCAAATATTTCATCATTTTCCCTTTTTCCTGTTCGCATATGCCGTTAAAAATAAACAAACCATTAGTTTACACGACAATCATTTACACCGTATGCCAGTGAAGTTTAAAAATACATGCAAGGTGTAAAAATATATGATTCTCCTGTGATTTCGAATCTCATGGAGTTCGTTATCAGTGCCAAATTGTCTCGGTTACAGTCACTCTTCGGTATTCTATACCTATTTATAAATTCAAAACAGTCTTATGTGTGCCAAATGTTAATAAAAGATTGTTAGAACTATTAGGTATAACATTCAATTTCTTGCTTAGAATCTCGCGTGTCAACGAATGTGACGTAGATATTTTTAATGCTGTTGTTACCGACAGTACCTACCATAGATATTACATTTCTATGGTACCTACTGCAAAGTATGTATTACTGCTGAATTAGAAAAAAAACATATACATATATAATAGGTTGGGGAAAAAGTTTCTTCGCATTTTTTAAGAAAATTCAAAACATTTTTTAATATAGTTTACTTACATTTAACTAAAGTATGTAGGTACCATTTTGTTCGATAACTTTTTGCCATCTTGTAGGTAGGGACATGATCCCATTGCTATAGAAATTTTGGGACTTCTGGTCAAAATACCACGACCAGGGGTTTTGGCAGTCCTCTCGTGATGTTAACCTGACACTGCCTAAAGAATTCTGAAGAGACCGAAACCGGAAATCTGAAGGTACAAGGTTAGGACTATACGGCGGATGCATTAACACCTCCCAGCCAAACTCTCTTAATTTTTGCTGAGTGGCTAAAGATGTGTGAGGTCTAGCGTTATCATGATGAAAAACCACACCCCTTCTGTTGATTAATTCCGGCCGCTTTCTCTCAACTTCTTGCTTTAATCTCATCAGTTGTTCACAGTAGAGTTCAGAATCGATGGTCCTGCCTGGTGGTAACAGCTCATAATGAATAATGCCCTTCCAATCCCACCACACACACAGCATCACCTTGTTGCGAGTTAACCCGGGTTTCGCCACAGTCTGTGAAGCCTGACCGGCCTTTGACCACGACCTTTTTCGCACGTTCTTGTCATACGTGATCCACTTTTCATCACCAGTTATCAGCTTCTTCAAAAATGGTTCAGTTCCTTTACGTCGTAATAAAGAATCACAAATGAGTACACGGTTCATTAGGTTTCTTTCAGTGAGGTCGTGAGGTACCCAAATGTCGAGCTTTTTTGTGTACCCAGTTTTTTTCAAATGCGCCAAAACTGTTTTGTGGTCAATTTCCAGTTCTTCAGCTACGTCGTAACTACTGATATGCCGATCTTGCTCCACTTTTTCAAAAATGGCATCCATTTTATCCGTAATAGGGCGACCAGAGCGACGTGCATCTTTGACATCAAAATTTCCGGATTGAAAACGCTTAAACCAAATTCGTGCTACTCTAACAGACACTACACTAGGTCCATAAACATCGCAAATTTATTTCGCGGCTTGCGTTGCATTTTTACCTTTTTTGTAGTCAAATTTTAAAATGTATCGAATTTCTTCATTAGATTCACTCATCTTGACGGTACGAAAAACAAATGAAAATCACACAGTTTCCTAATTTGAATTTGGAATTATGTTCTTTAAAATTTAAACTTTCAATGATACCAAAACCAGCCAGATACAAATAGTATAGCCAAAGAGATTTTATTACAAGTTCATACATACTATAATGCGAAAAGACTTTTTCCCCAACCTAATATATAAATACTTAATTATATCGTGCTTCTGTGAAAGAGGCACGATATAATTAAACTGTGATAAAATGTTTATTATCGGAGAAAAAGAAAAAAACTAAGTCTGTCTGGAAGTTCGTACACTATCCTATTCTTTTCAAAGTATTCCATTGTAGTTTTAAATAATATTAGTTTGTCTGTAACTAAAGAAAATAAGTACTTAGCTTTTTATCAATAAAGAGATTTATTAGCTTCCTGAAAAATAGCAGCACAGCAATTAGCATAAAGCAGCTGCAGTAACAAAAATGTTTTTTATCCAAAAATCTACAGCAAGTCAAGAACGAAAAACAGGTACCTATAATACTGCCGTCATAAGGAAAAAAGAAGGATCTGACATTTTTTTCGAGTTATTTACATATTCGAAATCAGCAAAAAAAGACGCATCTACCAGTATTTTTATACTGGCGTAAACCTAATAAGACGCGTTGCTTTAGTATTTTGTATTTTTTTAAATATTTCAATATTTCTGTAGAAATGTCATTTTTTGTTAAGGCGGCAAAATAGATCACAATACTGCCGTCATAAGGAAAAAAGATGTATCTGACTGACAAAATATATTTTTGTCTCCATTTCAATATTAGTTTCTGCAGATAGGTACGTCCTTTTCTTTACGGCGGCAGAACAGGAGAACTCAATACAACAGAAATTGATACATTACAAGGAAATTAAACTGAGAAATCCCTACCCAGAAATGATAGATGTATCTATTTACAATTACGCGACAATTTCTTTAAAACTTGAATAAGGAGTCCATTGAAATCAATGTCGCTGGATTTTTTTTTTTTTTTTAATAGAAAATGAACGTTTCGCTCTCCATCCACTTGAAAGTGCAGCCAAATACCAAAGCTATCCGAATTCCAACGTATGCTAAAAACAGGGTCAAATTAAAGTAGCTAACGTAACTCCGCAGACGTGTTGGGTTTCGATACTTATCTACACACATAGACAAATTAAATATAAAAAAGAGTGTTGTTGATTTTTTTTGGGTCAATGACCGCTGGTGGTGTTTTTACTTGAAGTATGAGTTGAGTAAAACTGTTATGTTTGGTTTTTGTTTTGTCGTGTTTAGATAGTGCAGTGCCCATCACGTCTGCAATTTCGCTAGCTAAATTAATATGAAGCCACCTTAAAATAAACTTTCGAAAATAATGTAGGTTCATTTATATGCAAAAAATAGATTTTATAGAATAATTTTCTATTATTTAGAACTGTCAACAATATAAATCTAACAGCATCTTCCGTCTAATGGACAGGAATCCGTCCAGAATTCCAGTATCCACTGGCCCTTGAACTAAATGTCGATGCCAAGATGGTCCCTGAGACGGTCACGCGTATTTTATATTTTTATAAAGATTGCACGCACTCACACGACGGCGACCATTGACTGTGTCGCCGTCCGTAGGTTAACATGTCGCACGCGCGCAAATGTATCGATACAACATAAATAAATCGATTAATTAAAACCGTATCCGATAATACCTGTGCCATTCTGGATTTTCGCTTCCATAAAAAACAAATAAACATCAGTGAAAATGACGAATAGTTACAATATGAAGGAGTTCAGTTCGACGTAAGTTGGGTTTTTTATTATATTATTATAATAATAATGTCGGCCATGACCGCAAATAAACCGTGAATTATGTTAACCAGAGAATGCATATTTAAACTAAATACACTCTGCAATTAGAACGAATATTCATAAAAAATAATTTAGCTCAATGATAAATTAACTTTAATAAGAAAATATTACTCATCAACTATAAGATTATTTGCTTCGGAAATCTAGTTCTCTATTTAACAGTAAAACTATTTGTAGAACATAGACGTTGTAAACACAATTTGTTATAACTGAAATGGCGCCAAAGTTGTGTAATTTTCACGTGTGCGGCTAACTAATGGTCAGTTTTACACTTTCTAGCTGTAGTAGCCGTCATGCATGAAGATAATATGCATTACAACGTATGTAATATAAGTACAGTAGTTAAAACAAGCCAGTCTTTACTTTTTAAAGCTCGTTATTTTCATTACCAAGCACAGAATTGATATTCACTACTCAATCAAGTCGGCTTCCAGTCTAACCGGATACCGCTGAATACCAGTATTTTACATGGAGCGACTGCCTATCTGACCTCCACAACCCAGTTTACTTGATATACACTACTCAATCAACTTTAATTTGTTTTTATTTTTTTATGATTCGGAAATTTACTTTTTCGTAGTAAGTTTTTTGTGCAGTTTTTAAACAGCTAGACACCATAAAAAACCTTCCTTCCCTTCTATGTTTTTAGGGTTCCGCACGCGAAGGGTGCCAAACGGAACCATAATACTATGACCGTAATAGGAAGACAGTTGAAATTTTCACAGATTGTATATTTCTATTGCCGCTATAACAATAAAAAAATAAAATAAAGTTACAAATTAACGCTTTGAAGGACACTAGCGAGACAATATACGTTTTATTGTTATTACTGCTATGGCCGTATGGCCGTTCCTTCAAAGCGTTAAAGGGGGTCCCCATACAAGAAACGTTGATAAAAGTTAGACTGATTTTTTTTAACATTGAAAATGTTTTTGCTATCGCTTCAGTATAGCCCCATTTTCGCTCAGTGTGACATCGCCTTGGTGTCGTGAGTTTTAGAGCTACATGAATAGTTTAGGTCTCTAAAGACGTGTATCAACAAGGGCTACAATATGGTAGAGAAAAACGAGAAAATTCTATCAACTTTTTAGGGTCTTTTGTCGTAAAATCGGCTATATCTCAAAAACTAAATGCGATATCGAAAAACTGAAAAAAGCCCTCGCGGTATTGAGTTGGGCTACATTTAAAAAAAACCGGAACTCTGTATCACTAATGGTCTAGGCAGGAGGGTGCCATTTGTGTGGCGTAATTTCAGGGAGCGCTCTCCTTAGATGCGCATCGCGTCGCTGAGTTGTTATGGGAGTATTTAAGAGTTTGATCGTGAAATGTATTTGTATTTATTTATAAATATGTACGTATTTTCATTTAATTTTATAATGATGTTAATTTAAATTATTTTTTAAATTAATTTTGTTTTGCTATCGCAAAACAAAATTAATTAAAAAAAATATTTGAAAATACTTCAATTTACTAATTAGAACTTTATATTTTAGACTAAAATTATTATTTCTATGTTCAAAACTATGTTGTATCGCTTCGTTGTTGTTGTGTTAAACAACAATTTAAGTCTTAAGAATATTTCATTAAAGTTCAAAATTGCATGGCGTAATTTTTATCTTACGGATTTTTTACTTCGTGCATTTTTTATTTATTTATTAAAGAACACCAACAGCATATACATTCAACATTAGTTTATTGTATTTAGGAGAGGTATTACTGCTAATGTATACACAAATTATAGGTGTACATACAATTTAAAGAAAGAAAAAAAAGACATTGGACAGAAGCTGCTTATAAACTAAAAGTAAAATTAAAAATTTCAGCAAAGTTATTTAACTTTAACAAAATCGAATTTAATTGTATGTATACAACATAAAATAAAACAAACATAAAACAAGTTAATGATAAACACAATAATTCAGATACATAATTCTACTAACAAAAGTTATGTGACTACATGATAATGGTCTATTTGAGTTGCATTTTGTTCGTTGCATTTGATCGTTTATCGTTGCATTTGAGTTCTATTACTTCAAAGACGATACAAAATCTATTAGGTCTAAATATATTACATTAGGCATCGTACAAAATGAAAAGCCTGTCTAAGTGCATTTTCAATGTATCCGAAGGTCGTGTAGAGCACGAGATCTGCGATTTTTTTTTAATATAGTAGTGTATATGCCACCCATTCTTTTCGCATAATGTTTTTTTTCTAAAATTCTGGGCATAACTATTTTCGTATAATCTTTTTGGCATAATAATACTTTGCCATAATCGATTTTGGCATACAGTTTATTTATGTTGACATAATTATCTTGTAGGCTAATTTACCAGACCCGAAAAGCCTAACCCTGAACGGTGGACGTCAGGGGCACACCGAAGTTCGGTTTGGTTAGGTCCCTTTTTATTTAAATAACTGCATAAGCTGTTATGCGTAAATAGAATTAGGATATACAAATTACGCCATGTTATTATTATGACTTATTTTATTCAAATGGATAGTGAACCGTTAAATATTGTACAGTTGTACGGAACTCTTCGTGTGCGAGTCCGACTGGCACTTGGCTGGTTTTCAGTTTTAATCAAGACAGAGCTCCTTCATAAAAAAACAACAGGAATAAATCAATAAGGACATACAAACAAACTGACCGAAGCTTCCGCAAATAAAGTTCCGAGTTCCGACAAGCAATACAAATAACACCTTCTACCTAACCATATTCAAACATTGTTTGACAGACTATTATTTTAGCGTAAGCATTCATTCTCAAAACAGTGAAGGAAAACATAGTGAGGATGTCCCAGAACAAAAAAACCGAAGACATGTGACATCGACCAACCCCGCACTGGGACGTGTGCGTAGTCGCAGCGGAAAAAAATCGATTTTTTTAATTTCAGTTAAGCAGATATTTAGTGTATGACGCCGTGTAATTGTGTATGGTAAGTACAAATTTGTGCATCCAACCATTGGGGAGCTATTGAACAAAAACTGTTTCCGCTGAGACTACGTCAGCCCAGCGGCACTTTGTTTTTCCTATGGACGCACAAGAAAAAATATACATTCAATAATTAGTGTGTATTTGTGTGTAAATGTGTATGTATAAATGAAATTTGTGTGTCATTAAACTGCGAAGATATTCAAGTTTCCGCTGCGCTGACGTTTGGCTATTTGATGAAAATCATATAAAACGGTTTAGTGCAGAGTTGTAATTTTTCACACACGTTACTTTGAATTTGTGTGTAATGTTTGTGAAAACAGAATTTGAAAAAAATATACCGTTCAGAAGATATACACGTAAAAGTAAAATAAGGTTATTAGGTCCTAGTACTTAAAATAGGAACTCTAGAGCCTAACTTATAACGTTTATATGTATCTTGTAAGGGTCTACCATGTCTTGCCAAGTTTAATTAATGTGCTCTAAGTAATTAATGAGCAATAGCATAATTTACTACGATTGGACCACTATATTATATGACATCCGATTATAGGACTTTTTTAAAGGAAAATCAAAATAAAACCTATTCCAATATTTAGTGTATTAATGCAACTATTCACATATAAAATTTCAGCTCATTACACTAATTAATTAAAGAGATATAATAAAAGTAGCAGAACAACCGCTATACATGGATAAACCGACCAAGTTTGAATGGCTACAAAAAAGCGGCCGTGCAGTATATAGCGCTAACGTTCTAAAATTTCTAGTATTGTACAGATGGCAGGTCAACCTACCCGAAACTGTCAGAAATCAAAATCAAAATCAAAAGTCATTTATTCAAACTAGACTGAGAATCAGCACTTTTTGAACGTCAAAATTACATAAGACAGTCCCCCAAAAACGCCCGCCCTTCACCACTTCCTAGTGCTTTAGCTGGGGAGAAGAAGTGGCGCAACAAACTCTACAAACAAAAAATGATTCTATATAACACTGCGCATAATAATTTAGGTACATTACGCAACACAAAACATTAAATTAAATTATTTGCTATAAGTAAGCTAGCACACGCCAATATACCAAAAAAAAAAAAAAGAAAACTATACTCAAGCAGAAACAAAATACAAAACTAAAAACGTAAGCAGAACTTTATACCTAAATAAAAGCCTCCAGTAATAAAGGGCGTGCCCACTTACATATAGCCGTACATGTAGTCGTAACTCAAAGTCACAGATAGGGATAAACTAGGACCATCGAAGTAAAATCAACAACGAGTTAAATTACTAATAACAAAACAAAACCAAGGTCAGCAAGACGACCTGTCACCACAAGTAGCACCCGTTCACGAGTATAACGCAAAGATCAGCCATTACCCCCCTCGCCATATTTGAGGGAAGGAGACAACCCGACCCCCGACGCTACCGCAAGCAGTGACATCTAAGGGAGCATGACGAACTTGCTGCCGGTTGCTCGGGCAAGAAAAACTATGATCAATTGTCGAGGTCACTAGCTAACCACATATTGCAATACCACTCATAAAAAAATAAACATTGAAATGAGTAGATTATGTCAATAATAAATAAAATTAAAATAAATTGACCTTGAGAGTCAAAGAAAATAAATAATTATATGAACTCATATAACCTGTCAGTAGCTATGCTAATTCTGGAGAAAGAACATAAACATTGTCTTAAGCTAAACACAGCGACCAACTATTCTTATCGTTTAAGTAATCGTTGATAGAATAGTATGCCTTTGAACAAAGGTTTACTTTATTTACTTTTTTACTTTATCTTTGAACGCATTAAAGGGCAAATCTAGCAAAGAAGAGGGTAGCTTGTTATAAAAAGTTATACCAAGCCCAACAAATGAGTTATGAACCTTATGAAGCCGGTGAAATGGAGCACGTAATTTGTCCTTATTTCTGGTGTTAACATTGTGAATATCACTGTTTTTAGTGTATACAGATTTTCCCAATCAACCTTGAACCTAATGCTTTGGCAATAAAGTCGAAAATCTATTCAAGAAATCTGACAGATTGTAGTAGCTTGATGTGCTGGCGTCTGCATTAATACACTAAATATTGGAATAGGTTTTATTTTGATTTTCCTTTAAAAAGTCCTATAATCGGTCATATAATATAGTGGTCCAATCGTAGTAAATTATGACATTGCTCATTAATTACTTAGAGCACATTAATTAAACTTGGCAAGACATTGTAGACCCTTAGAATATACATATAAACGTTATAAGTTAGGCTCTAGAGTTCCTATTTTAAGTACTAGGACCTAATAACCTTATTTTACTTTGACGTGTATATCTTCTGAACGGTATATTTTTTTCAAATTCTGTTTTCACAAACATTACACACAAATTCAAAGCAACGTGTGTGAAAAATTACAACTCTGCACTAAACCGTTTTATATGATTTTCATCAAATAGCCAAACGTCAGCGCAGCGGAAACTTGAATATCTTCGCAGTTTAATGACACACAAATTTCATTTATACATACACATTTACACACAAATACACACTAATTACCTATTGAATGTATTTTTTTTTCTTGCACCTCCTTAGGAAAAAAAAAGTGCCACTGGGTTGACGTAGTCCCAGCGGAAGCAGTTTTTGTTCAATAGCTCCCCGATGGTTGGATGCACAAATTTGTACTTACCATACACAATTACACGGCGTCATACACTAATTACCTGCTTAACTGAAATTAAAAAAATCGATTTTTTTCCGCTGCGACTACGCACACCACTGGGACCACGAGATGGATTATGACCAATTCCCTCTCACAGAGAGGACGCCTGTATCCCAGTAGTGGGAACATGATAGGCTGTTATGTATACAGTTTCAAAAAATATCGTTAATATCTTTCTTGTCATCAAAAGACATCAGTCTTCAATGTCAATTAACTTGTTCTAATAATTACCTAGATAACAATTACTATTATTAATCAATCCTCCTAGCCTTTTCCCAACCATGTTGGGGTCGCCTTCCAGTCTAACCGGATGCAGCTGAAGGTCAGTAGTTACATAATAGATATATCGGTGAGGTATTGATTTGAAATCGTAATATATATATATATATATATATATCCATACTTTAGTCATATACCTGTTTGAGTAAGGATATATATTTATATTAGTTATTTCAATATTTGAATACAAGAGTGAATTGTAATCAAGCCTGGCTTACAAACAGCGATTGATTTTTACCCTATGCAACTTCCTAAAGTTCACATTCTTCCTAAGGTTGTAAAGGTCTAACCGCTTTCATCGCATACTTTCTTGCTCTTTCATCTATCTGATTAGGATAAGAGAAGGACAGCGGATATCTAAGATTATAGGTTTGGTAGCTATTTTAGTAGCAACCTTGTAAATTGCATCATTCAATTTTCTAGTTCAATAACAGTAAATGACGCTAGCGTTGTATACTTGCAGTCAATAAATTTAATTTAATTCGGGTTTAGGAAGAGTTTTCATTACATATTATTTTTAACCGCTCCAAAAGATTCACCGGTGAAGTTGGACCTGAACCAATCTACCAGCGACGTCGTTAAAAGATGCTCATCCATAGATAAATGTCACCTGTCCCTCCACAATTCGATTGCCTACTTTAGGAATAATAATACCTGTACGGGTCTGATAATCCTTCCATATCCTAAGGAGAAGAAAAGAAATACGTTTATTTGCGGTAAACATGACGCAAAGAAATAACACAACAAAATAAAATAATAAAAAACTTCTTAGCAAAAAATAAAACAGACTTACAAAACACTACAAAGTAAAAAAATAACTTTAATTTCGGTAGTCGGTGTCTGGTTTTGTATTTTCGTGTTTTACCACCGATTTCCGAAATTAAAGTTATTTTTCCCTATGTAGTGTTTTTTTTTGGAAGTCGGTTTTATTTTTTGGCAAAAAAAAAAATATTTTTCACTTTTTACTTGTGGTACCCACCCCACAAAAATTCGAATACCTGCTATATATATTACAGTGATAGAAAGTTTCCGCATAGATTAAAACATCATCGACAATTCCTCATATACTAAGTGGGAAAAATACACATTATTGAAGCTAACTCAAAAATTACCCAAGGAAAGTTATTCAATTTATATGTGATCACCTAGGAAGTATACCCTTTCAAACAAAAAAAAGTTTTCCAAATCGGTCTATCCGTCTTTGAGTAATCGCGTAACAAACATACAAAAAAAAAAAAACTTAGTCTAATTGAGAACCTCCTCCTTTTTAAAAGAACAAGTTGGGAGAAAATATGCGTGACATGACACGTAAAACGGCCGTCGCTCAGTATAATGCCGCGACCCCATGCGAGACAGAGCCCCAGCGCTGGTTTTCAGCTACAGGCGGCGTTGACGTGATGACGTCCACCGGTCGACGTCTAAGGGCACGGTCTTCCCTACGATTATCACACACTCACTTTACACTTGCTAACTACATGAACCACTCGAAAACTACCCTTATCTTTATTTGTCTTTATTTTCTTTTATTCATTTTTAAGGTACTTACTGTAATATTGTCAGTCATACTGTTAGTCTAGTAAGTCTAAATTTTTGTTAACTTCGGAAGAGCGAGGCTTTCCCAACACAAGTACCCTCTGATTACTTTCTGGGAACTTGTGAAGATTTACTGAAATAAATACATTTTTATTTTATTTATTTATTTTTATTATCGCGCCCCGGTGTACTCCTTGATATACAATTGTCTCTGTAGCCCCATGAAGCATGAGGCTACAGGGGCTAGTGTTAATTCGAGTAATCGCGTCTGGTCAAACCACGCTGGGGTCGGTGCAATTCTTTCATTAATTCATTTTAATTGACGATTTTCTTTTCTTGTAATGCTAGCTTAACAAAACCCATCACATGTACCTACAATATTTAATCAAGCCTCAATCTATGGCATACAAACATACTGACTGAGGCTCTTTTCAAAGGAAATCAAAACGAGCTACAAAAAAAAAACATAGAACTTGCAATAATAATCATTTTTTTTTTTATATATTTAGTTATATAAAAAATTACAAAGTTGTGAAAAATACCGCAACCATTTGTCGTGTTTACAGCCTGTTACATCGTAAATAACTAACAAGTATGGCGATAGTGATAGCACATAATAATATATGTCCAAAAGCACCGCTAATACAGTACAACTAGTATAAGTATACCTAGTAGTATTTATTCATCACTAGTCTACCACGTTCTTAAGACAACACGTACGAGATAGATCTCGTTGGCGCCGACTGATAATATGGCGCATTTCCTATGAAAAACATGCAGAACTCGTGAAAGTTATGTCATTACATATCAGCTTTATAAACTTATCTACCTATGCAATAATCATCATCAAACACAAACTTAATGCATTTATTCCAATCTCTCGAGTGTCGCATGATATCGCATAAAATAAAGCGCAGAGCAACAGATATCGTGATGCAAGTGCAAATATACTCGTACGTACAATTAAAAAATACCATCGTCCAAAGGCGACCGCGGGCTGACGGTAGTTGTGAACCTATGAGCTATGAGGTTCGGTTGAAATGTCCACCGAAACTCATAGGTTCGCAATTACTGGCATGCGACACTCAAGACGTTAAACCCTTTACAGACACTTGAATTGTGAAGGGGTCGATTAATTAATCAGAAAGTTGCAGCTAGTTGCCCATTCTAAAGCGAAGAGAAGCTAGTTTGCCATTGCAAAACGTAGATCTCTATTGAGAAGCTAGTTTGCCATTGCAAAACGTAGATCTCTATTGAGAAGCTAGTTTGCCATTGCAAAACGTAGATCTCTATTGAGAAGTTAGTTGGCCATTGCAAAACGTAGATCTCTATTGAGAAGCTAGTTGGCCATTGCAAAACGTAGATCTCTATGGAGAAGCTAGTTGCCAATTGCAAAACGTAGATCTCTATGGAGGAGCTAGTTGCCAATTCCAAAACGTAGATCTCTATGGAGGAGCTAGTTGCCAATTCCAAAACGTAGATCTCTATGGAGAAGCTAGTTGCCAATTCCAAAACGTAGATCTCTATGGAAAAGCTATTTGCCCATTGCAAAACGTAGATCTCTATGGAGGAGCCAGTTGCCAATTCCAAAACGTAGATCTCTATGGAGACGCTAGTTGCCAATTCCAAAACGTAGATCTCCATGGAAAAGCTAGTTGCCCATTGCAAAACGTAGATCTCTATGGAGGAGCTAGTTGCCAATTCCAAAACGTAGATCTCTATGGAGAAGCTAGTTGCCAATTCCAAAACGTAGATCTCTATGGAAAAGCTAGTTGCCCATTGCAAAACGTAGATCTCTATGGAGGAGCTAGTTGCCAATTCCAAAACGTAGATCTCTATGGAGGAGCTAGTTGCCAATTCCAAAACGTAGATCTCTATGGAAAAGCTAGTTGCCCATTGCAAAACGTAGATCTCTATGGAGGAGCTAGTTGCCAATTCCAAAACGTAGATCTCTATGGAAAAGCTAGTTGCCCATTGCAAAACGTAGATCTCTATGGAGGAGCTAGTTGCCAATTCCAAAACGTAGATCTCTATGGAAAAGCTAGTTGCCCATTGCAAAACGTAGATCTCTATGGAGGAGCTAGTTGCCCATTGCAAAATGTGGATCTCTATGGAGAAGCTAGTTGCCCATTCCAAAACATAAATCTCTTCTTTCTAAATATTATATGTAATAATAAAAATATTAGCGATCGCCCACGACTAGACGAGTCGACACAGATACAAATACACGTGCCTATAGTCAGTCAGCCTGTTTGACGAGTAGGCTATATAAAAATAAAACTAAATATATTTTTGTCGAAAGGATTTTCCAATTCCAAAGGTCGGCGGAAAATCTCCAAAAATTCAATATGGTCTAGTATATCAATAGTATATGACTTATTTATACAATTCGGTAATATTTATATATAAAGTTTATTAAATATTTGCCATCTTTGGTAGGTAATTACGAGTTAATTGCTATACTGCCGATTATAAATCAATAGTCTTCGCTAATACCTGACCTTGCATAATGTAATGACATAATACACTTCCGGACAACGGAATCGTGCCACCCTGCATTTTTTGTTTAAAGGTCTGTAACTTTTTAGATGTTCGTGTTTTCAAATTTGGAACAAAGTTGACACAAAAATAATGGCGAGTACGTGAACTTCAAAACTGAATAACAAAATTTTTAGACTCTATTATTTCAGTTTTAAACCGTTATACCTACGAGCATCTAAATACTCGTATGCACATTGCACGGTGGCTCGATTTAGAAGTCCTGAAGTGTATACATTAACGTAAAAGTAACGAATGGTTATTTATAAGTTATAACTGTCACAAAACGTGATGAACACTTTATAACAAAGTAAAATTACTGATAAGATGTAGGTGTATATAAAACGCATTTTAAATGATTACAGTGACAACCATGTTATCAATAAAGCTTTTTACTACTGCAGATAGCAATTCAAGGTATTAAAATATCTTAAGCTACACTTAAGAGGGCTCTCGCATTTTGTCACCTCTCTCGCTCACACGGGACCAAATTATTAAGAGTTTTAAATGAGAAGATACTTTTTTTAAATGTACCTAATTAATTGGCGACCTAATAAATAATATTAAATTAATAGGTAATTTATTTATTTTTTTATTTATTTTTTATAATAATATAATATAATATCTTAGGACATTGTTCACACACGGTCATCTGATCCCAAACTAAGCAGAGCTTGTACTATGGAAACCAGATAACTAATAAACTACATACACTACTTTTTTTTTGTAAATACATACTTATATAGACACCCAGACTCAGGACAAACAGACATGTTCATGCACACAAATGTTTGTCCTGGATGGGAATCGAACCCACGACCTGCGGCATGATAGGTGGTATCTTAACCAACCACGCCAACTGGCCTGTCAAATTTTTTAAAACACATTTCTATTGTGTTATCTAATAAACTCAACTCAATAAGTATCTGTTTTTGAGATGTGTTAAAAAAATGCCACAGTAAAAATGTGTTTTTAATAATTACCTATTACTTTAATATTATTTATTAGTTCGCCAATTGATTTAATTTATGAAAAAAGCATCTTTCCATTTAACATTCTTAAAGATTTGGTCCCGTATGAGCAAGAGAGGTGACAAAATACGACAGTACTCGCGATGCCTAAAAAATAATTAATTTGTACAACAAGAGAGCAAATTTGGTTTTTGATTCGAGTGTTGATTTTGAATACCGAGTAAAAGAAGGATTCTAAGTTTGAATCCTGAGTGCAGCAAATAATTAAATAAGTTTGGGATAGCGTCATTTGTCTTTATTGTGGCTTTCACATAGACTTCGGATCACTTTCTGAAAGTGCATAGAAACATAAAATAATGATAGATATTATTAAAACTATATCTATCATTATTTTATGTTTCTCTGCACTTTCAGAAATCAATAAATGTATGAAACTGACGAATCATTAAACTTGTATAACTTGGCTGACAGCAATCCTTTTTTCTTTTTTTTGACTTTTGTACCATATTAACTATTGCTCCAAAACTCCAAATGAGCAGTACTAATCACACGTACCATTATTTTTTTGTTGGCTTTCAGGAAAGGCCCAAAAATGTATGGAGCCTGAATGATCTCCTTTTAACAGATGATTTGCAATTTTACGGTTATAATAGGTGTATCCGAACGTTTTATTGTTTGTTTCTTTTGCGGCCTACTAGGTATGGAATTTGAAAATCGAACTTCGAATTGACTTGTTTTTATCTCGCTTTATTCGTATCGATGGGAAGTGACAAACCAAAGTGAAGTTGAAAGCATTCATACATATTTTGTGAGTAGACCCAGCACTGTTCTCGGCATTTAAAAAAAAATATTATAAAGTTACTTTGTCTCACGCTCGCAGCAAAATAGAATTTTGCTCACTGTCTTTAAACAGCAAAACCTGCTTGTTTGAGGTAATAAAAATATTATAGTATATTATAAATATGTATGATTAGTAGGTATAGTGATGAGTAGGTATCTAATTCTGCAAAGTAATCAACCTACACCTACTCTTTATGGTGCGTAATTTATGTGGATAATATAAAAGATTATAAATAGAAATGATCCTCGGTAGGTATGATGATTAAGACTTAATTAATTTTTTCAAGGAAACTCGTATTGACAATAGAAACACAAAATAAAGTAGAAGAAACACTTGTTATATTTTTGTTCTATTGGAAAGAAAAGTCAACTCAAGAATGAATTGTATTGGCAAGACAACTGCACTGCAATGGTAATCGCTTACATTTTGATAGTTCAACTTTGTCCATCATGAGCATCATAACTTCGAAAGTTTGAAAAATTATAAATACTTTCATGAAAATAGTTCAGAGGCCCCCGGAGCATGCGTATTTCGTACAAACGAAATACCAAAATAATTTGTAAATCAAATATATTCTTAATTTATTCCGATTGGATTACAGAATATCTAGAGTTTTCTATAGAAATTTAAAATTCCTCATATCTCGTCTTTAAATTATTAGGTATTATTATTTATTCATATAACGAACGAATTATGTAGTACATTCGTTAATTTATTACGGCTAAAAATATTAAATTATGAATTTCAAACAGTATAAACACTAAAAATAATCTATAAGATAAGATAAACATTATGTCAATAGATTGTAAATACTTATTATAGAAATTATTGTAAATATTATAATATTAATGTGTTGAATATATTTAATGTCATAAGTACAACAAGACAAAAATAAAAACACAAAAACAACAACAAAAAGAAGGCAGGTACAGAAAGGTAATTTACTAAATACAAAAACTATTTACCATCATTTGTCACCAATTCAGATAAGGAATATAAACACTTATCTAACAGGAATGCTTTCAGTTTAGCTTTGAATAAAGTGCCTTTGTAAATCAACGATCTTAAGTCAGTAGGCAACCTATTAAATAATTCTACTGCTAGGTATTTAGAGCAATGTTTAGCAATATTAAGTTTAGGTGCAATTTTGTTTTTATAACTTTTCTTCTAGTGTTCTCTTTAAGTTCACGTTCTTGTTGTGATTCGTGCTCATGTATGTATTTTGTAAAGTGGCTGAGTAGTACTAAAACATACAAACGTGGTACTGTTAATATAACTCATTTTTTTTTAATATTCTTTACATGACTCTCGTTCAGGGATTCTGACAATCGTTCTTAATGCACGTTTCTGTAGTATGAATGCTCTTTGGCAATTATACCCGTAACTGTTCCCCCAAAACATATTGCTGTATCGTAACCTTGATTCTACCAATGCATAATAGACTGCTTTTAGCTGCATTACATCAATGTCGTCCCTGAGGCTTCTTAGCGCGTAACAAGCTGAAAATATTGAAGAATCAATGGCGGTGAGCTCTTTTTTCCAATTTAATAGGGAATCTATATAAACACTTAAAATTAACTTCGTTTACTAGTGCAATATTATCCCTTTTGACCATGACATCCATGCTATCGTTCTTCCGTGACGTTGTTTTAACCCACATAACATGGGTTTTATTTGAGTTTATTATTAAATTATTTGCTGCAAACCAAACAGAAAGATTCTCCAAACACCTATTTACATTTCCTGTCAACTCATTTAAGTTTGGCGACCCGATTATGGCGTTCGTATCATCTGCAAACATTACAAGTCCTGCGTCTTTTTTTTTTTTTTTTTTGTGGATGGGAAATCATCAAATAACTTCTCCCGCTCTGGGTGGAGCGGAAGGGCGTGTCAGACTTTTACTGACTAAAACCCACCCGTGTTCCTTCAGTTGCCTATGCCAGGGCCACGGTATCTTTTTCAAACAACCCGCGACCCCAGCGGCATCGGCCCTATTGGACCCCATCAGCTAGTGGTGACATCTCTTTGAGGCGCGCGTGGAACACAACGCGCCGTCGACCCGGGCCTGGTCCTCACCGGACGGCGAGCTACCCACTACTCACCGTCCGCAAGCCCGCGCCTACGGTGGCCGGGAATCGGCTATCGATTCCCGCCGCCCAGGGCGTCTCCTGCGGCGACTGAGGGCGTGAGGTTGCCTCTCCCTCACGCGTTCCGCCTCCTCCTTTGCGAGCATTACCGCTTCGCAGAAGGAGGTGACGGCCTCCCATGCACTCTCGCTCCGCACCATGGCCTGGACCAGGCTCGGACGCGAGAGATCGCCGCCGCCGATCGCCTCCGTGAGAACACGGCGGTGCTCTGCCCAAGCCGGGCAGACCTCCACTGTATGCTCCACCGTGTCCTCTGGGCGATCCACACAATGGTGACACCCGGGCGTTTCCTCCCGCCTTATGCGAAACAGGAACCTCCCGAAACAACCGTGTCCGGTGAGGACCTGCGTCAGGCGGAAGGTGAGGACGCCGTGGCGCCTCTCTAACCACTCCTCAAAGAGGGGACTTATCGCCGCAATTGTGGCGTGCCCAGCGCTGGGCTGCGACAGTCGCACTCTCCATGCCGCCATGAGATCCCGTCGGAGCTCTGTCCGCTGTACCGTGATTTCTCGCGGCAGCGGAGTTACGCCCCGGCATTTCGCCTCCTCGCGCCACTCCCACACGTGCGCGAGGACTTTCGCCTCCAGATCCCACGGCGGCAATCCGGCAAGGAGGCTCGCCGCCTCACCGGAGACCGTGCGGTAACCCCGGACTAGCCGAATGGCCATGACCCTCTGGGACGCGTTCAACCGGCGGACTGGCCGCAGCCTCAGGGAACGCGCCCACACCGGTGCCCCGTAAAGGGCCATGGACCGCACGACCCCCGCGTAAAGCCTCCGGCAGGAGGCGTTTGGACCACCTAGATTGGGCAGGAGCCGCTTCAAGGCAGCCCCAGCCCGCTCCAGTCTGGGAGCCAAACGTCGGAAATGCTCCACGAAGTTCCACCGGCTGTCGAGGACGAGTCCCAGGTACTTCATCGTCGACTCGACTCCGATGCGAACCCCTCCTACCGTTATTTGGGAACCCGACGGTGGCGCATTCCGAGGACCATGAAAACACATGGCCTCGGACGTGTGCAGGGCCACCACGAGTCCCAACTGCCGGATCCTCTCAACGACTATCGCAACCCCGCGTGTCGCTAATTCAGCCGCCGCCTGGTGCGACCTCCCCTGCGCCAGGACCAGCGTGTCGTCAGCGTAACATACCACGCTGACGCCGCTAGGGAGGTCGGCGCGCAGCACCCAGTCGTACCCGATGTCCCACAAATGCGGCCCCAGGACCGATCCCTGTGGGACACCGCACGACATCTCTCGCCGGTTCCACTCTCCCTGATGACCGGGGTAGATGACGGCCCTATCCGTCAAATAGGCCTCAACCACTCGACAGAGGTAGGTCGGCATCCGGTGATACCGGAGTGCCTCCCTGATGCAACTCCATGGCAGGGTATTGAAGGCGTTGGCGATGTCTAGAGACACCGCCAAGACGACCCCACCCCGGGCAACAGCATCCCCCGTCGTGAGGGCTCGCACGCGCATGATGGCGTCCACCGTAGAGCGCCCCCTGCGGAAACCAAACTGGCTCTCCGCCAAATCCGGCCCCTCCTGCACCAGCCACCCGACGAGGCGGTCTGCAATAACTCTTTCAAAGAGCTTGCCCACCTCGTCGAGCAGCACGATGGGTCGGTAAGCGGACGGAGAGTCCGCAGGGCGCCCCGGCTTCTTAATGAGGACCAGTTTCCCCGTCTTCCAACGAAGTGGGAACTGGCCCCTCTCCAAGCATGCGCTTAGGAACCCCCCTAGTCGAGGCCCCAGAGCCCCAAAGGCCAGAACCCAGGCTCTTCCAGGTAAGCCGTCAGGTCCTGGGGCGGCATTTTTGGCACTCAGCCTACGTACCGCCGCTCTCAACTCTACCTCGGTCACTTCCGGAGCATCGTCGTCGTCGTCGGTGATGTGGTCCGCAACGGGCACCGCAGGAAGCGGAGCCATGGGCGGGGGAGTATGTTCCCCTCGCGAAGGGAACAGAGCGCTCACCACGTCCTCCACAAGCTGGGGCCGGAGACTCTGCGTCAGCGGGGGCGCCCATGGACGGAGTTTATTCCGTACCATTTTATAAGGGCGTCCCCATGGGTCCCTGTTTAGAGTCTCCAGCGACTCCTCGCGAGCCAGATCCCTGGCCCGCAAGATCGCCGCTCGGAGGGCGGTCTTCGCCTCTCTGTACCCCTCGTACAGCTCCGCCTGAATGGCTTCCGTATCCGGAGGGCGGATACGGAGCCTGCGGTGCCTGGTGTACCGGTGCTGCGCAGCAACGCACGCCTCGCGCAGAGCCGTCAGCTCCGGCGACCACCAATACACCTGGCGCCAGGCGCGACCGGGCTGGACCCGGGGCATTGCCACGTCACATATTTCGGACATGGCCTCCCGGAACCACTCCGCCTCGTCGTTGATGTCGGCAGGCCTGTCCGGTGGTGACACCCAGGCCTGCACGATCGAGGCTTCCAGGAGGAGCTCCCGGTCCAGCTTCTTCAGCGCCCACCGCGGACCACTCGGGGCCTGTCGGACCGGCGCGCTCGAGGTCTGGGCGGAGACATCAAACCGGATGTACCGGTGGTCGGAATAGGTATCCACCCCCTCTATGACGCGCCAGTCAACAACATGTGGCAATAGAGCGGGGCTGGCGAACGAAATGTCCACCACTGATTCGCCCCGCATCCGCACACACGTGGGGACAGAACGCCGGTTTAGGATGACCAGGCCTGTCTCCAGAGCCCAGTCCTCCACCATCCTGCCCCGTGTGTCCGTATACCGGGAACCCCAAGCCACATTCTTGGCGTTGAAGTCCCCGAGGACGAGCACGGGAAGGGAACGAAACCCGACGACGACGTTTTTCAACTCCGCAAGGGAGTTGTGGAACTCGGCGAGAGTTCGGTTCGGGGAGAAGTATACCCCTACCACGACAATCCCCCCGAACCGTGCTGCAACGCAACCCTGTCCCCTCTTGACGGCTTCGAGGGACAGGGTACCGGCGGCGGCCGACGAAATGAGGGTCACTGAGCCGCTCAGGTCCTCCACCCAGTGATCACTGGGCGGGACAAAGTACGGCTCAGCGACCACGGCGATGTTAATCGACCACTGCGCCATGCTCTGGAGCAACAGATCCTGAGCGGCGGCGCAGTGGTTGATGTTCGCCTGGAGGAGGCGTAATGGGGCCATTACTGGCACTCCATATTAGCCCCCCCCTGAGCCTCCTGTGAGGGCCCTGCCGCAGTGAGTACGGCGGCGACGGCAGTGGAGGCGGCAGCGACGGCGGCTGTGGCGGCGGCTGCGGTCGTGACGGCGGTAGCGGAGGCGGAGGGCTTGCCCCTGCCCCGGGCTTTGGTGGGTGGACCACAGCCCTTGCTTCCAGCCCGGTGATCGGCCGGCTTGCCAGCTGCCGCACATAGATAGCAGTGCGGCGTGGCATTGCACGAGCCGGCCTTGTGACCGGGCTGACCACAACGGAAGCAATGACTGCTGCGATCCACCTCCGAGGTGCATTTTGCTCCCACGTGGTTGCCCACTTGGCAACGGAAGCACCTCAGAGGTCTGGGTTCCAGCAGTTTCACCGGCGTGGAATCCCAGCCCACCTGGAACCTTCGGCCCTCCCCAACTATTTTGTGGGCCGCCGATACGGGGCAGCTCACCGTAACGGCTCGCATCCCCGTGAAGTCAGGACGGATGGTGCCTACCTTCACCTGTTCGAAGGCACACCCCCCAGTCTTGACCACGGCGGCCACCACCTCTCGATCCGTCACGGAGTCGTCCAGACCCAGGATGCGCAAGTCAGCGCACTTGGCGGGTCTGGACACTCGGGCCTCGTCCGCATTTAAGGCCGCCCTGAGCCTTTCGGCCAGAGCGTCAGCGGTCGGGCCACTGGCCCCACCGGGGATCTCGAGCATCCGAGCCCCAGTCGCAGTGACCCTTACCCGCATGCCATTGGTCACACCGATCTCCTCAAGGTTCACCGCCGCCCTCGCCTTGGCGAGCACGTCGCGGTAGGACACGCCCTTCTTCTCCGCTTCCGGCTGTAGTGTGATCACTACAGCTGCGTACTTTGGGGCACGTAACCTCGCCGCGATGCTTCGCTCTTTGCGCCGTCGCCGCCTCTCCCTCCGCTTGGCCGACCTTGCCGCCTTGCCCTCCTTCCTCTTCTCCCCAGCTACCTGCCATTCGGCATCAGCCGGAGGAGATTTGGGAGGCGGGGGCAGCCGCGTCGTCACCGCCACAGCTGGGGCCCTCTCAGGCGCCTTCGCGGCCGCCTTCGTGGGCGCCTTCGCAGGCGCCGTCGCAGGCGCCTTCGCAGCCACAGCCCCGCCCTTCGCCTGCCCTGCCAACCCTGGTTTGGCCGTGGCAGCCATGGCGGCATACGAAGCCGCCTTTGGCTGGCCCGAGGCTGCTGGTCGGCCTAGCGGGGGCCGCAGGACGATTCCCTCAAGAACCGAGAACCGGTTATTAAGGGCTGCCAGCTCCTTCCGCACCAAGGCCAGAACTCGGTCCTCTGCAGGCCCGAGGCCGCCTTGCCCCTGCTGCACCCCCTCCTGCACCCCCTCCTGAGCGCCGGCTCCGCGGAGCCTGGCCAGGTCTGCTCGGAGCTCCTCATTCTCCTTTCGGAGAAGCTCCATGGCGGCTGTCAAGCGGGCGACCTCCGCCCGCATTTCGGACATTCCGTCCGACGGAGGCCCTTGAAGTAGAGCCTCCGCTGCCGCCATAATGGAGGCCTTGGCTGCGGGTATGGCCTTGTCTTTAGAAGACTGCTTCTTCTTCAAGGCCACACCCTTGACTGCAGCGGCCACGACCTCCTCAAACCTGGCCCGCTCCGAATTGGAGCCACCAGCGGCGTCCGACTCATCGCCAGACGCCTCCACGGCGCTCCCCTCGGCCGACCCGGCTGAGCCGTCCTCCTGTGCGGCGTTTACCCGGCTCTTGCTCTTCCGGGCTAGGCCCCGGCGAGCATATTTCGGAGCCGATTTAAGTCCGCCGTCCGAGGAAGACTCCTGGGCATCTCCCGGATTTAGGTTCCGCTTCAGGAAAGCATTCCTTCCAGCGGCCCTCACCACTACGCACTCCGGGCTCTTAAAAGTGCCCTTCGCGCCCTTCACTCCCGATGCGGCGTCGGACTCCGACCCCGCATCACTCCTCTCCCTCTCCTCTTCTCGTCTAGTTATTTTTGGTCCCATATTTGTTCCCACGAGTAAAAAACTTTATAACTGGCTCAAAACTGTGGTTCGCACTAGCGATTAATTTAGCTACCCATTAATCAAGCTACCAACCTCCCTCACGGCGCGCCGCCGCTTGAAGGTTTGGGGTAATTTTTTATAGAGGTTTTCTTCCTCGCGGTCCGGGCGGTTAAGCCAAGACCCTCGACCCCCGTCAAAAGTCATAGACATGACCTTGAACAATCTTCGGGGCTACGATACTAACGGTGGCAGAAGGAAATGACTTCCTCCTGCCTGCTCGGCGGCAGGGTTAGTGCACACCGAGCCCGCTCTTACTCCGCCGTTGTGCGTCTCTGCTTAGTACAGAGGGACACACGTTGGAGCGTACCTCCGACAGGATATTGGCATACCGGCAACAAAACCCCTTAGGCACACGTGCCTAAGGGGAACCATTGCCCGCACCCCAGGGTGCACCGTCCCGGAGACTGGCCTTCCCCCCAGACGTATCCGTAAGGGAACTCCAGCCCCCGGGCACTCGGGGAGGTTTCCTGTCCACGCACCCCAATGTCCACGCACCCCAATGTCCACGCACCCCAAGTCCTGCGTCTGGTTGGGTATTATGCATAAAATTGAGTAAGTCATTACTAAAAATGTCTTAATGTCTTTTATTTCTACGTACATTCTACGGTGTTTTTTTTAAATAAGATGTCAAAAGTCTTAAAGCTTTACCACTAATATCATACTGCTCTAGTTTAGCCAGAAGTAGCTCGTGATCTACTGTGTCAAACGCAGAACTTAAATCAATAAATAAGCCAGCTACCTTCATTTTATCATTCAATTTACTAATAATGTCCTTAACAAGATTATCTATCGCATCTGAAGTACCTACCCCCTTTTGGTATCCAATTTGTCTAAAGTTAATTATTCTATTTAAATTGAAGTGTGCCATTAACCTAGTTTTCATTATTTTCTCAAAAAATTTTGATAAAATTGGCAATAAGGACATTGGCCGGTAGTTTTTGGGATCCGTCCTTGTACCTTTTTTGTGTATCAGAACCACTTTTGCCAATTTAAGTTGTTCAGGAAAAACAGACTCTTCAATACATTTATTAATGAATTCAGATGGGGGGATACGCTAATTATCCTTGATCACCGATATTGACACGTCATCGTGTCCACAAGACGTTTTGTTTGTCATCTTACGTACAATTTTTGTTATTTTATGTGGTGTCGTCATATTGAATGTCATCTCACTTTCTACTCTCAATGTTGAGTTTCTTAGAAACGACATTACCCTTTCTACTTCTGTTTTTAAAAGTGATGTATTATACACAAATGTATCAACAAAAGTATCTGCTATGTCTTGTGAATCTGTGACCACCCTTTTGTCAATGTTTAGAACAAGTTTTCTTCTAATTTTGTTTTGCTTTCTCTTTGTCTCTTCATTTATAGTTTTTCCACGTCTCTTTCACTATATTTTTGGCTTTGTTGAGATGACATGATATTGCTAACCTTCGCTGCTTTAAAACTCTTCTGTAGATTCTTATGTAATTCACTTTGTAGTTATAAACACTAGTGTTATTGTTGGCGCCCGAACATAACATTTTTTAATTTTGCTCGAGACCTTAATTCCCTTTGTAATCCACTTTATCTGATTATTGTTCATCAGTTTCTTTTTTCAAAAATTTTATTAAAACAATTGAGAAATGTAAACGATACTATAATTTTTATTTTGAAAGCTCTTTTTAAGTGCAGCAATATTTTTTGAGTTAAAATTTATTTTATAAATCAAGATGGTATGTTGACATTCATTTGTATTTTTATCAATCTTATCAAGAATTATATTACAAAGAAGGCCACCATGGCCATCCGCTAAACCATTATAATCTACCAAACACTGCTCTATATCATCGTCGGAAAGATTAGTCAATACATTGTCAATGCAAGAGTATGATTTGCTTCGAATAAAAGTAGAAATATTTATAAGGTGCCTAAAATTGTAAGACGTTAATATATTTATAAATTCAAAAGATTTTTTACTTTCCACAAGTATGTCAACATTAAAATCACTTCCTATCAATAAAATGTTCTAACAATTTTTCTAGGCTCCCTAAGAAACTGTAAAATTTTTTGTCATTTGGATTTCTGTAACAGCAACAAATATATAATCCTGTCTCAAGATCTTATACACCACAAACCTCAAAACTTTCTGATCTGTATAACTTCTCTATTGCATCAATATTTTCACATTGTTTATTCGTATACGCTAAAATAAGACTACCACCTCTTTTTTTATTTGTCCTAGTGTTAAATGATACTAAGTTATAATTGCTTAATTGAAATAAATTATCATTCAAAAAATGCTCTATTATACAAACATTGTCCAAGGCTTTATAAAAAGTTTCAATATATGATTCAAGTTGAAGTTTATTATTATTTATACCACATACGTTTTGGTGAAACAATTTTAAACAGATCGTATCTGATGGCAAGGGGTCTGAAGGATTTTTGTGCAGCAAATAATCTGAGTGTTTTATCGTCAAAATTACAATCTGTTTGTGTGAATGCATCTCGTGATGGCATTTTTAAAGTTTTTTTCTTATTATTGAACACATTTTTCCTGTATTTTGAATAGGTAATTGTATATCTCATACGTAGTATCTCCCTATATAATAGGTTGGGGAAAAAGTTTCTTCGCATTTTTTAAGAAAATTCAAAACCTTTTTTAATATAGTTTATTTACATTTAACTAAAGTATGTAGGTACCATTTTGTTCGATAACTTTTGGCCATCTTGTAGGTAGGGACATGATCCCATTGCTATAAAATTTTTGGGACTTCTGGTCAAAATATCGCGACAAGTGGTTTTGGCAGTCCTATCGTGATGTTAACCTGACACTGCCTAAAGAATTCTGAAGAGACCGAAACAGGTGGAAATCTGAAGGTGCAAGGTCAGGACTATACGGCGGATGCATTAACACCTCCCAGCCAAACTCTCTTAATTTTTGCTGAGTGGCTAAAGATGTGTGAGGTCTAGCGTTATCATGATGAAAAACCACACCCCTTCTGTTGATTAATTCCGGCCGCTTTCTCTCAACTTCTTGCTTTAATCTCATCAGTTGTTCGCAGTAGAGTTCAGAATCGATGGTCCTGCCTGGTGGTAACAGCTCATAATGAATAATGCCCTTCCAATCCCACCACACACACAGCATCACCTTGTTGCGAGTTAACCCGGGTTTTGCCACAGTCTGTGAAGCCTGACCGGCCTTTGACCATGACCTTTTTCGCACATTCTTGCATACGTGATCCACTTTTCATCACCAGTTATCAGCTTCTTCAAAAATGGTTCGGTTTCATTACGTCGTAATAAAGAATCACAAATGAGTACACGGTTCATTAGGTTTCTTTTAGTGAGCTCGTGAGGTACCCAAATGTCGAGCTTTTTTGTGTACCCAGTTTTTTTCAAATGCGCCAAAACTGTTTTGTGGTCAATTTCCAGTTCTTCAGCTACGTCGTAACTACTGATATGCCGATCTTGCTCCACTTTTTCAAAAATGGCATCCATTTTATCCGTAATAGGGCGACCAGAGCGACGTGCATCTTTGACATCAAAATTTCCGGATTGAAAACGCTTAAACCAAATTTGTGCTACTCTCACAGACACTACACTAGGTCCATAAATATCGCAAATTTTTTTCGCGGCTTGCGTTGCATTTTTATCTTTTTTGTAGTAAAATTTTAAAATGTATCGAATTTCTTCATTAGATTCACTCATCTTGACGGTACGAAAAACAAATGAAAATCACACATTTTCCTAATTTGAATTTGGAATTATGTTCTTTAAAATTTAAACTTTCATTGATACCAAAACCAGCCAGATACAAATAGTATAGCCAAAGAGATTTTATTACAAGTTCATACATACTATAATGCGAAAAGACTTTTTCCCCAACCTAATATTAATTTCTTCGGTAATCATCATAGTCATTGTCTAATAAAATATTGCAATTAAATCAGAGTCCAATCAAAATATATATTTGAGAACCTAGAACCTATGTTCTGTAATTCAATCGGAATAAATACACACTACCTTAAGAATATGTTTGATTTACAAATTATTTTGGTCTTACGTTTGCTCCGGTTTTGCGGAACTACGTATGCTCCGGGGGCCTCAGTGCCAATAGGTATTGCTGGCCACAGTACAATAAGCAGTTAGCAAAGACTAATAAAGTTATTTCCATTTGAGGACCACAACTGGCTAGAGCATATACCGCTTTTATTATTATAATAAAATTCAAGCTATTAACATAACACCAAAGAAACCAGAAACCTGTTCTGTGTATTTTAATCAATGCTCTTTACTCTTCTAATAATAATGGTTTGGAAGCAAAATGTTGTGTCATTCATTATAATAATATATGAGTAACTAGCTTCTGCCCGCGACTTCATCCGCGTGAAATTTATTGTTTTCCCCACTCACCCCGTCGCGCGTCGCATCGCATCGCCTGCCCATGATATTACTTCTTTTTTGCTTAGCGTTCTTCTTTACTGACTTCAAAAAGGAGGAGGTTCTCAATTCGTCTGTATGTTTTTTTTGTATGTTTGTTACACGATTACTCAAAGACGGGTGGACTGATTTAAAAAATTATTTTTTTGGTTTAAATGGAAATACCTTGGAAGTATATCCCATACTTCCAAGGTATTTCCATTTCCATATAAATTGTATTAACTTTGCTTGGGTAGTTTTTGAGTTAGCTTCAACGATGCGTATTTTTCCCACTTAGTTTATCTGGATGATGTTAATGACTTCCTATCACTGTTATTTACATAGCAGGTTTCGAATTTGTGTGGGGTAGGTACCACAACTTAAAAGTGAAAAATAAAACGTTTTAGCAATAAATAAAACCGACTTCCAAAACAAAACACTACAAAGTGTAAAATAACTTTAATTTCGGAAGTCGGTGGCATAACACGAAAATACAAAACCAAAGACACCGACTACCGAGTTTTGGAAGTTGGTTTTATTTCTTGCTAAAACGTTTTTATTTTTGTTCAGCTCCTAGCGATGTGTTATATAGCTAGCCTACAGCCTTCCGGAAGAATTGGGCTATCGAATACAAAAATATTTTTTCAAATCCGACTGGAACTTCTAGAGATTAGCGCGTTCAAACATACAAACAAACAAAAAAAAAATCTTCAGCTTTATTATTAATTGTATGGATATATGTAGATAAACCTACATAAACTATAGGGAAAATAAACTCCACCATTAAAAACCAACTTTTTCCTTAAAAATATAATTGATGAAAACCAATCTGTGCCAATACTGACCTCAGAACTTGACATAGATTTAAATAAAAAACTCAAATTGCATTTCCCCACAACAACGGATGGTGCCGTATTAAATTGTGGTAAAAGATAGAATGGTTAACCGCAACAAAGATTGTCTCATTATGACATACAGGATGTATTTTCTTATGAAGCTTATAATTATATTATTTCGTAAACCTTAAAAACCATACTTCTTAGTGTCATAGAAACGCTGATGGCGATATAAATTGTGCCAGCTCAGAACTCATTCACGCGTACCTAGGTGTTATTAGTAGCGTCCACCACACACAACAGAACGACAGAATGCTATATAGTCTCTTATCTAACTTCTCTGCTGTGAGAAATACGTCGTGCGTAACGGCGCGCGAGTACGGGATCATCACGTTCACTATGTCACTTTTTGTTCGTAAAACCGGAAAGCCGGTTCACTGACCAAAAAGTGACATTTGAACACGACGATCGCTTTTGGTTAGGACGCGGGTTTGCGATATATGGAGCGAAGATCACTCACTAACCTACAACATTCCAAGCCATGACTATTACCTACCTGCTGAAAATTTAATGGTCCATATGGATGTCCTTCAAACCGCAAAATGATATAAACCTGGCAAGCAGCACCCGTTCACGAGCATAACGCAAAGATTAGGCACTACCCCTCTCGCCATATTTGAAGGAAGGAGGCAACCCAACCTCCGACGCTACCGCAGGACATCTAAGGAAGCATGACGAACTTGCTGCCGGTTGCTCAGGCAAGAATAATATGATCAATTTTCGAGGCCACATATTGCAATACAGCTCATAAAAACATTGTAATGAGTAGATTATGTCATTGATAAATAAAAATAAAATTAAATTATATTGACTTTTACAGTCAAAGAATATAAATAATTACATGAACTCATATAACCTGTCAGAAGGTAAGCCGATTCCGGAGAAAGAACATAAACATTGTCTTGAGTTAATCACAGTGACCAACTATTCTTATCGTTTAAGTAGTCGTTGATAGAATAGTATGCCTTTGAATAAAGGTTAGATTTTACTTTAGTTTTAAACGCATTGAAGGGCAAATCTCGCAAAGAAGAGGGTAGCTTGTTATAAAAGGATATATAACATGCCCAACAAATGAGTTATGAAGCCGGTGAAACGGAGCACGTAGTTTGTTTTTATTTCTGGTGTTAACATTGTGGATATCACTGTTTTTAGTGTATAAATGTATATTTTGTCTAATATAAGATGTTGGCGAAGATGAAGTGAGAATACCAATATGTTTAAAAAAATCTCTTAGAGAAACTCTGGCACCTAGCTGGTAGATTGCTCGAACAGCTCGTTTTTATATTTTGAATGTGAGCAGCTTTGCCCAGGGGCAGAATACCGAAGGACATAACGCTATGAAAATAACTAAAATAATATTAACCGAGGTGTATCGACGTCTTACTTTCCTGACGGCGTAGGCGGCTGAACTGAGCCTTCCCGCTAGGCTTGATATAGGTACATATACTTATGTGGGCCCTACTAAAGTTTGGCATCTAGTTTTATCGCAAAAAAAATGCCGAATTTACAGTTTTAAGCACCTCTTTATCTAAGACGATGTTGGGTCCTAGATACATTCTGTAGTGAACGTTATCAAACCCGTTCCAGTGATTCATCGATACCGAGCTCAGTGGAGTTGTTGGGGCGGCTTAGTCGGTATTGCACGCGGGCGTTCAAACGGGTAGCAGCGGGCCTGGGGAAGACTAAAGAAACGATGGATTGACTGTGTGAAAGATGATATGGTTAGAAAGGGGTTGACTACCGAGATACCGACTAACAGAGACTTATGGAAAAAAGGACATTTTGCGCCTACCCCAAATAAATTGGGATAAGGGCATGAGAATGATGATGATTCAGTTAAATGTTCTGAATGAGTAAAATGTAATCGTACCTAGGTAGGTACGTTTTCATACGATCGTGCTCCATGATTTATAAACCACAATAAATATAAATGTACAATTATAGGTACATACCTCAGTACTATTCAGAATCTTGCTGCTGTGGCCAGAAATAAATGCGGGTTGGCGTTGAAATCGTTTTGAAAATATATTCTAGTGCGATTTTGTCTGGCGGAAGTTTGCGATCTTTTAGTTATCAAAAGAGTTTTATTAGGTACTCTTTCAGCCCTAATATTACCTAGTATTAGGACTGAAACAGTACCCAATAAAAGTGAAAGTTATTTCAACTGACAAGATCAAATTATCAGAAACCTATTTCTATCGCAGCACTACATTTCTATCAAACCAACATTTCGCGTTGAAAATATAAATAAATAACATTCAAAATGAAATATCTTTTCCAGGGCCATCATAACAGAAAATGGAATCTATCCATCAACGATATCCATTAGCACAATCAACACAAAATGTAAAGAGAATGATTTGGAAATGAGCGACTACGATCCTTTTCAAAACAGAAAACTGGAACATCCCAACTCGTAAGTACCTAAACAGTACATAAAACAGTTTTATCTGCCAGACGGAAACCAATCGACATTGAAATGAAAATAAAGAACCCCATTGAGATTGTACGCTACTCCATTAAAAATGGTAATTGTAGTCATTCACAAGATTGATACGAAAGATTGATTCTGAAACTGAATGATTGCTGTGTAATTATTTATGCATTTTTTAAAAACGTGGTAGAATAAAAATCAACTGCTTTTGAAGCCACGATAAGAAGTTGAATAGAATTTAGTACCTTAATTTGGATTCCTATGTTTATTTACATTAATGCCTGATTGCTTTGGATTTGCAAAGTATTTTAAATCATCAAATGTTTTAACATGTATAGGAGTCACCAAATGGCGGACCGCAGTCCGGGTCCCGTATCACCCTAATTGCGTAACACACTATCAATCGGAATCTGAATCATTTTGATGCAAATTGCTAATCCATTGCTTTTGAAGCAAATTGCTAAAATTTGCTGCTCGACAACGTAAATAGCGCAATGAATGTGGTTGAACTGTCAAAATGAAAGCGATTCCGATTGATAGTATGTTATGCAATTAGGGTAGGTACAGGAGTCACCAAATGGCGGACCGCAGTCCGGGTCCCATATTGTGATTCAGATCTATAACATGTGTAACATTTCTTTCTAGAGATGTGAGATCATTCGCAAATCTCCTGAAATCATCACTGGGTTCCGGAATTCTGGCCATGCCAGCTGCATTCAAGAATGCAGGTACAATAGTTGGGATTGTTGGAACAATTATACTGGGATACATCTGTACACACTGCGTTTATTTACTGGTAAACTACGAGTTTAAGCAACTAATTTAATTTTACTAATATCACCAAAAAGATATTCTTATGTAGGTATTAACAATAGTATCAAGTCAAGAATGTGATCCAATTAGAAGATGTTCCTTACAAGTATCTACACATAATTATAATGGCAACTCGTATGAAACCCGCATTGTAGTAAGATAGCAGATAGGAATAATTATACTTTAATATATAATTAATTGGGAACATTATAGGCTGATTATGATAGAATTAATTACATTGACCCCTATATTTCTGATCATAAGCTGACGCCATCAATTTAATCATCTATCTTTCTAAATTTTAATGTCATTGTTTATCACGCAATACTGTTCGCTGCAGGCTATGCAGCCCTTTCAGTATTAATATGATCATGATCAAAACTTAACACTTTCAGGTTAAAACTTCACAAGAAGTATCAAGAGTTACAAGAGTTCCATCATTAGGTTATGCTGAAACTGTTGAAGCTGTATTCGCGACGGGACCTCAACCCTTACGAAAAGTGTCTAGAGCATCAAGGTACGGAAACGCAGTTATATTTCTGTACATTTTAGTATTAAGTAAATCCTTGCACAGCGCTTGCAATTGTGTATTCATTTCTTTGATTAAGTTTAGCTATAGCTACTAAGATTGGAACCATAAAGTGCACTGTAATAGACCGTTTCCATATCATTTCTTACAAAACAATAATAATACAAAAATAAATAATGACAATATGAATTGATTGATTTGAATTGGGAAATATGAATTTATGTCGAATTCTTACATAAATCAACAAAGGAAGTTTAATTCTTGAAATCATAATTAAATAATATTCACTTCAACTCTCACCAGAGTAGTATTAAATGTTCATCTTGGTAGACAATAGTGTTTGATTGTGATGTTTCTTGTTAGGTCTCGTTCATTTTCATTATGTACCATCTTCCCGTTTATATTTGCAATTACCATTACGATACAATGAGATGCAGCTTCATCAAGTAATTATAATGACTAACTAGCTTTATTATGACTTTTATTTGATTTGTAAACTATCACGTCATTGCCGTCACATTTCTCCGTAACGATACCATTTAAAAATACTTTAATTAGAGAACCGTAGTGGCAACTGGCAGTATTAGTTTTACCGAAGCTCAATTTTACTTCTGTTTACATGAATACTTGACTGCTAATTGAAAAATCATCTCATGCCCCAATAATTTCAGTTTTGATATTGATCGTTATACATAGAAATACACTTCTTTCTCATATATTTTTATACTCAAAAGAAATGTTTCTGTACCAACACATAACGTGAAGAGCTTAGCGTTGTAGACATCTAAATTATTTAGTGAATCCATAATTGTCACAATTCTCTCCGTATTTCGCACGTTGCCAACATTAATGTCTGCACCACATAACACACGTGAATCATTATAATCGCCAACTCCTACAATGGCGGGTTCATCACATGACCCATGGAAATAATCACGTTGTCAATGAGTGACATTGTAAATTTGAGGTAATGAAACCAATAAATCGATACCTAAGGTCAAGCATTGCAATAGTTAGGAGTAGTACCTATATTATTTAAGACTTTGTAAATGGTCCTCACGTGACTGCTGATTCACGTTTGCTGTCTTTGCATGCAGCGGCAGATTTCCTTTGTAAACTATTGTAGTCGTCTGCCAAAAGTCATTTCTAATTTTGATCTTAGAATCTAGGAGAGGCTGGGACAGCCGCTTATCATTAAATCTATATATATATAAAAATGAATCGCCGAAATGTATGTACGCGCATAACTTCCGAACGACTGTACCAAATTGGATAATTATTTTTTGTTGTATTTGTATGTTGTGTTTTGTTGCACAACGTTTGTATGTAAGAAAATGTTTGAAAAGTTGCCGGGAAAATTGGAAAATTCGGGAAAACTGAAAGTGCATGTACGAGTAGTATGAATTATTGAAATTTTGACAGGACACCGTTTGTCGGGACAGCTAGTGTTTGATAAAAGAATATGTTAAGACTCAGATGCTTGTTGACTAATACAACTAAGGGTTAAAACTTCTATGAGTTTTTTCAAACACATAAAAACAACGATGAAAAGAACAACCAAATTTAAATAGTGAAAATTGGCTTTTGCAGTTCAGAATCACATTAATTCAATACTAAGTGACTTATCAACACTAAAATTGTTACCCTTACTGCCAGTATATTTGAAGTTACATTCGTAAATGACGCTGAACATTGGCATCGCTCTTGTTGACGGCGCCTAATGTTTGGCTGCCCCTCAAAAATAATATTTACATGTCTCAAATAACTGGAGACAAAATAAACAATACCTGTGTCACCTTAACACAGAACATGGAAGTGGTGTTATATATTAACAGGCTTCGTGATATTCATATTTCAGGATATTTATAGACTGGGCCATGGCTTTCACCATTCTTGGCGCGTGTGCAGTCTATGTCATCTTAATCGTGGATTCTGTTAAACAGGTATGTTGGACCAATGACAAAACATTCATCTTTTTTAATGCACTTGGAACTTAAATTATACTAAAAGACAATACAGCTACAAGAGAAGATCTGTATCTAAATGTCACTCTTCGTGAACAAAATTGGTGCAAGTGTATGAGAATGTCGTATTATTTTCATGGAACGAAATTCTTATACGTTGTTGCTGTCGCGTTAATTAATGACTAACACATAAGTACCCATCACACCTAAAAAATCAAGAACTTGAAAAATAATGACCTCGTTAACTTGAGTGAGGTTTTTGAAGTACAGCTTTATTCAGTAATGGGTATAGAATAGCTGTAGAAAAATATTTAATTTCTTAAGCAAACGATTTTCGAAAATACGTCATTTATGTTTTATACCCGTATTGTACCACTGTCGGTCAAAGGTCTATAGGACTGTCCTTCCACGTTTCTCGCGGTCCTATTATCTACAATGGAACTTAAACATATCTGGTGATATTTAGGTGTGCTATACACCTGTACCCAACGCTTCGGGAATTCAAGCGCGATTTTTCAATTTTAATTTCACTAGTTTATAAATTGCAATCATTATTCAAATTATATTAATTGCTCGTGGCTAATTAATAACAGCCGCACGGGTCATCAGGTTAAGTTACGCTTACCGGGGTTGTTCCGTGGATGGGTGACCATCTTTACATACGGAGACTCCTCCGTGCCTCGGAAAGCACGTTAAGCCGTTGGTCCCGGTTGTCATTAGTGGATCTTTGACAGACGTTACGGGGCGTCAGAAGCCCGAGTCTGACAATCAGTCTTACCAAGGGGTATCGTATTACCCAGTAACTGGGTTATGGAGGTCAGATATAGGCAGTCACTCCATGTAAAATACTGGTATTCAGCTGCATCCGGCTAGATTGGAAGCCGACCCCAACATGTTGGTAAAATGCTAGGCAGATTGTTTCAAATTATATTAACTGCCTTTCAGATAGTCGACTTCTACAACAAAGACAACGGGATCAGCGAAACGATGTATTGCCTCATGGTCCTGATCCCTGTGCTTCTCTTCACACAAATCAAAAACCTAAAATACTTGGCGCCGTTCTCTGGATTCGCTAACGTTCTACTGGTTCTCACATTCCTCATCTGTTTATACTATATATGCTCGGACTTCAAGCCTATTGACTCCAAGCCGATGTCTGTCGATATTGGAAGACTACCTCTCTTTATCGGGTAAGGAAACTGAGAAACTTTACTGCTATTAGGTATGTAGGTAGGTAACGCGAACACAATGTTAAAAATGTTTAGTTAGTTTTTTATTTGTTCGTAAGGAAAACATCTTCCTTGCTTACGTGTCATCTTTATTTCCGCAACAACTGGCCGAACGTACTCAAAAATCTTTCGGAAAGCCATTATATTTTTAATTTTAGTTGTATTTTTTCTACCAAGTCAATGGCTTTTGTTTTTATTTTTTGTAAAGTTGCCTGTTTTTATATTCTATTGCACAACCTCGCAATCGTAGATAATGCAGAAATATTCGGGTTCATTGAACGATCTCAAACAATGACTTTTTTTACATGAAACAAAATGAAAATTCACATCTTCCCTTATAGATGAATATCTTATGTATTTACCTTAATAAAATTCCCTCTCAAATCGCTAATTTGAACCTTAACTTCATTCCAGTACAGTTATTTTTGCGATGGAAGGCATCGGCGTCGTGCTACCTGTTGAGAACACCATGGCCCAACCTAAGCACTTCCTCGGCTGTCCCGGCGTTTTGAACATCACCATGTCAGTGGTGGTCTTGCTGTATATGTTCATGGGATTCCTAGGCTACGTACGCTACGGAGATGACGCTAGAGGGAGTATTACTCTCAATCTGGATACGGCTGATATGTAAGTATATTTTCAATAATTTTTCAAATTTTAAGGAAGGATAGGATGGACAACGTATTGTGCACACTAGAATAGGCACCTAATTAAAGTTACCTGCTTAAAAATAATTGGTAACTCTGGTCGACCGGACCGATAACATTACCCCTTATCTACGAGTAAGTATCGTACCTACAATGTACAGTCACGAGCATAAATATGGACAGCTCGACAATAACATCTGACTTCATGTTTCATCCATTAATATCTGTCAAGATGACGGCAAATATAGATGTGTGATCTTTTGTCGGAGGCATATTATATTGGGTTGGCACAAAAGTCACTTTACAAAACTCTATACATGTCCTTTTTCAAGTTAATTGTTTTCGATAATAATCTAGAATGTTGTAAAACATTCTAGGTACTTGTGATGTGGGGGTATATAAAGCCGCCCTCGCGATCGGTTTAGTTAAACTCCCCTGACAATAATAATCACTCTAATTTGATCCAGCCTGTCCCATCTTGCTGTCCTCCCCCCCAGCGACGCCTTAAGCCAAGGTTCGTTCCCACAGGGGGAGCCCTTAGCGTGTAGTCGCTTAGTATGTAAGTTTATGGAGCTGAAGCCTTTGAGTTCGCTTAAGGCAGCCACAGGTTAGTCCGGTTAAGTAGTCACGGCCTCTCTAGGCCAACTACGAGATGCCATTTATATATATAAAAAAATATTTAAAAAATCGGTTTAGTCAGATTGAAGAAAAATGGACGAGCGACAAGTTCGAACACTATACTATGCGGCTGACAATATCAACACTGCATTGGGCGCTGGTAGTACAAGCCATGCGACGGTGTCCCGATGGTTTGACCGTTTTAAATCAGGAGACAGGAGCCTTGAAAGTCTGCCACACTCTGGACGACCACCAGCAGTGAATGATGACGATTTACGCCGCAGTTGTGTAGAGGCGGAGTTGAACTTTTTCGAGGCACAGCCATCAGAGTTCTGTACTATACTTCATACTGACAGAATAGCCGACATCGGCTCAGTTACCAAAAACAAAACAAAAAAAAAACCGCGTATAAACATTACCTCAGATATTTATGCTGCCAGTGGGATGTCACATTTTATTGCAATGCGGCACTGATTGCAATATAGAAGCAACATTATACATACTGTCAGGTTTTTATGCAGCTAAAAGAATGTCAGATATTTTAGATCATAACGAGGTATCACATTCTTCAGAATTTAACTGAGTAGGCAGTTACGTGACACATATTTTTGAAGCCGATGCAGCATCCTATACAGGGTGGCAGAGACATCGACTCGCAATCTGATTCTGAACCCACTATAATTGAAATATTTCGTCGATTATTTTAAAAAAAAATGCTTCCATCCAGTATTTTGGCGTCACTTGTCTCGTCAGATAGTTTTGGTGTTCCTTCGATGTCACATATTTGTGCCGCCACTTGTATCATGTATATGCCTTCCACAAATGAGCACATAATATAGATTAAGTGCGCCAATTATGGACCACCATAAGGATTTTGTCAAATAAAACTCAGAATTTTAAAGTATAATCAGCCTTATATATTTTGAACAGTTCGATAATTAATTGGTATCAAAAACGATTAATAAAATTCTTAAGAAACATCAACATCTTAGAAATAGTCAACTTTTTCTAAAATATGTCATTATTGTGAATTTGCAAAAAGTGTACCAAATATGGACCATATGGTTTCAAATATGGTTACACATGGTTTCAAATATTCAGAAAATTATAAAAACTATTGAATATTGCAACTTAATAGGATTATTGTAAAATAACTTATCTTTCCCCTGGTTTAATCCACTTTCACAAAGTGTAATATTTGTTGAAATTATGAGCTTACGAAGTTAGCTAAGAAATTACATCGCGCGTTGATAATAACGAAAAATTGCTCCCGTGAATACGTGCGCGCTCTCTGCCGGCCTGCAAGCGACTAGCGGGCAGCGGGAGGGGTGAAGTTTAGCGTGCGCTGACCAACGGCTCTATACTAATAACGTTCATTGAGAAACTCGGGTAGTCCATATTACAGAACCAGTCCATAATTGGCGCATTTACCTCCCTCCATGCCATCATCTTGACGACAGATATTATTCGACTAATCATGAGATCAAATAACATTGCCGAGCTGTTCATAGTAATAGAGGGTGTCAGGAACAGCCCTCCGCGAACTAACAGGGTGCATTCAGCTTCTTATTTATTAATATAATAGTAATCATATTCCACCGAGTAATTTCTCAAGAAAATGTTCATTTATTTTTATCGTTTTTAACCGACTTCAAAAAAGAAGCTTTTCAATTTGACACGTATGTATGTAATATTATTGGAACTGCAATATATTCACATAATGATAATCTATTATGGCTTCCAAACAAATATACAAAATTCTGTATGTAAGTTTATATGTATGTAAGTTTGTCCACGCATTTCTCAGAAACTATTATTCGTATCGTGACCATTTTATTTTTATTGGCCTACATTTACTTCAACTTAGAGAACAGTGCAAGTTTCATCAAAATAGGTTCAGTAAACACATCTAAAAACATCTAAAAACCTTTGTCAAAATCTAATACAATATTTATAACAAAACTATTAACTAATTATTACAAACAAATATTCTAATCTTTACTAAAAACTAAAAATTACGAAATAAAAAAATAATTTAAAAAATGAAACCGACTTCAAAAAGAAATTAACTCAAAAATTCAAAATTAAGAAATAACTTTAATTTCGGAAATCGGCCGCAAAAACTAAAATACCTACAGATCCCAAGACTTCCGAAATTAAAGTTATTTCATAATTTTAAGTTAATTTTTGTCAATTTATTATTTTAAATTATTTTTTTATCGCAGTTACTATTCCTTTATTTCAATGTAAAATTAATTCTCTGTACGCAGCACTCATGTATGTAAATAAAACAGGTAAAATAATAAAAAATCAGTAATGGATGTTGAATGAAATGCTCTAACCAACGACACGTGAATCGTGAACTCAGCTGTTGACTTTCTGCCTAGCTACCCCTCCCAACCAGTAACAGAAGCTCCGATTTGTGCACAAAAATACAAACAAACCAGGTTTATGGGATTCCCATAACGTTCCTGAAATGATTTCATGTACCGGTGATCTTAGCATGATATACTGAATTCACCCCATCCGTCTGCAGCGGGCTGTCCCTTACAACCTGTATATTTATGCTCGTGACTGTAACTAAATAATGTTTTTTTACGAACTTACAAGTAATTAAATGGTAAGCGACACTTTGAAGCGCGATCTATTGGTCTACACTCTCAATCTGCCTAGTCTTTTCCCAACTATGTTGTGGTCGGCATCCAGTCTAACCGAATGCAGCTGAATACCAAGCTGAATACCAGTATTTTACATGGAGCGACTGCCCATCTGACCTCCACAACCCAGTTACTGGGTAATACGATATCCCTTGGTAAGACTGGTTGTCAGACTTTTGGGCTTCTGACGACCCGTAACGCCGGTCAAAGATCCACGAATGACAACCGGGACCAACTGCTTAATGTGCTTTCCGAGGCACGGAGGAGTCTCTGTATGTAAAGATGGTCACGGCAAGTGTAGCTTAAACTAATGGATCGACTTGTGCGATTTTTTGCGACTGTTATTTACTTAGCCACGAGCTCCTCATGTAGTACATACTAATTCCTTGGTATTAAACATAATTCAAAACACTGGTCACTGGGTGAAAATTATTTTAAAAAGCCATTAATTATTTTTTTCTTTGTTTTAGTTTTCATAATAAATGGCTTTCACAGAGTTTTTCATTAGTCCGGCCAGCATTTCATTATTTTCTTTTTTTTTTATTCCGGACAAAAAGTTTTTAATCCTATTGATAGTTGGTATAGCGTGTCTCTCTGTTTTGGCGAAAAACACTTTCCGGTTGCATATGTTTTTTCTGCGACTGTTATTTACTTAGCCACGAGCTCCTCATGTAGTACATACTAATTCCATGGTATGAAACATAATTCAAAACACTGGTCACTGGGTGAAAATTATTTACAAAAGCCATTAATTATTTTTTTCTTTGTTTTAGTTTTCATAATAAATGGCTTTCACAGAGTTTTTCATTAGTCAGGCCAGCATTTCATTATTTTCTTTTTTTTTATTCCGGACAAAAAGTTTTTAATCCTATTGATAGTTGGTATAGCGTGTCTCTCCGTTTTGGCGAAAAACACTTTCCGGTTGCATATGTTTCTTCTGGAAACAATTTAACACTGAGGCTGGTTTACTAAATAGCTCTCATGGGATGAACTTGAGGGCGCATTATTCAATATATGCATATACCTGTCGAAAACAAAGAAAACTAACAAAACATCACGCAAATCGTCATTCACCTCTATTTCCAAACACCACCAGTTAAAGTCTTCGTGTCGTAATTTATACAAGCGACGGAATGAAAAAAATACTTGACGTTAATTTTAAACTAATAACCGCCCAAAAAGAATAAGTAAAAAAAATCAAATACATTTGTAAAAAAAAAAACAATATTTTTGTTTAACCTAAAACTTTGTCACAAAAAGACGTCATTAGTCGCATCAATGTTTGCAAATATGTAGCGAGGTATATGCATATATTGAATAATGCACCTTCAAGTTCATCCTATCATATTTTTTTAGCAAAACGGTCTGTGTTTAATTTATTGCTTTCAGAAGTAAAATATCATATGCCACTAATGATGTGTTTTTAGCAAAAACGGAGAAACACCCTATACCTAGGTAGACAGGCTAGGTAGGTAGGCAGGTAGCTTACCTAAGCCCAGGTATTGGCATTTTCTTGTGTCATAGGTACAATTATTTAGATTAGGTAAGGATATCACCAATTCAGTAGGTAGGTTTCCTACCAACGCCATTTAATATATTTTATCATACTTTTTTCAGACTTGCTGTAACTGCAAAAGTGTTCATCGTATTTGCCATCTTCTTCACATACACTCTTCAGTTCTACGTTCCCATGGAGATAGTGTGGCGAAACACTAAGGAACACGTCACACAGAAATACCATAATCTGGCGCAAGGCGTCATTCGAGCTGTATTCGCGGTTCTCACAGGTTAGTGAGGTATTCCTATCCTAATGTAACATTTAGGTACCTACACGTCATTAACTCTGCACATATCATTAACATGCACTTATCATTAGGTATACATACTCGTAAAGGAAAGCACTGTTCTACCTGTAACGGAGTAGGAATTACACCTTGTCAGTCACTGTACTTTATGCTTACTTATTTCCATAGTTTTTGGAAGCGTACTTTTACTTAGGTATTACTTTTTTTATTTCTTAAAAAAATACAGAAACTGCAAGCAACACATTAAATATTAATAAGTAATCCTATTATTTTTTGTCCACAGTTATAGCAGCGGCTACTTTACCTCGTCTGGAACAAGTGATTGGCCTAGAGGGAGCATTCTTCTACTCTTTCCTGGGCCTAATTGCGCCATCTTTGATGGACATTATTTTTAACTGGGAGAGAGGCCTCGGGAAATACAACTGGATTCTCGTGAAAGACGTTATATTAGTATTGTTTGGAAGCTTCGTGCTGGTCGCGGGGGTAACTCAAAGTATTAGGGAAATTATTAGGACTAACTAGCAAATAAGAATCAAAATAAGTCGTGATAAATGTGTACTATAAACAAATTATGTAAATATAGATAGGTGTATTGCATTATTATTATTAAGTTAAATTGTTTTGTGCTTAAATAAGCCGAGTGTCCTATGATATCAGATTATAATGAATATTTTATTATTATTTAACTCCTGGCTTATTTAAACGCTTCGACGTTTGACTCAGTGTTGACCACTGTAAGTCAATATTATTTTTTTAAATAATAAATATTTTGTTAATTACTTTATTATTATTTTTTTAAATGTCTTTGTCATATCTCGGGACACTGGGGTGGGGGTCTCGGCCTTTACAAGGAGTACGAGGGGCCGAAGCCGCCGAAGCCAACTCGCGGAGGACCGTTAGACGTTTTTAATGAAATGAGCCACCTACCGACGCGCGACGATTATCCCTTCGCACTATGCAAGTGCAACCAAGGACGACTCCCGGTTGGTGTAGGACTATTTCAGGACATGTAAACAAAGATATTCGAATACGGTTTTGGGTGGTTAAAGTGAACTGCTTATTTTATAGTACCTAGTTGTAGCAACACGGAGTGATACTATCAGCCCCGGATCTAGATTTTTTTCGAAGGGGACAAAAACTGCCGTCTGCCGCCCCCCGCCAATCCTCTAAATTGAGCGGCGCTAAATTATGTTTGCGAAAAATTAACTTACCTGGCGATAATTATGAATGATTAAATTTCGTAAAATGAGCTACTAGCAGTGGGAAACAGTTAATCTAAGCTAGCAACTAAAATTTCAAGTGTCCAAAACAAATATTAGTATTTGATCACTCATTGCACTTGTATTATTTTCGCCTACTCAGTATTTTTTCGCCCCAATTTGTTGGGGCGAAAAACATACTGAGTAGGCGAAAATAATACTAAGTGCAATGAGTGACTGTATAACCGATTTGAGTAAATAGTTGAAGTGCTTCAAAAAATACTGTTTAAGGATGTGGTTGTGAGCTGCGATAATAATATCGTTAAATACTGTAATACTATTTGAGTTAATATTTTTTCATTCAAACATATCTTTCCTGTGAAAATAGTATACAGGATTCGTTCGGCTAGTAGGTACTTTATTAGGGGATGGAACGACTAAGCGCCAACGCTGTGCAGAGCGGGAGTTCGGGTGCACTCGGGCACCCTTAATAACAGCATCTTTGGCAAATAAAAAAATACTTTAATAAAATAAAAAGTAGTAAGTAAAAACCCTAGAATGAATAAAATAACTTTCACAAAAAACTTAACAGCTTCTGCAGTCGGTGTCTTCAATTTTTTTTAGGTTTTAGAAGTCGGTGTGTCGATTGTAGTATACACCAATCAGTTATTTTATAAATTAGTTTAAGGTTTTAATGTGAGTCTCTGGTTTATTGCTCATTAATCCCGATGTTATCTATTTTTTTTTTTAATTCATGCGCTTCCCAATAAATAATTTCTTAAATAAAAATATAATACGAGTAGTAGGTAAACAATCAAAATGGTTTTCAAAAAGGTTGCTACAACACTGGCTGCTTTCTCACTAATACAAATAATAATAATAATAATAATAATATCGATAAACGTAATAGAGTTGATGCCATTTTCTTTAATATGAGCAAAGTATTCCATTTCGTAGATCACAAAATCTTGCTGAATAAATGTAAGCTACATACAGTGTGATTCAAAATACCCCTGTTATACCGAAAACAGTGTATTGTTTAATACACTATTAGTTATTCTGGAAGGTCGCCATGGTCATATCTCAACTTTAAATAATTTCGGTTTTCTCTTACAAAATACATATAATATTTTAATTTTGCTATGTCGTAGCAACCCTAGATAGGCGGAGCCAAATAAATAAATGACCGCAGGCCGTAGGTATTGTCGCGTCCTTTGACCTGGCGAGCTGTTGCCTCTTCGCGCGAGTGAAATGATCAGTACAGTACTTATTAAGTTTGTACATACCATACCATTTTCCTTTTCAAATCCTGCGCAGCTTTACACACGTAGGTACACGTAAGTACACTCATAGTTTTAGCACATGAACATATTATTCACAATAAGAACAACAAACACAAAAGGTACACAGAACTTAGACAGTTGTCTTGCTGCTGCAAGATTACCGTCAGTCGCACCTACACACATTATCATGTCATAATATTCATTGTTCGCATATTCGGTCATGATTCCTCGCAAAATTCACTGCAATCCAACGCGAAACTAGACGACGAGCATCCAGCTCGAAAGAATGAAGTGAACTAGCGAAATAAATGCCTAATTACTTAACTAGCCTACCTACAATAATAAAAATGTACACAATTTTAGGGATCAATAAGATATTAAGTGAATTCCGATAATAAATAGGTACTATTTTTAAAATAAAATATTGTACCTAGTGATAGCAGTGCACCTACATTTTGCTTACGGTATTTCTGTCCCATGATGTGATAAGCGGCCAGTTAAAATTGTATTATCGAGGTTGACTAGTATTTGTAGCATTAATTACAAATCTTAGTGGTTTACCTATTTTCTGTATTTTTTAAATGATAAAGAAATAAAATACATTGCCATAATTATGAAACAAATCTAATTCCAAAATAATCGAATACAGTATCCAAAAACCCCAAAAAGATTGCCCGGTCTTAGAATAGAATCGCGTTATTATTACACATGTACGGAATCTTTTAGTGATTTTCTTTCCGAGCTGGCGGCGAGCTCAAAGGCCGCTCGCGGCGGCACGGCGGCACGCCAAAAGATTTTTGTAAGCTGAAATGATTTTGAATCTTATTTTTATGATTAAATAACATTCAAAATCATTTCAGTTTAAAAAATCTTTCGGATTTGAAGCATTCTTCAACCGATGCCGATATCCAATAAGAAAGCCGGAAGCAATGGGCGTGCAGTATAGTGTAGGAAATTGCAAGATATTGGTGGCATTTCTACCAATCGGAGGATTAAAACTGCAATTAATTCTTATAAAAATGTATTTCACCAAAGAGTAACGAAAACAGTTAGGTCGTTCGATATCTTACTTTTGAGGATAGATACCTGTTAAACAAATGGAATTAATTTTCATAGGGAGCTAATATTTTTTTTATTAAACTTTTTACTAGGTATTTGTATTTTATAAAAACCTTGTAGTTGGGTTTAAACTGCAGTTTTATGCAGATGTATGTAGCTACGTCTACTTCTACTCTGCGTAGGTATTTCGCATATCATACTGGTATTCAAGACTTAATTCAATCTTTAAAAAAAAAAAATCAACTTGCCTCTCTGATGCAAGAAAATTATAGGCTTTTTACTATTATGTGTTAAGTGTCTTATCTGACGCATTCATCCCTATATCAAAGAAGAGAGAATAGAGGTCAACCAAATTTAGGGTTGACTCCATCAAAAATATGAAGAAAACTTTGACATGTCGAAAGCATTCAAAAACTTTAATGAACATTGTTGGGAACTTCATCTAATGATTAATAATGCACAACAGAATATGGGGCCGCTGGATCAAAAGAGGTCTTCTGAGTCACCCTGTATATGGAATCCGAGGGCGCTCGATTGGATTAAAAGCTACCTAAACAATAGAAAACAATGCGTCGAAATAAACCAATTAAATGACCAAGTTGTATACCATTTAGGTCTACTTTTTAAGAAATAAGTTCGGTGTTCCTCAGGGAAGTGTACTAGGCCCTCTTCTTTTCCTTATTTACATATATGATATGCCTCAAGTGACCTCACAACAATGCATTCTATTCGCGGACGATATTTCAGTTATAGTACCGGAAAATTCAGATAGCAACTACGAACATTCATTAAACAACGCTATAGAATCAATAATGAACTGGTTAAAGGACAACAATCTATACCCTGGGTCTCTAATTCAGATATTTTTTGTAAACAAAGGTGATGATAACAGACCAAAAAAATATCTTCTTAATGGTAATTCTCATAAAATGGCGGAAGAAAATATTACCCAGAACTGTTCACTCTCACTTTGAAGAGATTAGGGTTCTATGCGCTCGGAAACACAGACGCAGGTAGTGAGTTCCGTTCTTTTGCTGTGCGCATTATAAAAGACATTTGGAAACGGTTAGTACGAATTGATAGAACATCAACCAGGTAGAGATTACTGGCAGTGCATTTAGATGTCCGATGGTAGAAGGGAGCCGGTGGAATCAGGTCGTGGAGTTAATAGTTAAGTTAATAATACTTTATTCATGCAAGTCCTTACAATTATGCTCAATATCTAGCTAAAGTTCTTAATAATTAAGGCGCACAAACATTTAAACTCTGACTCCTAAACTAGGAATACCTGTGACTTAGCAGGCAGTGTTCTACTGCCACTTGGACACTAAATACCCTATATAGTTCTTGGGCACACTCACCGAAGTACAATCTGCAGAAGACCGACAAGCAGGCAACCTTGCGGCGATGAGCCAAGCTGTGAAGCTTGGCATCCACCAGTTCTACGTCGCCAATGAGCCTCTTAGCTCTGCGTTCCACCGAGTCAAGCGCAGCTAGTTGGTACTTAGCTGATCCATCCCAAAGGTGGCTGCAATACTCCATGCAGAATCGGACTTGCGCTTTGTAAAGGGTTAAAAGCTGTCCGGAGTAAAATATCGCTTGGCCGCTGTTTGGGCTTTGTACTCGATGGTGGCGCCGAAGTTGAGATCAGATGTCAACTCTATGCCTAGGAGCTCAAGCCGATCAGTTACAGGAACAGATGTACCCCGAAAAGTAGGAGTTTGGACGAAACGACTCTTTTTAACGGTAAAAAGACACGACTGTGTTTTGGTGGCGTTCAAAGAGACCATATTATCATCACCCCATTGGGAGACAATCAAATCTTACAATGAAATGGGAGACAATGAAATATGGGAAATTGTGATAAAATCAAAGATTCGAGAAAAAAAATTGTGTTGCTAGGTCCGCTATTCGAGAAAATATCGATTTAGTGTCATCTTTGCATATTTTTTTTATTGAGCCAATTATTAGTAATCACGTTTCGCCTTTAGTCAGCCCTTGACCGTATGTTCAATTTTCTTAAAATATTTTTTATTTTGCTCTATGTTTACATCAGTTAGGTATAAATAGTTTCAAAAAAACTTGAAAACTACTACAACCGGCCCGTAGGACCTCTTATGTATGTACCATATTTTATGTAAATAAAGATATTCTATTCTATTCTATTTGTTTCTAAACTTAACGTGACATGGGCGAAATGCACAAACCGTGCGAAGCCAAAAAAAAATGACAATTGAAGTTGACAGTAAGCTAACAGAATAGGCGGCAAAATCAAAATATTTTCTAACATTTCAACTAAGTAGCCCTGCTCTTATATTACGTACAACTAGTTGTTTCATTGTTTGTAATGTTTTTAAGCAATATGTAGACTTTTTTTTATTCAAAAAGATAATTGTTATGCTAATAACAGTGTAAAGAAGCGCGGGATACAAAGACTGTGAGAATTTCTTTTAAGCACTAGCTCAAATTTAATTAACAATAGTTGTTGTAGATAGCTACAATAACTATTTATTCCCCACGTACTATTTTAGGATCGATTGTCATCGCCCAAAACACAAATCATATACCTACCAGACTAAAATAAATTCCTCTCACTCACTGGCCGCTAATTGGAATTCACAGTATTCGCCAGTTGCTAGGCCAGCACGCGAAGCAATACCTCTACTGTTATTGTATTTAAATATTATGCAATAATATTATAAACTAAACTTCGGGTGTAGTTTACAGGTTTTGGTTTTTTTTTTCTGTATTCTACATGAACAGAAGATGACTTTCTCCGATTCAAAATTAGTAAGTATAGTATTTATTTACACACTTTTGAGGTTATGAAACACAAATTTACAAATTCATCAATGGTTCCTATCTAAATTGATAAGATATTGAATAGATAATGGCTAACGTAGGTTTACGTGTCTCGAATATGTTTATTCTGGTAGTGTTAGCAGCAGTGAAAGAACATCATGAGTTTGGTTAGTAGCATGGTTCGTGAAGCGTATCGAATTCGAATTCATTTGCGTCAAATGAATCATTAGAATTACGCCAATCATTTCATTGAGCGATTGTTAGTAATGTCAGACGCACGTGTCATTCAATCATTTGTTTAGTTAGCATCTGATTGAGAGTCAAGGTCTAATCTACGCTTGCTAGTCGTTCGCCCAATCCTATACTTACTCGAATCTCTGTCATAAGTTTGACCTTAGACAGTTGCATATTTACCCTCTACGATAGTGGTGTGTGTAAAACGAGGTTTCCATGTTGCTAGTTTGATCATTTTCGAGAACTTCATCGCGAAGTGTTTTTTATTATATTTTAACTAGTAAATTAAGTGTCAAAATGAGTAACTTAGAAGTGGCTGTGTCTGACTTTTTTGAAAACATTCCAGTATGTACAAAAATTTACTTCATATTAAATTAATTTGTGATATATAGCAGCTTTTTGAATAAAACTTGTTAAGTACTAATGTACTAAAAGCCTTTGACGATATTACTTTACATACCTAGGTACTTATTGCTGTGATAAAAAGTTTCAGACATTTGTAATATAGTATAGTTTGTTAATTCAAAATGATCTAAAGGTTATATATATGATAATTTAATTTATTCATCTTAATAAAATTAAAATAAAATTCCTAGTTTCATAAATTATTATAACAAGAAGGAATATGTTTTTATGGAAAAAATCAAAAGTATAATATTCATTTTCGCTGTTTGGTAATCATCAGCTCGATATAACATAAACAATACAATAAATCCTCTTTATGAATATTAACTCGGACAAACTCTTGTTGAATAGTATAATAATTTACACCTAAATGGAAAATACAGTACCTACCTACTTACATGACTAACTTAGTCTGCAATAACAAATTCACATGAATTTGGAACAATAGTTCACCTACCTAATGACATTTAGAATTACAAATTGTAGATAGGTAGTAGTATTTTGAAATGTTTAAGATTTATTGTTTGTTCAGATTACACATTTCTTAATGAAGTGTTTCCTGTTCTGATATAAATTAGGTACTTATCAAATAAGTCAAACAAAGATCTATTTACAATAATCCTAATGAGAACTCTTGTTACAGGTTTTACCCATAATGCTTGGAGTTGGTTCGGTGGTGATACTTGTATCAGTACTGGCCAACTGGTTCTGGGGGGGCAAGAAACAAACAAAAGAAGCCCCAAAGAAGAGTTCACAGCTGGTGGCATTAGCGGACCCTAATGTGAAGTATGCTCTGCCACTCATAGAGAGAGAGGAAGTCAGTCATGACACAAGAAGGTTCCGTTTCGGTCTGCCTTCATCAGAACATGTTTTAGGTGAGTACATTATTTATTAAATGAATACGCAGATTGAACTCTTGTAATAAATGAACCCTAAAAAAGGGCACTCTACATAAGTTATATCTTTCTACCCTTATTAACTTTGTTTAGTAATTAGTTAAATTTAGTAGGATAACAATATTTCCAGGTATTTTTTAACCATTTATACTAATGCAATTGCATTGATATTAATGTGTTAAGTAAGTAATATTACATACATAGCTTTAAAGCAACATTAATAAAATATCATAACAATCTCTAACAATTGGCACTATAACACACACCTATTTTACAACATATTAAAATTATAATTTCGTAACTATAGATAATATTCTTATAATGTACCTAGTTCTTATTTGCATGGCTAGCTTATTATTGAATATTTCTACACCAGCAATGGTAGTATGTGTGAAACAATGTTTAATGTAAGATCTCAATGTATCTACCATATACTGAGAAATAAATAAGTACTAAATACTAATACTTAAATTTTGAATAGATCATAATTAATCTCAACTTCATTCATTGCTAACTCATTTTGCATGATTGTCCAGATTTATATAATTCAAATTATCACAAACAAATTCTGTCAAATCATCTAACAAAACTTGATAACAAGAAATATGTGCGGTACTATGTTAACAATTTAAAATATTTTATCCATTAAAGATATTACAATGATTGTATCATTTGAAATAATTTTAATATGGATTTAAATAGGTATTTGAATTATTTTATCATTTGAAATGTTTAAGAATTCCAGAAACTTGTTTATAATTATGTTATCAACTTATCAGCAATGATTATTTTTTGTTGCTTTTGTTATTCAATTCTGTTAAAGTATAGACCTAAGAATGGAAATTTAATGAATTTATTGTTCAATAATATGTTTACTTCCAAATCCTGTGTGAAAGATGATATGGCCAGAAAGGGAGTAACTACCGAGATGACGACTAATAGAGGAGTATGCAAGAAAAAACATATTGCGCCGACCCCAAATAAATTGGGACAAGGGCAGGAGAATGATGATGATGATGTTTACTTTCAATTGAATTAAATAAAGTTCGGTTTAAAGATATTTATTCTCATAAAGAACACAAATAGTTCACTTAAAATATAAGATTATAAATAGATCATGCACTTATACTATTACATCATGACTCTGTGAGTCGACAATATATCAACTGAGAGTGATAACAACAATATATTGAGGGTTCACGGGCTATTTGTATTAAGCGACATTCTGGCCGATATTTAGTTATAATCATATTGAGTTATAATATGGTTATAATCCACCTATAAACTGAAATAGACTATTGATTCTTAACCTTCGATAGGCAACTTTTTCTTAAAAATATTGTTACATTTTTTTACAATGTATTTTTTCCAAATAATTAAACTTTGAATTGCTCTCCTGTAAAGTTCCAAAAATGTCAAATAATATATATATCGAGGGTTCACGAGCTATTTGTATTAAGCGACATTATTTTTTTTTATAGTAATTTGAGGAGCTCCGGAACCAAAGTGGATAAATACACTTTATACCCATTTTTTTTTTTTACTAAAATATAGGGGAAACAATTAACACATTTTTTTTATCTTACCTATTTGAAAGCCCTTGCTACAAGCCAAATTGACGTTAAATTAGTTTAACAAACAACATAATCATTCCTACGTAGGTAAATCATTCTTTTGTATTTCCTGTATTTTATTTTATTCCTTTAACACTTGCTCAAATACGAAGTGTCGAAGAGTAGAATTATCGGCATTTGTTCCGGAGCTCCTCAGTTGAGATTGGGTTTCCTGTGATCCTGTGATATAATTTTTCTTGACAATCTCTTGAACATCATTTCCAAAATAGAAGAGGCAAGTGTTGTCAGCGTACACAGTGATTTCGCCAGTAGCCAGTAGCGTTAATGTTTTTTTATGTTATTTACGTACACAAGGAAAAGTAGAGGTCCTAAAATTGATCCCTGAGGTATTCCGCAATTTAATCTAGCTGTTATATTCTCATAATTGTTTATTTTGACTATTTGAAACCTGTTTGTAAGGTATGACTCCATGATTTTGTATGCCGATCCCGTTATTCCTGTTACAGAGTTTTTTAAGCAAAAGAGAATGACAAACTGTATCGAATGCCTTCTTCAAATCGATGGAAATTCCCAGACCTATAAGTTTTTTGTCAATTGATGTTTTAATTTTTGTTATTAAATATATTGTGGCTGATAGGGTGTTCGTTTTAGGACGGAACCCGTATTGCTGGCTATAAAGGAATTCAATATTATTAAAGTAGTTTATAAGGCGTCTGAAAATTATTTTTTCAAAAGCACGGATATAAGTTGGTAATTGCCGGGTTCAGATTTGCTTCCAGACTTGTATATTGGTGTTACTTTTGCAACTTTTAGACTATCCGGGAACCTTCCCATTTCAAAGCATTTATTAATGGAACTAGTTAAGTGATCTAGAACCAACTTTTTTATACATTTGATATCCTTGGCACTAATCCCATCTATGTCGCCGCTTGTGTTTGTGTTAAGATCATCGATAATTTTATTTACCTCTTCTGCAGTACATGGCTCAAATACGTTTAATTCATTATTGGGTATGTCTGTAGTGTAATTAAGAGTATTGGTTAAATTGTTGTGGTATTTCAATGGTATGTTATTGGCTAAGTCAGGACCGTCGAGAAAAAATTATTAAAGCTTTGACAAATTTCGTCCCCATTTGTAATTTCACAAATGTTAACTACAAGTTTAGGAGGGGTGGAAACGGTTTTAATTCTATTATTAGCTAAGTTATTTATTAGACTCCACATTTTTTTGGCATTTTCTCGCATTTCTTAAAATTTAAGTTACAGAAAAGTTAAAAGGAAATTGTTTGGCTTGGTATGGGCGTGTGATGACGAAGGAGGAACCGCATGTGACTAAAAAATGCGATGGATGGAGAGGGAGAGTAAGGCCAAAGAAAAGATGGATGGATTGTGTGAGGAATGATATGAAAGAGAAGGGAGAGAATGATAGCATGACAGTTGACAGGGAAGAATGGAAGAAGAAAACGTGTTGCGCCGACCCTAAGTAACATGGGATAAGGGCAGAAAGGTGATGTTGACTTCAAATTGAATTAAATTACTATTGCCCTTATCAGTATTTTCAAAATTTTGCTAAATGTGAGTAAGCGTTTGATTACAATAGGTCTATGCATCTTGCCCTCACAGTGTTATTGACATGAAGGGTTTCATGCAAAGCAGCGATTTGCTGATACGAAAATTAACATTACTTGCTTAAGGATAAGGTTCATATTCGTAGTGGGTCTTGTGGCAAAGTAATAACAGCCACACGAGTCGAACGATCAGGTTAAGCTACGCTTGCTGCGGTTGGTCCACGGATGGGTGACCATCTTTGCATGTCAAAATCCCTTCATGTCTCGGAAGCACGTTAAGCCGTTGGTCCTCCTGGCTGTCATTCGTGAATCTTTGACAGTCGTTACGGGACATCCGAAGCCCAAAAGTCTGACAACCAGTCTTACCAAGGGTATCGCTTTTATCTGACTTCCACAACCCAGTTACTAAGCGGTAGTTGGTGCTGCGGATACTCTCTCTCTCTTCCGGACATGGTCCAGTCCATGGTCGGAAGTGAGAGCGCGTGGGACGCCGTCGCCTCCTTCTGCGAGGAAATGATGGTTGCGAAGGAGGCGGCGGAAAAAGAGAGGGAGGATACAACCTCCCTTCCAATCCGTAGTAGACGCACTGGGCGACGAACAGACAGAACAGAGTTTGTTGCCTGAACAGTGAAAGGCCCGATACGGCGGCGTGCCGTGTTTCGCACGCACCTGTCTCTAGAGGAATTGCGGCCGTTTAAGACCGCTGAGGGTGACGGGGTCCGCATGAATCCATGCGGGCTAACACCTAGCCGGGGGAGCGTGACGAAATGCGCAAGCACTGCAGAACCCCGGCTAAAGGTAGCAATAGAACACCGTGTGGTTTTAGTCAGTAAGAGTCTGACAGACCCCTCCACCCGCCCCAGGGTGGAGGACATCCATGAGGATTTCCACACGATAAAAAAAAATGGAAGTAACTGGGTTGTGGAGGTCAGATAGGCACAGTCGCTCCATGTAAAAATATCTGGAATTCAGCTGCATCCGGTTAGACTGGAAGCGACCCCAATATACAGGGTCATTTGTAAAACACCAGCAACCTCTTAAGGGGTCATTGTACTCATCATTGTGAACAACTTTTACTATGGGACCAAACCTGAAATCGCGAAAAAAAATCAGCTGTTCAGTACATTTATGTTCGCATAAATTCATCAAAATGTACTGAACAGCTGATTTTTTTTCGCGATTTCAGGTTTGGTCCCACAGTAAAAGTTATTCATAATGATGAGTACAATGACCCCTTAAGAGGTTGCTGGTGTTTTACAAATAACCCTGTATATAGTTGGGAAAAAGCTAGGCCAATGAAGGTTCATTTTTTATAATAATATGAATCGCTTACTTTGCTACCTAACTATGCTATTTTCTAAATTAAAACTCCTTTTTGTTACAGGCTTGCCAATTGGTCAGCACATCCACTTGTCAGCAATGATTGATGATGACCTCGTCATCAGATCTTACACTCCAGTTTCCAGTGATGAAGAGAAGGGATATGTTGATCTTGTTATTAAGGTAAAAACCCAATTATATAATTATGCCATTCAAAATGTTTTACATACTTACCTACCTATCATACCTATGCGCTCATTTCTGATTAGATAGCATCATGTAATCAGACACGTAAACAATCGTCGTTATCTCAATCCTAAAGGGTTCTGCTATCTGGTGATAATTTTCTATATTTTAGATTAAATGTCTAGAATATTTTATTGCTATTTCAAACTATGTGTATTGTACCTATATTGAAACATTAATCCTACATTTACATAGTTTTCTGAATTACCTCATCTTTATATACTTAAACAATGTGACATATGACAGAACTAAAGAACTTTGTTGAACTTTAACAAAAAAAACAACCAAATAACTGCGCAAATCAACAAAAAATGTTATGTCGCCTATTTGAATGACTTTCGCAGACAGACGCGACGCGGCTCTAGTAGACAAACAAACCATGACGTTTTCAGAGACATTGTTCCACTAGAGTCGCGTCGCGCCAGTCTGCCTTTAGACTTTTCTCGTATCTTACTGATATAGCTAATTGTTATAGTAGATATAATACAAAATCACCAGCTATGTGTGTATGGGCCCACCCCTATTTAGAGTCTATTCTATCTTTACGAGATTCTTATTTCCTACCTACATTTTATCTGCAGAAGAATCTAATTGTAAGATAGATTCTGTGAATCCTTAGATTCAAATTTTCTGATTTTTGCAATTTGCAGTTCAGTGTCTGGGTGTACGTTGATTAAAGTATGATTCGCGACCATAACAAATAGAATTATAATCATTTCAATAAGTAATACAACTCCATAAGTCAGTTTAGTCCTCAAACGTCCAGATTTCATGAAATAGTTATTCATTATGATTACCTATATGAACTTAGAGACTAATGACTTGTATTATTGATTTGAATTATAATTCTATAAATACAAATTTGTTACGGTCGTGAATAATATTCACATCAACATACAACTTGATACTAACAAATTGCAAAATACGTAAGAAAATTTGAATTTCCCGGGCTATCCCGGCGCTTTCGCCTTAACCGTGAAACTATGGTAAGGTAAGTACTTAACATTTTAACATTCTCTTATTATCATTCGGTAATATCCAATTTATAAGGTTTATTATTTAACCTACAGGGGCAGTTTATTTATTAAATTACTAGGTGTGCCCACGACTTCGTTCGCGAGGCTGTCGGAAAACAATAATGTGCCGCTTAGAGAAGATCGGATAAGGTTGCTGAGAGGGTGTCCATTTAAAAAGGGAGAATATTTCGCCCAGGCCTGGTGATTTTTCCTAGTAAGAATCTGCCAAAAAAACTAGTGTTATTTAGGAAAATGCTTCTCTATATACAATGTTAGCAGTGGAACCACCAGGAGCGTACACAAAAAGGTTGCTAGGGTTGTTCACACTCGAAAGAGCTAAGTACATAGTGTTGGTAATGGGAAAAGCACCCAATACTAAGATCCACCCCCGCAACGAACAATGTCTGGCCCTGAGCGTATTTAATGGTCATGGTGTAACATAGACTGACGGGGAATTGCACACGTTTAAAACTAAACGGGATATTATTAGGAATGAGGGGAAATCTGGGAATAAAAACATCACCGGCGCCGCAACCCGTTAAGATTTCGGCTTCGATGACGTTGTGCTGGAGATTGGTGACTATGAGCCGAGCCGAGTGCCGTTGCAAAGTTAAGGGAGGACTTAAATTTCTGAGAAGAATAATTGGCACACCTTTAAACAAATTTTGTGTGTTGGAAGACCGGATGTGTTAAGAGATTCTAAGAACTCTAGTGGATAGTGCGTGGCATTTTCTTCTTCCGCAACTGTGTTTATCGGAGTATATTGCTTACTTTCCCCAGAAACATGTGCCAATATTTGTGTATTTTTTGCTGCCGCTTGGTCGTTGCGGGGGGTCAAAATAGCTCATTGGCACAGCCAAGCGGCAGCGTGGTTCCCGATATCTGTGGGATTCCCATACGGAATCCCACAGATATCGGAAACCTCATAATATTCATTGCGATCTTATCGATTAACATATAAACCACAAATTGGAAACCTTTAATTAGCCTAACTTTTGATTAGACTCCAAATGGAAGTTATACTCTATACATAATGTATCGCGTTAAATTTTCCCGTGAAGTATGCGAAAATAACCACACTAAAACAACCACACGATCTCACAAACCTACATGAGTTTACGTTAGTATCATTTCGGGTCAATAGATGTCGTTACGTGTATCTATGTTACGTAATGAAAAGTTCTTGTTGAACACCATAGATTGGTTAATATCTTTTGATGGAGTGAAGAAACAAAAACCAAATCTACGATGAGACAAAAACTAAACGTTACTCCGAGTTATACACAATATTTGAGCATACAAGTTAACTCTTATCTTTTGATGGAGTGAAGAAACAAAAACCAAATCTACGATGAGACAAAAACTAAACGTTACTCCGAGTTATACACAATATTTGAGCATAAAAGTTAACTCTTATCTTTTGATGGAGTGAAGAAACAAAAACCAAATCTACGATGAAACAAAAACTAAACGTTATTCCGAGTTATACACAATATTTGAGCATAAAAGTTAACTCTATTGGATTCGTATTTTTTAGTGATACTAGAACAAAAAAATCTCTCACAGACAAACAGCCAAAAATTATAAAAATGGTAGAAATGTGATCTTTAATACTCCAACGTTGGTTATTCTTTAATACTCCAACTATTTTTTTTATATTTTCAATGTACAGAAACGCCTCGTCTACAGATTTATTAAATGCATATATATGTTTACCTAATAATGACGTGCAGATAATACAATATGTAATGGCATAAAGTCAAAGCGATTATTTCAACAATACCATTTACCGTATTTAATTTTCTATTATTCGCCTTGAATATCGCACTGCAGGTCAAAGGGATCTTCCATACCTATTTATATAAAACATTTTATTTCAGGTGTACTTCAAAAATGTGCATCCTAAATTCCCCGATGGCGGGAAAATGTCACAACACTTGAACAACTTGAAGCTCAATGACACAATCGACGTGCGAGGTCCTTCAGGAAGGTTGCAGTACGCCGGAAATGGGACCTTCCTTATCAAGAAAATGAGGAAAGACCCACCCGTCAAAATGCCGGCTAAGAAACTTAACATGATCGCAGGTATTTACAGTTCGGCGCGATGTGCATTCACCGATAAAGAGGCGTATCGGATACTTACGTCACCAACTCTTATCAACTTCATATAGAATGACATTGAAACGCCTCATATTTATTCAAATTAAATCATGCTTGAACATGGCAAATGATCTGAATCATTTGCATCATATAAATTTAAAATTAGTCGCATGGTCACACCTATAGCTATGTAAATATTAATTTAATCTTGATGTAAAGTATCTACTAGTACATCGTCGGCAATTATTCAACTGCCATTAGACAAATTAAATGGACAATTCAAAATCCAAATGTAATAGGCTCAATCGAGCGTAACATCAAATGGATCCGAAATTATTATATTAAATATTTATACACGACGAACTACCTACAATATACATGGTGTTTTTATACTCTAATTATACATGGTGTTCATTTTATCAAAATGTCGCCTCGTGCTTTCAAAATGTTTTACACCTAAAATTAATGGTTCAATAAATCAACCTGCCTAGCCTTTTCCCAACTATGTTGGGGTCGGCAGTAACTTAGTAATACGATACCCCTTGGTAAGACTGGTTGTCAGACTTTCGGGCTTCTGACGACCCGTAACGACTGTCAAAGATCCACGAATGACAGCCGGGACCAACGGCTTAACGTGCTTTCCAAGGCACGGAGGAATCTCGGTATGTAAAGGTCACCCATCCATGGACCAACCGTGGCAAGCGTAGCTTAACCTGATGGATCGACTCGTGCGGCTGTTATTAATTAGCCACGCGCTCCTCTACTGGTTATTAGTTATTAATCACAGTTTTGTCTCGGCAGGTGGGACTGGCATCGCGCCAATGTTACAGCTCATCAGGCACATATGCAAAGATGCCAATGACCCTACAGAAATGAGACTGCTGTTTGCCAACCAGACTGAAGAAGACATTTTATTGAGAAATGAACTGGAAAAGTACCAATCTGAGCACCCTGATCAGTTCAAAGTATGGTACACCATCGATAGGCCTAATGACGGTGAGTTACTGCATAGTTACCTACATACTCATAAATGAACATCTAATCTTTAATTGTTTAAAGTGGAGGCACGATCGATCACGTAAATATCTTATCAGAAATCGATCAATTGCTGTCATTAAACGAGATTAAATTGAAAAATACGGAGTTTTTCGGACTTAATACCAAAATGATGCCAACGGCTATTTAATTTCTTTCGGCTAGTTTCGTCTGGCATTCTGTCTTATCATATAAGAGGCGATGAAGCAGGAGACTAGTTCATTAAAATAAGTCGATATGACAAAAAATATTAGTATGCACACGTCAAAATCTGTCGATTTATCGTGATATTTAGAATCTATGGGTCAACAATCAACATGACTTCTAATGAAAATCTGTTTTAAAACGAACTATCATTCCTTCCAGGGTGGAAGTACAGCGTCGGTTTCATCAATGATGAGATGATCAGTCAGCATTTGTTCCCGCCGGCAGATGACACACTTGTCCTTATGTGCGGACCCCCTCCTATGATCAATTTCGCCTGCACCCCTGCCCTTGAGAAACTAGGATTCAAGGAATCACATCGTTTCGCCTATTAAACTGTGGAATTCTACTGACATTTTGGGAGCAAAAGAATAGAACAGATTTCTTTGGAATATTGTACGTGTTAAGTATGTTGTGATTTTAACTATTTTTAATTGGGTATATTATCAGCTTTGTAGTTTAGAAGTAATTAATAATATTGTATTAGTTTAAACGGCTCAATGACGTAGACTGTCTGTTAGTGCCTCAATGTTGTCAAAGCGGTTGCATTTTTAACAGCAAGTAAACTGACAATTCCATATTTTTATTTGTACGTAATTTTTATACGAAGAATGTACGTAGATGGCGCCTCTCTGCGTAATCATGGTAGAGATCTTTTACTCTAAAACTGCACGCCCCTCCACTGCTTTATTATTATTATTATTATTTTCGGTTGTTTGTATGATTCTTCTCATTTAAGATAGGTTCAAAAACCTTACACACGGGTCGGGACCAAATATGTAAGCCGAAATTTAGATAGAAAAGGTTAAAAGCATGTAATTTCCTACCCCTACTCACTTTCCACTTCTCTCTGTCTAGAGCTAATAAGGACCAGTTCATGTTGAAGGAGTCCAGCTCATCCCGCCATCTCCGTCTGGGCCTGCCGCAATGTCGCTTGCCCTTAAGAGGGACCCATTGGCTCGTAAGTTTGGGCCATTGATCGTCTGACATGCGGCAGTCTGACATTCCTCCCAACTACTTACCCCCCCACTGCTTACCCTTTACAAATGTTTGTATAGAAATGTTAGTGGAGGGGCGTGCAGTTTTATAGTAAAAGATCTCTATCAACATACATATATTTTTATTAAAGGCACTTTACCTAGTGTGTTGTTCTTGAATCCGTCAAGATGCAGTTAAAATAGAAATAATATATAAAAAATTGTTATATTTTGTATGTGAGAATAATGAGTTTTTTTTTTTTTTTTTGCAATATTTAGTGCTTAGTTGTTGATGTGTACATTCTAACGACTGTAGTGAGTAATCGAAGAGCAAAAATAAAATATTATTGTTATATTTCTGGCTTCATATTTTAACATTAATTTTGTGCGTAACTTGGTATCGTAAATTGTATCAGTATTACGAGATAGGTAGTAATAATGCCTATAAGACTGAGAGGTAGCTTCTTATCCATCGTGAAAATTCCGTAGACTGAGAAGGTAGGCGGATAAAACTGTATTGTCCAAAGTATATTGTTGGCTGCTTTCCAAATAGGACCTGCAAAGTTTTTAGGGAATTAATAAACCATTGAAAATTACGCGTTTAATATGCTTTAACGTATTTAAAAGCAAAATAGATTAGTTAAGCTGATTAAAACGGCGGTAGTCGGAACATTTTCACCGTTTAGCTCTAAATTCTGTGTGTTATGCTTAACCCCGCAAAACTCAGCCTGACTGGTTAACTAAATACTTATCCTAACATTTCGATTTGCAAAAGTAACAGGAATTTATTGTAGTTCTAATAGAATAAGACTAAGAATAAAAAAAATACCTTCTAAACGACAAGACATTGCGTGGATACAGAGTAGCTTTGTTTGTCTTACTTCTTGTATGAAATAGTCGCTCACCAGAGCCAGCATCGTCATTAACATGAAATAGTACACAAACCAGAGGCCAATAGCGACGATCACAATAGTTGGCATAAACTGAAACGAGAATAAACTTAACTTCATTTAAAAAACCGGCTAAGTGTGTGTCGGACCACGCTCAATGAAGGACTCCGTAGTTGGGATGAAGATATCCCAGGAACAAACTTAACATTGTAGTTGAAAAACATGTTCTCCCATACATTCCAACTGCAAAAGTAAGTGTGTAGGTTTGGTTGAAGTTACCTACGCGTAATATTGAGAGATTTACCATGTTATTTTAAGACCATAGACTTCTTATAATTTTTCCTGTAATCTATTGGTAAGTGAGGAACTGTTTTTTGTATTTTTTTCATAATTTTTGGCTCAGTAGTTTCGGAGATAAGATGGAATGGTCGATTTTCGTCTATTTTCTTAAATAACTTTAAAACAGTTTATTTTAATCTATAAAAAAAGAAATATTTGAAACCCTCACAGTAAGCCCTTTCATTTGATATGTCACACGGTACAGTTTGCAAAACTTCTTTTTTTCATTTTCTTATTTACCCCCCAGAATTAACCCGCATATTCAAAATTCTTTTTTATTTACGTTATACGTCCGTGTTTGGGTCACAAATTCATACGTGTACCAAATTTCAATTTAATCGGTCCATTAGATTCGGATCAAATTGGCTGTGACAGACAGACAGTAATACGAGTGATCCTATAAAGGTTCCGTTTTTTTCTATTGTGGTACGGAACCCTAAAAAGTAAACTAACGTCATTCGTAAGGGTAATTAAAAAAGAAAACGGCCATGTGTGAGCTGGACCATGCACAGTGAAGGGTTCTGTAGTTGGGATGAATATTTCACGCATGCACAGTTTTGATTTTATCGACCGCAAAAATGTATGTGTTTGATTTCATAGTAATATTTCATAGAATTTTCTTTTGCATAAGTAAATAAATTATGCATTACATACCTCAGAACGCAGTCCAATTATCACAGTAAGCGTCACCAAAAGCACCCAAAAAAACAAGGTTGTCGCAATGTTGAGAACCTACAAAAATAATTCGATTTATGTGTGTAGGTATCGTTACTAGTTACAAAAAATCTGGCTCGCATAAAAAAAAAAAGAAAATTGGTATATACCTACCGGAAAACTGAAAATCTCTGTAATAATTTTGTATAACTTTAATAACTCCTTCAAGCAAACAAGTAATTTATCTAAATCTAACTTATTACTATCATTTAAATCTGCAGAAATAATAAAGCTTTCATTGACTACAATTGGATTGGTTGGTTCTTCGTTGAAGTACATTGTATATTTAACATTGAAGTTATATTCTACAACTTTGTTTAGGAATCTCAACCGTATTGCTAGGTAAAATATCAAACATGCAGCAAGAACTATCTCCACATAAACATTCAGTAGTCCTATTCCTGCGAACACTGTCAAAATAGGATATTCAACAGTAGCCATTGCATGGATTAAATAGCCACATTCGAACATTACTATAATTAACACCAGGACAATTATATTCCAATAAAATTGTTGTTCTTTCAAATGTTTGAACTCTTTCAGTGATAAAATGTTGTCCACTTTTTGGAGCTTCAAACAAAAATTAACAGCAGATTCGCCATTACAAAATCTTGTATAGATGGTGTTCGACAAGTACGATGTATACTGTACAATCGTTCCAATAAGACTGGCCGTGTACATTGTAATGTCATGATTATAATACGTCGTGTAGTAATACACTTCGAAATAATAAAACGACGAGGTTAAAGCAGCAATGCAAAGTAATGTGTAAAGCTTCTGCCAAACAGTCGGCGTTGTCACCAACTGGTCTTTAACACAAATTCTTGAACAGCCCAGAAACATCAAAACTTTGTATAAAGGTGAAAAGCACTTCACTAAACTGGCGTCAATTAAATTATCGGCAATAAATAGTCGCGGTTGCATGTTAAGAGATCTTCCAGCTGTATTATATCGACAAGAAGAGGTGGTATCGTATCAAAGTACAAGTTTACATTAACTTGACTTTAGGAAAAGATAGCAATTTACGAAATTATTCTAATAAAACAAATTAACATAAGATATCATCGCTGAAATTGGTCCAGTTTCCAAAATTATTAACGCTATAAATTAGGTAGCTACACTATTTCAAGCAATAGCTTGTAATTTCATTAACATAATAGGTAATCCATTCATGCAATACCTACGGAACTTACAATAATAGAAAAAATATATACGGATCACCACTGAAAGAAAATTTTCTGATTTGGAATATGGCCTACGATAACTACCTACTTTTCCCGAGAGAGTCGTTATTTAAAATCAATAAACCAAAAGAATTGTTTCAATAAGTTCGTAGGTACCTATCTTAAAGGACTTGTGTTCTCTGATAGTCTCTAATCCGCTACAAAAATGATTATATAAATCAACATGAACAAAGTAAGGAATATTGAAGATCTCTCCGCAGACTTGCTTAGTGATGACTTTATTCGCATTTTTCAACCGATTTTCGTCGTACTGCGGGTCTTGGGATTTCTCCGTGTAAATATCAAGTACAGATACCCTACAGCACCTTCGACATGGTACCATTTATACAGCAATGTTTTCTGGATACTAAATACAATTTGTATTGCATACTACTTTCTACGCTGCGAAAATGGTTTTGGCTCTCCATACGCCGACTCGTCGCTCAAACTAGGTGTTCTCATGAATGGAATAAATGGCGTTCTTATAGTTTTCCGAAATAACCTCCGAAGGGGAAATAAAACTGGTCAAATGTACGTAAAATTACAGAAAATAGAACGATACCTGAATATGAAGAATAGTAAAAGTTTAAACAAGCAGCTTGAAAGACAGGCGACTTATACTATAGTAAGCGCTTGTTTTTTCACCGTCTTGTGGATTGTATTATATAAAACAGTGTTAATGAGAAATATGTGTATACCGTTGATGGTAATCACAACAACGGGTGTATTGGGGCTGCACACTGAAATGGTAGAGATTTATTTCATCATACAGCTAACAATTACAAGAGTAAATTACATAAACGATCTTCTACGACAAGAAACTTCAGGTACTAGCGAACCGATGGAAAAACCAATTAATGGTGTAAAACTGGTTTTTCTTATAAACCCATGTGAAAGGCCTGTCAATGAAGTTCCAGGTGAATTGGTTTCGGCCATTCATTGTGTTTTTGAAGCATTAGCAGATTTTACAGAACTTTTTCAACTCTCGGTAAGTACTCCTATTTCGTTAACGAGTATTAATTACAATTTGCATTGATGTATGATTTACAAGTTTACTTACTATCCGTAAATAACTTTAAATGATATAACTATTCTCTTTTATTAACAGTTATTTTATTTCGTCTGCCAAATATTAGCTTGGAATTTGGTATCCATTCATTACCTAGTCACTTCATTGAAGGAACAGGTAAGAACGAATAAGTCTACGGTTTTAAGAATGACTAGAAAATAAAAGGTAATAAGTTGATAATAACTGAAAACGAAAAAGATATTCAGAAAACCACACGTCCATGATAACAATATGACGTTGACAGCGCCTTTATTTCGTAGCAGTAGGAGTTGCTTTCGTAATTTAAATGTTGCTAAGTACTGGCGTGCCGTTGGCCTTCGCAGTGGCGGACTAAGTGTACGACCCGAGTGAAAAAGCGTCCAGCGGAGCGTTCAGCGTTGCGTGCAAATTCACCGAGCGCCGCTCGGCCGTCACTCAAGTCATTCGCGAGTGTTTGCATGTGTTTAACACGAACGTCGCACGCCCCGCCCCGCCGGACGCTCGAGTCGAGCGTGCACTCAGGCCGTACACTTAGCCTGTTGGCGGCCCAGGGCGGCAAAACCAGAAAATTTTGAGAAGTTGCACTTATTATACATATATATATTACTAGCTTTTACCCGCGGCTTCGCCCGCGTGGTGGTCGGAAATTACCCTTCGGGAGCGTGCTACCGGGATAAAGAAGTATCCTATATCCTAACCTAGGTCCTGCCCTATTCATATGCCTTTCATCCAAATCTGATGGATGAAAGGCATACGCAATTATAGTTTTATCCAAGTTAAGTCAGACGATTACTTACGATTCCTTGCATTTTTGCTTTCTTCGCACTTCGCAAGCGTCCCTGTCTTGAAGCCCTTGCTGAGTAACTAAAGCGGTCATAGTCATAATTATGCAATAGTAGATACCTAACATGAGAGGAGTGCATCCGCAAGCCGAAAGAACCTCCAATTTTTATGAACATCAAAAAACACTTATTTATTAATTTAATGGAGTGAGAGAATACCTTTTTTTTTGTGGATGGGAAATCATCAAATAACTTCTCCCGCTCTGGGTGGAGCGGAAGGGCGTGTCAGGCTTTTACTGACTAAAACCCACCAGTGTTCCTTCAGTTGCCTATGCCAGGGTCACGGTATCTTTCTCAAACAACCCGCGACCCCAGCGGCATCGGCCCTATTGGACCCCATCTTTTGCTGACATCTCTTTGAGGCGCGCGTGGAACACAACGCGCCGTCGACCCGGGCCTGGTCCTCACCGGACGGCGAGCTACCCACTACTCACCGTCCGCAAGCCCGCGCCTACGGTGGCTGGGAATCGGCTATCGATTCCCGCCGCCCAGGGCGTCTCCTGCGGCGACTGAGGGCGTGAGGCTGCCTCTCCCTCACGCGTTCCGCCTCCTCCTTCGCAAGCATTACCGCTTCGCAGAAGGAGGTGACGGCCTCCCATGCACTCTCGCTCCGCACCATGGCCTGGACCAGGCTCGGACGCGAGAGATCGCCGCCGCCGCGCCGGTGAGAGAATACCTACGTTGTAAACACACTTCTAATACGTGCAATATTTATGAGGTATATAAGGTTAATGGAAATTATTAGGCGAAACTTTAACAGTCAACGATACTGCACAACTTTCTCAACAAAACCTGAATATTCTGAAGATAAAATAAAATAGGTACCTATTCATACATTGTCCGATCAGCTGTTAAGGTGGATTCGCAAAGGTAGCTCGCGAAATTCAAACTTTGTTACTCAATGTACGGGTAGGTGATTTTTTATTTTATTCCTCGACCTATGTTCCCCTGAGAAAGTTGTACAGTATCATTGACTTGCTATACTGTCAAAGTTTCGCGTTATTTATCTATTATTTATGTGAGGTGTCAGGATTATGCAATGACACATATCCACAAGTTCCTCAACCATGTCCAGACAGCTCAGATAATCGCTCGTGCAAATTTTCATGTTTATTAATCAAAGCAATAAGATTCTTCACAATTATAAACTGTATCCCTTCTTTTCACCCTCCACAGGTGTGGAACTTTTAAAACTCATTTGGGAAGTTTCCATAACTTTACTGAAAAATTATTTATACCATTTCTTGAGTTAGTAAAGCCTCGCGGTAAAATCCTCCCCTTAAAAATTGAATTACCCCTTTTTGCCCCTTCAGTGATCGACTTTCCTTCGGGATCAACATTCGAAAAACCCAAAAACTTATTATTGTTTATTTTCTGTCAAAAGTATAAATAACTATTCGGTACCGCGCTTTAAAATTCTTCCATACAAACTTTAACATCCCTAAACCCTCTTTAAAGGTATAGTTTTGAAAAACTAATAATTACAAACTTTATTACTTACTTAGGCAAGTATTTGTGCCAAGCTTCAAGTTAGTTCAACCAAACGAATAAGATTTTTCATGCAAACTTTTTTCCCCTGTTTTACACCCTTAGGGGTGGAATTTCGAAAAACCCTTTCTTAATGGATACCTACTCTTCATAAAGAACACAGCCTCCAAATTTCATGTCTAAGATCAGCGGTTTAGGCTGTGTGTGTGTGTGTGTGTGTGTGTGTGACGGGTGGCAGTAGAAGCGTAGGTAGAATATTATTTTTACTTGAATACAAATTTTTTTGAATGAACAACATAAATACAAAATCTCATCCCGCTTTTCACCCTCTAAAGGGTTGAAATTCCGACAACACCGATATACACAGTCTGGCCATAAATACTGTTACAATTAAAAATAAGAAAGATATTACATTTGAATTTGGAATCTGTCATTTTTATACGATTGTTCATTGCGTTTTCTAATTTTGGCGCCAATACATTATACAATATTTTGCGATATTAAATAATAATACCATTTATTTCAGGCGACATAGGCCCATAGAAAAATACCTTAACCTAAACATACATATTTTTATAAACAAAATCTTGTGTTAATAAATAAGGCTTAAGACTATGTTAGTAGCACTTCACTTTGCACTAGCTTGACTTTGTGCTGTCCTGTAGAACTTGTCCGCGGAAGCGACGGAACACCACGTCCTGGGGCCAAAAGTCTTCTTCCATGACGAGGGGCAGATAACAGTTCGGTACACGCACGACGAACGCCTTGAAGTTGACGTTCCGGCGTGATTCCAGTAACTGCACCCTCGGCGTGTACCTCGTCTTTTGTCGCACGTACTCTACGATGTCCTCCTCCTTAGTGGTGTAATGCAGGCGGGAGATGTACACCGGTGTATTCGGCTTTGCGGCACGCAGGCTTATTTCAGGCACTGTAGAAGCTTTGCCGCAGCGGTTCTTGTTTGGTCGCGATCGGCGCTTCCTCCTTTGCACCGTCACAAAACCATCATCTTTATCAGCCCTATTCAGCGCCTTTTCTGGCATGGGCTTGATACAGGGAGCGCCAGGAGCACTCGCAGTGACGCTAGCGAAATCCCTTTGCAGAGGTTTCGGCAGGGCTTCAAGTACTGGCTTACGGATAGGGGCGAGGGGCTCGGGCGGCGCTGCGTGGAGGAGCCGCGGTGACGAGCGCGGGGCTGCGGGGCGCGCGGGCGGGGCGCTCTGCAAGCTCAGCAAACGACGGATGCGCTGGCGACGAAACTGCTGACGCGGAATTCGACGACGATATATTGAGGCCGGCTCCGCGACATGTGTTTACGTTTGACGCATCGACAGGTGACCTAATTACCGCCACACTGTTGCGTTGTTAAAATGGAGTGGGGTGATAAAGAGAACCGAATCGCTGTGATTGCATTACACAAAGTTGTTATAGAGCCCAATGCAATTTTTAAAACTCTCCATACGCTTGGTATTAGTCAAATGTTTGTGTACCGGGCTATTAATAGGTACAATGAGACCTCCTCTGTTTGTGACAGAAAAAGATCTGGCCGTCCACGTAATGTTCGTACGAAAGAGGTGGCAGTAAGCGAAAGAATTCGAAGAAATCCTGTCCGAAAGCAAAAGATTTTATCTCGGGAGATGAAGATAGCACCCAGAACCATGTCACGTATTTTAAAAGATGACTTAGGACTTGCAGCCTATAAGAGACGCACTGGTCATTTTTCAACTGATGATTTAAAAAAGAATAGGGTGGTAAAATCTAAACAACTACTGAAGCGGTACGCAAAGGGAGGTCACAGAAAAATTTTGTTTACGGATGAGAAAGTCTTTACAATTGAGCAACATTTTAACAAACAAAATGACCGTATTTATGCTCAAAGCTCTAAGGAAGCTTCCCAATTAGTCGACAGAGTGCAACGTGGGCATTATCCGACTTCAGTGATGGTTTGGTGGGGTGTTAGCTATGAAGGAGTGACTAAGCCATATTTTGTGAAAAAGGTATCAAAACATCGGCACAAGTGTATCAAGATACCATTCTTGAGAAGGTACTTAAGCCCCTTAACAACACCATGTTCAATAACCAAGTATGGTCCTTCCAACAAGACTCGGCGCCGGGTCATAAAGCTCGGTCTACGCTGTCTTGGTTGGAAGTGAACGTTTCGGACTTCATCAGAGCTGAAGACTGGCCGTCGTCTAGTCCCGATCTTAATCCGCTGGCTTATGATTTATGGTCAGTTTTAGAGAGTACGGCTTACTCTAAACGCCATGATAATTTGGAGTCCCTAAAACAATACATACGATTGGCAGTGAAGAATTTTCCCATGGAAAGATTGCGTGCTTCTATTGATAACTGGCCTCAACGTTTAAAGGACTGTATTGCAGCCAATGGAGACCACTTCGAATAAGCTTTTTATATTTTAAATTGTTTTATATTTATGTATTAAACTAACACACTATAAAAGTAATAAATATTATTTGCAATAAATTTTTTTTTTCTTCGTGGCAATATTTATGGCAAGACTAGGTATAGGTACGTTGCATTAGTTTCAAACCATAAGCCTAGATAATAAAATTTATGATTTTTACTTTGTAAATGAAGGACTTTCCATGCACAAATTCATACCCCTTTTCACTCCTTCGGGGGTGGAATTATCAAAAACGCTGAGACACGTATACAGTGTGATTCAAAATACCCCTGTTATACCGAAAACAGTGTATTGTTTAATACACTATTAGTTATTCTGGAAGGTCGCCATGGTCATATCTCAACTTTAAATAATTTCGGTTTTCTCTTACAAAATACAAATAATATTTTAATTTTGCTATGTCGTAGCAACCCTAGATAGGCGGAGCCAAATAAATCAATGACCGCAGACCGTAGGTATGTAGGTATTGTCGCGTCCTTTGACCTGGCAAGCTGTTGCCTCATCGCGCGAGTGAAATGATCAGTACGGTAATTATTAAGTTTGTACATACCATTTTCCTTTTCAAATCCTGCGCAGCTTTACACACGTAGGTACACGTAAGTACACTCATAGTTTTAGCACATGAACATATTATTCACAATAAGGACAACAAACACAAAAGGTACACAGAACTTAGACAGTTGTCTTGCTGCTGCAAGATTACCGTCAGTCGCACCTACACACATTATCATAATATTCATTGTTCGCATATTCGGTCATGATTCCTCGCAAAATTCACTGCAATCCAACGCGAAACTAGACGACATGCATCCAGCTCGAAAGAATGAAGTGAACTAGCGAAATAAATGCCTAATTACTTAACTAGCCTACAATAATAAAAATGTACACAATTTTAGGGATCAATAAGATATTAAGTGAATTCCGATAATAAATAGGTACCTACTATTTTTAAAATAAAATATTGTACCTAGTGATAGCAGTGCACCTACATTTTGCTTACGGTATTTCTGTCCCATGATGTGATAAGCGGCCAGTTCAAATTGTATTATCGAGGTTGACTAGTATTTGTAGCATTAATTACAAATCTTAGTGGTTTACCTATTTTCTGTATTTTTTAAATGATAAAGAAATAAAATACATTGCCATAATTATGAAACAAATCTAATTCCAAAATAATCGAATACAGTATCCAAAAACCCCAAAAAGATTGCCCGGTCTTAGAATAGAATCGCGTTATTATTACACATGTACGGAATCTTTTAGTGATTTTCTTTCCGAGGTGGCGGCGAACTCAAAGGCCGCGCGCGGCGGCACGGCGGCACGCCAAAAGATTTTTGTAAGCTGAAATGATTTTGAATCTTATTTTTATGATTAAATAACACTCTTCAAAAAATCTTTCGAATTTGAAGCATTCTTCAACCGATGCCGATAGCCAATAAGAAAGCCGGAAGCAATGGGCGTGCAGTATAGTGTAGGAAATTGCAAGATATTGGTGGCATTTCTACCAATCGGAGGATTAAAACTGCAATTAATTCTTATAAAAATGTATTTCACCAAAGAGTAACGAAAACAGTTAGGTCGTTCGATATCTTACTTTTGAGGATAGATACCTGTTAAACAAATGGAATTAATTTTCATAGGGAGCTAATATTTTTTTTATTAAACTTTTTACTAGGTATTTGTATTTTATAAAAACCTTGTAGTTGGGTTTAAACTGCAGTTTTATGCAGATGTATGTAGCTACGTCTACTTCTACTCTGCGTAGGTATTTCGCATATCATACTGGTATTCAAGACTTAATTCAATCTTGAAAAAAAAATCAACTTGCCTCTCTGATGCAAGAAAATTATAGGCTTTTTACTATTATGTGTTAAGTGTCTTATCTGACGCATTCATCCCTATATCAAAGAAGAGAGAATAGAGGTCAACCAAATTTAGGGTTGACTCCATCAAAAATATGAAGAAAACTTTGACATGTCGAAAGCATTCAAAAACTTTAATGAACATTGTTGGGGACTTCATCTAATGATTAATAATGCACAACAGAATATGGGGCCGCTGGATCAAAAGAGGTCTTCTGAGTCACCCTGTAAATTAATTTTCAATCGTCAGTCTAAACACAAAATTTGGAGATCCTAACTTCAAAACTGACGGACTTTCATACAAACTTACATCCCCTTTTTTACCCCGTTAGGGGTGGAATTTCCAAAAATCCTTCCTTGGTGGATGCCTACACTGTATAAGGTAGGTACCTATGTACAAAATTTCAAGTCTCTAGCTCCAGCGGTTTGGGCTGTGCGCGTATATATCACCCAATCAGTCAGTTTACCATTAAAAGTTTCTTCGCATTTTTTAAGAAAATTCATAACATTTTTTAATATAGTTTATTTACATTTAACTAAAGTATGTAGGTACCATTTTGTTCGATAACTTTTTGCCATCTTGTAGGTAGGGACATGATCCCATTGCTATAGAAATTTTGGGACTTCTGGTCAAAATACCGCGACAAGTGGTTTTGGCAGTCCTCTCGTGATGTTAACCTGACACTGCCTAAAGAATTCTGAAGAGACCGAAACAGGTGGAAATCTGAAGGTGCAAGGTCAGGACTATACGGCGGATGCATTAACACCTCCCAGCCAAACTCTCTTAATTTTTGCTGAGTGGCTAAAGATGTGTGAGGTCTAGCGTTATCATGATGAAAAACCACACCCCTTCTGTTGATTAATTTCGGCCGCTTTCTCTCAACTTCTTGCTTTAATCTCATCAGTTGTTCGCAGTAGAGTTCAGAATGGATGGTCCTGTCTGGTGGTAACAGCTCATAATGAATAATGCCCTTCCAATCGCACCATACACACAGCATCACCTTGTTGCGAGTTAACCCGGGTTTCGCCACAGTCTGTGAAGCCTGACCGGCCTTTGACCACGACCTTTTTCGCACGTTCTTGTCATACGTGATCCACTTTTCATCACCAGTTATCAGCTTCTTCAAAATTGGTTCGGTTTCATTACGTCGTAATAAAGAATCACAAATGAGTACACGGTTCATTAGGTTTCTTTCAGTGAGCTCGGGAGGTAGGTACCCAAAAGTCGAGCTTTTTTGTGTACCCAGTTTTTGCCAAATGCGCCAAAACTGTTTTGTGGTCAATTTTCAGTTCTTCAGCTACGTCGTAACTACTGATATGCCGATCTTGCTCCACTTTTTCAAAAATGGCATCCATTTTATCCGTAATAGGGCGACCAGAGCGACGTGCATCTTTGACATCAAAATTTCCGGATTGAAAACGCTTAAACCAAATTTGTGCTACTCTCACAGACACTACACTAGGTCCATAAACATCGCAAATTTTTTTCGCGGCTTGCGTTGCATTTTTACCTTTTTTGTAGTAAAATTTTAAAATGTATCGAATTTCTTCATTAGATTCACTCATCTTGGCGGTACGAAAAACAAATGAAAATCACACATTTTCCTAATTTGAATTTGGAATTATGTTCTTTAAAATTTAAACTTTCAATGATACCAAAACCAGCCAGATACAAATAGTATAGCCAAAGAGATTTTATTACAAGTTCATACATACTATAATGCGAAAAGACTTTTTCCCCAACCTAATATATTAAATAGATGTAATGGGCCCATACGCTGCAACAAAAACAGATGCGCAAATAATGGGCGACCGTAGTCCGATAAATAAATCTCAGTATGTATATATATATATATATATATATAATATAGATTCTATTCATACAGAAATAGAAAATACTTTCGTCGACTTATACTGAAAAGTAAGAGCATTAGACGAATATTACCTAAGGTTACCTACATTTTCTTTTGAACATTTGTACAGAAATAGGAATCACTTTGAGAATGTAATACAATAGCGAGCGAATCGAGCTCAAAAATTCTAGCACCCTGCCCCGGATAGATAAGTTAGCATACATAAATTGCAGTTACTGTGTCGACTTACGTAGAAAAAAGATATATGTAGGATTCAAGAACGAGCGCAGCGAGCTTAGTAATTTTAGCACCCTACGTATATATTTAGCATATGTAGGGGGGCCCCCAACTACAAACAGACTTTACTTACTGAACATATATTGACCTTGTTTGGGGCTTTACTCGAGATTTGCCCAAAGACCCGGGCGTGGGGCAGACCGCACCTGCCCTCCCCTTAGTCCGCCAGTGTTCGTAGCTAGGTACTATGAAATACTGAAACCCAGATTATCGAATATTGTTCTTTCAATTCAGATGTTTTGGTAACAATATAAAAGTATAGTTTTGACATATAATAATAATTTATGCCATATAATTGACACTAACAATTATGTTGGTAATCATTTATATTTGACATAGGTAAGATAGATTTTTTATGGATAGGTACTATCTTTCAAAGTATTGCAAACGACAGTTAGCTGTGTCGCTATCATATTATTTTTCTATTACAGCCAAGAATTTGGCTAAACAAGTTGCTTCTATTGAGCAATGCCATGACATTTTATATCATTCAGCCAATAACTTGGTATCCAAAATTGACATTGGTAGTAATTTAAATTAGAAATTAAGACAATAGAGGCATCCTCTAGCAATAATGTACAGAAATGCAGGAATAAATCAAATAAAACTTCAAAATTAGTAAATAGTATTAACCTGGTGCATCAAAATATTCAAGGTTTTCTCAACAAAGATTTAGAAGTAGAATTATTTATGAATTTTAATAGTATTGATATTCTTTGTATAACAGAACATTGGCTTAAAAGCCACCAGTTTATGTTCAATTTTAATAATCACCAGGTTGGTAGTTCGTTCAGCAGAGTAAATGCTATACATGGTGGCTCATTAATTTTAGTAAGTAACCAGCTGAAATTTAAAGACCGTGAGGATATTGTGAGCCTATCTGTTGAGCGGACAGTTGAAATAGCTTGTATAGAATTGGAGCAATTTATTGTATTAAGTGTGTACAGGCCCCCTTCAGGATTGTATGACTGCTTTGAAAAGGTAATGGATGAAGTGTTACACAAGATATGTAACTCAAATAAATCTATTATCATTTGTGGTGATTTTAATGTTAATTTATTAGAAAAGTCAGGTTCTTGTAGTAAAATAATAAGTCTTTTTCAGTCATACAATCTTGTAAACCTATTTTTGGAGCCCACAAGAATAACCCCTACTAGTGCCACATGCCTAGATAATATTTATACAGATGTTATTCCAAGCCATAAAGAAATTATAAATTTACTAGATTCTGATCATTGCGGGCAAAGGATTACTATCCAAAACAAAAAAGTGGCTAAAAAGGATATCATTGTTAACCCCAAAACTACAAGTCGCTTGGAAGCTTTTAAAGTTAAACTCATTAATAAATTAACAGTTTTGGCTAATCACACTGATCCTAATGATCTATATGATGATTTTTTTAATATGTACTGTCAACAATTTAATCTCATCTTTATTCCCAAGACTATCTCGGTTAATAGTAACGCGTCTTTCAGTGATTGGGCTACCATTGGTATTCATAAAAGTAGAACACGGCTTTATGAACTATACAATGAAAGGTCTTTTGTAAACACTGCTGAATTTAATTTATATGTTAGAAACTATTCAAAATTATTTAAAAAAGTTTGTTGTATGGCCAAGTCGCGTTATTTGAGTTCGAAGATTAAAAACAGTAGTAATGTAATTAAAACGACTTGGAATATTATTAATAGTGAAACGGGAAGGTCTAATAACTGAAGTACTGACTACAGCCTGTCTATTAATGACAACATAATAAAATCAGACTCACAAGTCGCCGCGGCCTTTGAAAATTTCTTTTCAGATATTCCCGTTTCAACTACTAAATCCCTAAACTCATCAACTTCTGTTGCTGAGTCTTTGCTTAAGGAAAATGTTAATGCTTGCGATTCGGAATTTAATTTTGAACATATTACCTGTAGAGACATAATTAAAACCTTTCACACTTTAAATGTAAAAAAGACAGCAGATCTGTGGGGTAATTCTGTAGAAGTTGCTAAGTCTATTATTGACATTGTAGCACCTACTTTAGCTCTTATCTTTAATAACTGTATCGACTGTGGGGAGTTTCCTGACCTCATGAAATATAGTAAAATAATACCTTTGTTTAAATCAGGTAGTACATCAGACCCCACAAATTATAGACCTATTTCAGTACTACCTACGTTTAGTAAAATTTTTGAGAAAGTAATTTTAGACCAATTGCAAAGATTTTTTAATAAACATAAATTATTACATAACAAGCAGTTCGGTTTTACAAAGGGTCGTTCAACTACTGATGCCGGTGTTGAACTTTTAGGACATATTTATAATGCATGGGAAGACAAATGCGATGCCTTGGGCATATTTTGTGATTTGTCCAAGGCATTCGATTGCGTTCTTCATGAAACGTTAATCAGGAAACTCCGCCATTACGGGATCCGGAACACCGCTCTGGATCTTCTTACTTCATACTTGAGTAATAGGATTCAGAGCGTTGACGTTAATGGAAAAAGATCGCCCGGATCTATAGTAACAATGGGGGTCCCACAGGGCTCGATTCTTGGTCCTTTCTTGTTTCTTATTTATATTAACGATTTGCCCTACCTCATTAAAGATAATCATGATATAGTTTTGTTTGCGGATGATACTTCACTTTTGTTTAAACTTAAACGTCAGCAGCTGGTTACTGACGATGTAAACAGAGCGATTTCAAAAGTAGTTCACTGGTTCAGTGTTAATAATTTACTCCTTAATGAAAAAAAAACCAAATGCATTAAGTTTACACTACCTCACGTTAGGCAGGTGAAAACTAACGTGTTGATAAAGGGCGAAGAGTTGAATCCTGAAGATAGCACAGTATTCTTGGGCTTAACTTTGGATGCTAAGCTTCAGTAGGGCCCACATATAGATAAATTGTCAAAAAAGCTAAGCTCCGCAGCATACGCTGTTAGGAAAATTCGTAATTTAACCAACATAGAGACAGCCCGTTTAGTGTACTTTAGCTATTTTCATAGTATAATGTCGTACGGTATTCTGTTGTGGGGAAATGCAGCCGACATTCAGACTATCTTTGTTTTGCAGAAAAGAGCTGTTTGATGCATTTATAAATTAAGTCCGAGACAATCTCTCAGAGAGAAATTTAAGGAGATTAATATAATGACTTTGCCTTCTCAGTACTTTTTTGAAAATCTTTTATATGCCCATAAAAACATTGAATTGTTTAAAAAATAGTGATATCCACAATATAAATACTAGGAACAAACACAAATTTGTTGTACCTCCAACAAGGCTCAAGAAAATAGGTGGGTCATTCAGGTGTCAATGTATACGCTTTTATAATAAACTTCCAAGCCACGTTCAAGATCTGAGCCTTAACAAATTCAAATTATTCATTAAACGCAAGTTGTGTCAGAAAGCTTTTTACACCGTTAAAGATTATATTGAGGACAAAAAGGCTTGGGATTGAACTGCTCCAATTTTATTTTATATTATTTTTATTTTTGCATACTGACATGAATGTTGACATGAATATTTACTTTGTAAGTATTATATTATTTTACTTTATTGTGAATGTGAAGACTATGTAGGTCATTGTTTTTTTTTTTTTTTGTTTGTTTTTTTTTTTCTCTCAGTTATTTTTAATCATGGTCAGTTTGAGTAATCTATGCGGCCTACCCCAATGTCCTTTCTTTGGTATTGTTCGTCGAATCGTTGAGCTCCTTAAGTTCTGAGTTGAGCTGCGCGATTACTGACAAATGCGTGCACTGACTGGACAGGTCCTCTCAATCTGTGTGGTTCTTTCCTCAAAAGACCATTTCAGACACCAATCTACATGGTCTTCACATGAAGTGACCAAGATTATGTCTGGACTTTATAAGAGACTTTATAAGTGACCTCTGAGTTTGTTTCGGCCTTTCTTCTCACAGTAGTCAGATAGGAAACGCCGACCTCATCTAGTTTAAAAAAAAAATATTGACTTGTAAAAGTGTTTGTACAAACCTACTTACAGAAATAAAAATCATTTATCATTTAAGTTTCGTTGCTGACCGTACTATACAAAATAAATTGGGGTCTTTTTCGTAACCATTGATTTCACTATTACAGAATGTATGGATTTAATTATTGGATATAAACTATTTTGCAAAAAAAACGGGCACTTTGATTTTTGTCTCTACTTCAATGAAGAAGAACAAGAAAGAGGTTTTATTAATTTGACGATGTATTGGCATGTTATTTGAAGCATCCTGTCATGATTCTTTACGTTCCAAATTTAAATTTTGAAATTAACAAAAGAAAAATAATGATTATTGTGGATTATTCTAAAATTGCTTTAGAGTGCGTTTCATCAAATAGTTCCTATTCCGTAATGTTAGCTCCACTGTTATCTTTAACACATGGACCTCTATGCTTTAACAACGGTAGCCTACCGTATTATGGCGCGAATTGCTGAAACGATTTTTTTACTGATTACTAAAATTTTAAAACTTTTTGGATATTTTCTGCAAATTAAACAATTTAATCTTTCTTTTTACAATAAATACAACTTTTTGATATGAGTGATAAAGCGATAAGGGCCGGTAAAATTATAGCCCTACTTGAAGAAGGTTGTTCGCAAACTTACGTGTCTCTGCGGCTAAATGTGAGTCGTTCAACTGTCCAGAGGACTTGGCAACGGTATCATGAGACCGGTTTGGTCAAAAGAAGACCCGGCTCGGGAAGAAAACGGTGCACAGAACCAAGAGATGACCGCTTTTTGGCGAGTCAGGCTTTGCGGAATCGTAAGGCGTCAAGTGTGGACCTGAAGAAGAGCCTTGAAGAAGTAAGACGAGTAGAAATTAGCTTGTGGACGGTCAGGAGGAGGCTTTTGGCTGCCAATATCAGGAGTTACCGCCCGGCTTGGGACCCTAAAATACTCCGTGAGCACCGTGTTGCTCGCCTTCAGTTTGCTCGAAACTGTGCTTCATGGACTCTGGAGGACTGGAATAAAGTATTGTTTTCTGCTGAAGCTAGAATCTCTTTGTGTGGAGAGGACGGACGAAGTGCGAGTGCTGCGAAGACCACGAGAACGCTATGCGGAAGAGTGTTTCAAAGAAATCACTCCTTATCCTCCGTTATGTTTTGGGCAGCAATTAATTCGACGGAGCGTACGGAGTTACTTTTCATAGAAAATGGAACATTAAATGCACACCGGTACATATGGAAGTCCTAATTCCATATGCACAACCCGCATTGACTGCACTTGGGGAAGATTCCATTTTTATGGACGACAAAGCTCGCCCGCACCGTCCTGGCGACGTCGAAACGTACATGCAAGAAGTTGGGATCCGTCGTTAAATAGGTTAGCCATCTCGAAGTCCTGACCTCAGTCCAATTGAGCATACCTGGGATGTTCTAAAGAGACGGGTAAGATCAGTGCAACCTGCTCCACAAAACATCAGGGAGCTAAAAAGTGTCATTGCAGAGTACTTCTACTTAAGACTTATTGTTTGGCCGTGTACATCGGTTTTAAAGAATTCATCGTTTTTTTTTTTAATTGCCAGAATTCACCTCACGCGTATTAACGCGTGAGATGATTTATATATATATATATATACATATATATATATATGTTTGTATATATGTGTGTATATATAAATATTAATTTACACGATTGTATGCAGACTACGTCAAGCAATTAAAATTAACTCAAATCGACCTTCGAACGTAAATTTCCTTGGGTGCCCGTTTTTTTTTTTTTTTTGCAAAAGAGTGTATGTTTATTGACTATTTGATTAATACTCTGATTGAACGAAAACACAATGAGGAGCCACACTCAAAGCTGTGTGTAGATGTCGCTGTAGTCGACCGTACCTTGTTTACCTTTCGTGACGGTAGTGTGACTGCTATTTATGAGATTTCAAAATGTAATTCCACTATAATATGTACGCGTTTATGACTGTGCGTCAACTAAAAGTTAAGCTCCGTAAACGGAACGCTGCAACTGTCGACAAAAAGACCGATTTGACTGAAAGAAAAACACTTAAAATATTTAAGGTTATGATTGTTTGTGAGCCTTTTTCCATAAGCCACGAACTAACATTCCTATTTTTTGTTTTATAAATTACTTTTGTATGATCGAAACCAAAACTTTGGTGCTGACTGCGACATCCAAGACGACACCGCATACCTCTGTCCACCTTCTGATACATTCAGAGACATAAATGCAGATACTCCTTTACCAATGATTAACAGACAGGTAATACAAGAATATTTTGATAACTAAGTACCTATATTGGTTGATTAAATCTTTAGAAGAATTCTTTATTACATAGATTAGTTAATATAGTATATTTTATGACACTTTTATTTTGATGACAATAATTTTATTTTATTAGATAATAATCTTGATTCTTTTGTTTTATAGATATAGTACCCAGCCTAAAGGACGGCTTCTTTACTAATCTAATCCTCTTCTGTGAAATGCGCAGCAGATAATGGTGCAGTACTACTTGCCTTGAAGTTTTTAATACGTAACGCCAATTCCCATTGTTGTCTGCCATTACTTTCTTTAGGATACAAATGTACTCCTCTGTTTTTACAAGTTAACACACTACATTGTGGCATTTTGGACAAAATTACGAAAAATAGGAAAGCTAAACTTAGTAGATTGCAAAAATCCATACGATTTGACAGCTAATATATCAAAACAAGGTACAGTCGATTGTGCGCCATCTATCGTGATAAAAAGTTAGTTTTCCTCCCCATTGAGTTAAATTTTCTCGATAGAATTTAATTCCGAAAAGACCTCTACTTTTTTATTTTTTTTTTTCTGTAATTCTAAAATCCTAAGTAATTTCATTGCAAATTGCATTCAAAATGAGCGTATTAGGTAATTGAAAATTCTGGCTGAAAATATTTTTGATAGATAGCTTAATTTATTTTTAAACATTTTATTTGGTTTGGCGCTTTGATTTTGGTTTCAGCGCATTTTTTCGCACGTGCAAGTAACTGACTCTGTCACTTTCTTATTACCGCTAGGTTAGCTTTTTACATATCGCCTTAACTCTCCAGAAATCAGCAGTAGCAGACTTCGATCTGATGCTGTGTGTGATGCTTCCCCTGTTGAATAAGCAGTTCCTAATGTTAACACTATGTCTGAAAACTGAATCATTATCAAGAAAATTAGAAGAATCAAGGAAACTCTGTATCGACATCGTTTCATCATTTCTTAATGACGGTAATTAATTATTTACATGTTATTTCTAAAACGCTTAGTCTTTTTACCTGACTGCGCGATAGCAAAAACAGGGTTATGTTTTTCGTTTTAATGAGTGTTTTTCATTTGATTATTTTAATTGTCACCGATAACTTGCTTAGGTAATCAAATGGGTTACGGCTATTATTCTGCTTCTAAGCAAAAAAAATAATATGTCTGTTTGTTTGTACAGTCACGAACACGGATTGTTGAGCCACTAGCTTATCATCGTTCATCTTGGTTGTGTTACACGAATGCCGCCCGTTTTTCGTTATTGAAATGTCACATGTCAAATTTCACGCGTGGCATTCGTGTAACACAACCAAGTTAAGATGATATGCTAGTGGCTCAACAATCCCGATTCGTGACTGTATTTACATTCCTTGGTGCTGGTCTTCAATTCGTACTTCGCACTCCATCACAAATGGTCATGACTGGTCATCAGTGCTGGTTACTCTTGCTGGATATTCTAGTGGACTATTAAATAATAGAGGGACTCCACTCTGGACTTGCACCTGACCTAATTACCTGCTTATTTAAAATGGCATAGCGGTTACACAGTAGAGCTTGTCTACCCTGCAATGACGCGCTCCACTACTTTTTGTGTATGTACAGATGCCAACAGGTCAAGCCACCCGAAACGTGTCAAATTTTCCCAATCAACCTTGTACCTAATGCTTTAGCGATAAAGTTGAAAATCTATTAAATAGATTCGACGTAGCTTGATGTGCTGGCGTCTGTACATACATTATGGTAAATGCGGTAGTGGGGCGCGTCATTTCAGAGTAGACAAGCTCTACTGAACTCGACCCGCGTTTAGCAGTTGGCTTGGCTGGATTGCATTTATTACTCGCATCTGGCTTTACAATTTTTTTTTTTTTTGTTAATCTAAATCGCTCTCAGTTTTGAATAACCTTGATTCGTAGGTACTGTTTTGAATTAAAAAAAAAAATACTAGGTTTTGATTACTTACCTACTCAGTATTGATATGAAATCTGAACTAAAATATTTATATTTGTAGGCAAATCCCGTCATCATGCTAAGCAAGTCATATTACTGGTGGAAGGAAGACGAAGTGTGTCCATTTACAACATTTGTACGCTAGGCAGCCGACTGCCACTACATTTGCTAGCTATTACCGCGAGTTACACGATCGTACTGTTACAGTTTGCTTTGTTATAAGTACACGTATTTATAAACAAACTAGAACTTAGGATTTAGCATCAGTTATGAAGAAAATTAAAGATAACACTAAAATCGAATATCTTTCCAAGGATATTCTTGATGAAGAATTCCTAACATCCTTAAGACTTATGTACAATTTCCAAATGCTGATGACTTCCACCCGTGTTGACATCAAAGACCGGTTTGTGGCGACGCCATCGTTTGTTCAAAGATGCTATACATTACTCAGTGTTATTCTGCTCCTAGGTTTAGACTATGTAGTGATCCACAAGTATGATACAATACTTTTTGATAACGAAACTATCTACTATCTGAGCAGTTGTGTAACAGGATTGCAGACGCTAACATTTATATGCAATATCATTCACGTGCGTTTCATAAACGGAGATGCTAATGTAGAATTTTTCGTTAAACTGCAACAAATCGACAGGTGTATGAATATAGATCGCAACAAAAGTATCACTGGTCTGATAGTTAGAACAAATACTTTTTCACTTGCGTCGATTTTGACTCTCTTTATTGTACTTCTCGGTCTGGCTGGTGCAAAAGGTACTGCTGCATTTTGGCCGTACATAGGAATAGCATACTCTCAACTCAGCTTCGTCATGGAATTAGTTTGCTGTTCAAATATTTTTATGTACTTCTACATACGTGCTCGGTTCTTGAATTCAATAATTAAAAATTATTTGGATCAAAAGAAGACTCAAGAGATTTTGTATTCAAGAAAGAATTTATTTTCTTCATTATTTCCTACGAAAAAAGTTATGAGACGCCTGGCTGCTGAAACTCATAATTTCATACCAAGCGATACTGATGTTTATTTGAAGCAATTAATGGAGGGCTTTTTCAAATTTCAAGACATTTACAAATTCCAAGTGAGTATAATATTGCATACGATACGTATGCAATTTAGTACATTATTATAAGTTACTAACCCTTTTGCTTTTTCAGGTCTTCATGTTTTGTTGTAAGCTGGTTGCATCGAGTATTTTAACATTCGAATTTTTACTTTTTGCCGTACAAAATGATGTAAGTCTAAATCCGTATCAAAAATAAGAGTTTTCTCATAATCACTTATCTTTTCGGCATTGCCCGATTACTTTTGGTCTCTACTACCTCGCCATCTTTCGGGAGTTAGACGGTGACTTTACTCTTAGATACTGAAACAGTTGATAAAGTAGAACCACTCCCTCACCATCCACGTTCCAATACAAAAAGGAGGTGTTTTAATCCTAATATTATAAATGCGAAAGTGAGTTTGTTTGTTACGCTTTGACGTTAAAATGGCTGAACGGATTTGGACGAAATTTGGCACATGGGTAGACCATGACCTGCTAAGGCTGTAAACCTTAGAGAATAGCACCCCTGGAAAAGGACATAGGCTACTTTTCATCCTGGATCGCAGACAAAGTCGCGGGCAACAGCTAGTAATCTATAAATCTGACTTAATGCTTGTTTTACGTTCACAGACAGTAGGACTGTGGGATAGCCTGACGCCATCATTTTTTACAGTAATCGACTTGGTGATGGCAATATTGCTGGGTATCCGCTGTGAATTATTTATAAGAGAGGTGAAGGAAACTAAGCGGTTGGTGATAACTGTTATGTCGATACATTATGATGGTAATAATTATTCATAATATCTAATCGGTTAGAATGCTAACTGCCCAGCAAACCATCTCAACAAATTGTTTTTTAATAAAATTGATACCTCCTCCGTAAATACAAGATGCTAAAAAATAACTTTAGGCACAAACTTTAAGGAGTGCTTTTTAGACTAAAGAACTCAATAACTTTTACTATGGGACTAACTTTGGAATCGCGAAAAATTTGCTTTTGCTTAGGTACTAAAGCTTCGCGATTTCAATTTGATCCCATAGTAAAAGTTATTCAGTTCGATGGTCTAAAGCACTTCTTAAAGTTTGTAAAAAGTTCATTTTTTAACACCTTATATACAACATTAATTTTGGTATATGCGAAACCTGAAACACGTGTCTAGTATTTTTATGTAAAGAACCTATGTACAAAATTTCAAAAATATATCATGACAAATGACAAAGTTATAAGCATGTCCTGTTACCTGGTTCTCCGTATAAAAACATGGACAGCACGCGCCCCGAGCCGAGCCGCCCGCGCGCGCCTGTACCTCCAGCGTCGCGCTACGCTCGCTCACGATTGTATTGTAATTAACTGGTGATAACATTTTCCATCACACTTGCAGACTTTGGACTGTCGTAATGATCAAGTGTAGGTAGATATTATTATGTACTTTGTTCGTAAATGCAGGTGTAAGTGATAAAATGAAGTCAATGCGATTTGCTGCACCTTACGCCAACCCCTTAAAACTTCAAAGTGGATGAAAATTGTTAAACATCGCATTACTTAACGAAAGCAGGCTGTAGGTACAATTAATAACTTTCTACAATTAACCCTCTTGGCGTGTTTAAAAATATTAATCATTACTATTTACAATAATTGATTTAATCACTATTTACGATTGATTGGCGACTGGGTTATCACGGCTAGCGGCTGTCGGAGGCCGAAAGGTACCGTAGTCCCTAGATCTCTGTGTGACGAAAAGCATTGTGTAATATATTCCACGATGCTCTGATGCCGAATTGCTCCTAGTAACACCACAAAGTGCTAGTGTTCGTACCATTTCTGTGTACTGGACGTTTGTGTATGAGAAAGACGGTTACACGATACTTTTTACGTACGATAAGAACATACACGATCAACCAAAACACAACTGTAGGCCTACGGCGACCGCGTACTTGCGGGGAGCGTGACACGTCAACACGTGCGCGTCAATCTGTAGCATCCGGGAGACTGAAGGCCGCGGTGGTTTTACAGATATACCAAGCCCAATAAATGAGTTATGAACCTTATGAAGCCGGTGAAATGTAGCACGTAATTTGTCCTTATTTCTGGTTTTAACATTGTGAATATCACTGTTTTTAGTGTATAAATGTATATTTTGTCTAATATCCCTTAATCCTTTTATCTAATAGCCCTTAATAACCGGTTCTCGGTCCTTGAGGGAATCGTCCTGCGGCCCCCGCTAGGCCGACCGGCGGCCTCGGGCCAGCCAAAGGCGGCTTCGTATGCCGCCATGGCTGCCACGGCCAAACCAGGGTCGGCAGGGCAGGCGAAGGGCGGGGCCGTGGCTGCGAAGGCGCCTGCGACGGCGCCTGCGAAGGCGCCCACGAAGGCGGCCGCGAAGGCGCCTGAGAGGGCCCCAGCTGTGGCGGTGACGACGCGGCTGCCCCCGCCTCCCAAATCTCCTCCGGCTGACGCCGAATGGCAGGTAGCTGGGGAGAAGAGGAAGGAGGGCAAGGCGGCAAGGTCGGCCAAGCGGAGGGAGAGGCGGCGGCGGCGCAAAGAGCGAAGCGTCGCGGCGAGGTTACGTGCCCCAAAGTCCGCAGCTGTAGTGATCACACTACAGCCGGAAGCGGAGAAGAAGGGCGTGTCCTACCGCGACGCTCGCCAAGGCGAGGGCGGCGGTGAACCTGGAGGAGATCGGTGTGACCAATGGCATGCGGGTAAGGGTCACTGCGACTGGGGCTCGGATGCTCGAGATCCCCGGTGCGGCCAGTGGCCCGACCGCTGACGCTCTGGCCGAAAGGCTCAGGGCGTCCTTAAATGCGGACGAGGCCCGAGTGTCCAGACCCGCCAAGTGCGCTGACTTGCGCATCCTGGGTCTGGACGACTCCGTGACGGAGCGAGAGGTGGTGGCCGCCGTGGTCAAGACTGGGGGGTGTGCCTTCGAACAGGTGAAGGTAGGCACCATCCGTCCTGACTTCACGGGGATGCGAGCCGTTACGGTGAGCTGCCCCGTATCGGCGGCCCACAAAATAGTTGGGGAGGGCCGAAGGTTCCAGGTGGGCTGGGATTCCACGCGGGTGAAACTGCTGGAACCCAGACCTCTGAGGTGCTTCCGTTGCCAAGTGGGCAACCACGTGGGAGCAAAATGCACCTCGGAGGTGGATCGCAGCAGTCATTGCTTCCGTTGTGGTCAGCCCGGTCACAAGGCCGGCTCGTGCAATGCCACGCCGCACTGCTATCTATGTGCGGCAGCTGGCAAGCCGGCCGATCACCGGGCTGGAAGCAAGGGCTGTGGTCCACCCACCAAAGCCCGGGGCAGGGGCAAGCCCTCCGCCTCCGCTACCGCCGTCACGACCGCAGCCGCCGCCACAGCCGCCGTCGCTGCCGCCTCCACTGCCGTCGCCGCCGTACTCACTGCGGCAGGGCCCTCACAGGAGGCTCAGGGGGGGGCTAATATGGAGTGCCAGTAATGGCCCCATTACGCCTCCTCCAGGCGAACATCAACCACTGCGCCGCCGCTCAGGATCTGTTGCTCCAGAGCATGGCGCAGTGGTCGATTAACATCGCCGTGGTCGCTGAGCCGTACTTTGTCCCGCCCAGTGATCACTGGGTGGAGGACCTGAGCGGCTCAGTGACCCTCATTTCGTCGGCCGCCGCCGGTACCCTGTCCCTCGAAGCCGTCAAGAGGGGACAGGGTTGCGTTGCAGCACGGTTCGGGGGGATTGTCGTGGTAGGGGTATACTTCTCCCCGAACCGAACTCTCGCCGAGTTCCACAACTCCCTTGCGGAGTTGAAAAACGTCGTCGTCGGGTTTCGTTCCCTTCCCGTGCTCGTCCTCGGGGACTTCAACGCCAAGAATGTGGCTTGGGGTTCCCGGTATACGGACACACGGGGCAGGATGGTGGAGGACTGGGCTCTGGAGACAGGCCTGGTCATCCTAAACCGGGGTTCTGTCCCCACGTGTGTGCGGATGCGGGGCGAATCAGTGGTGGACATTTCGTTCGCCAGCCCCGCTCTATTGCCACATGTTGTTGACTGGCGCGTCATAGAGGGGGTGGAGACCTATTCCGACCACCGGTACATCCGGTTTGATGTCTCCGCCCAGACCTCGAGCGCGCCGGTCCGACAGGCCCCGAGTGGTCCGCGGTGGGCGCTGAAGAAGCTGGACCGGGAGCTCCTCCTGGAAGCCTCGATCGTGCAGGCCTGGGTGTCACCACCGGACAGGCCTGCCGACATCAACGACGAGGCGGAGTGGTTCCGGGAGGCCATGTCCGAAATATGTGACGTGGCAATGCCCCGGGTCCAGCCCGGTCGCGCCTGGCGCCAGGTGTATTGGTGGTCGCCGGAGCTAACGGCTCTGCGCGAGGCGTGCGTTGCTGCGCGGCACCGGTACACCAGGCACCGCAGGCTCCGTATCCGCCCTCCGGATACGGAAGCCATTCAGGCGGAGCTGTACGAGGGGTACAGAGAAGCGAAGACCGCCCTCCGAGCGGCGATCTTGCGGGCCAGGGATCTGGCTCGCGAGGAGTCGCTGGAGACTCTAAACAGGGACCCATGGGGACGCCCCTATAAAATGGTACGGAATAAACTCCGTCCATGGGCGCCCCCGCTGACGCAGAGTCTCCGGCCCCAGCTTGTGGAGGACGTGGTGAGCGCTCTGTTCCCTTCGCGAGGGGAACATACTCCCCCGCCCATGGCTCCGCTTCCTGCGGTGCCCGTTGCGGACCACATCACCGACGACGACGACGATGCTCCGGAAGTGACCGAGGTAGAGTTGAGAGCGGCGGTACGTAGGCTGAGTGCCAAAAATGCCGCCCCAGGACCCGACGGCTTACCTGGAAGAGCCTGGGTTCTGGCCTTTGGGGCTCTCGGGCCTCGACTAGGGGGGTTCCTAAGCGCATGCTTGGAGAGGGGACAGTTCCCATTTCGTTGGAAGACGGGGAAACTGGTCCTCATTAAGAAGCCGGGGCGCCCTGCGGACTCTCCGTCCGCTTACCGACCCATCGTGCTGCTCGACGAGGTGGGCAAGCTCTTTGAAAGAGTTATTGCAGACCGCCTCGTCGGGTGGCTGGTGCAGGAGGGGCCGGATTTGGCGGAGAGCCAGTTTGGTTTCCGCAGGGGGCGCTCTACGGTGGACGCCATCATGCGCGTGCGAGCCCTCACGACGGGGGATGCTGTTGCCCGGGGTGGGGTCGTCTTGGCGGTGTCTCTAGACATCGCCAACGCCTTCAATACCCTGCCATGGAGTTGCATCAGGGAGGCACTCCGGTATCACCGGATGCCGACCTACCTCTGTCGAGTGGTTGAGGCCTATTTGACGGATAGGGCCGTCATCTACCCCGGTCATCAGGGAGAGTGGAACCGGCGAGAGATGTCGTGCGGTGTCCCACAGGGATCGGTCCTGAGGCCGCATTTGTGGGACATCGGGTACGACTGGGTGCTGCGCGCCGACCTCCCTAGCGGCGTCAGCGTGGTATGTTACGCTGACGACACGCTGGTCCTGGCGCAGGGGAGGTCGCACCAGGCGGCGGCTGAATTAGCGACACGCGGGGTTGCGATAGTCGTTGAGAGGATCCGGCAGTTGGGACTCGTGGTGGCCCTGCACAAGTCCGAGGCCATGTGTTTTCATGGTCCTCGGAATGCGCCACCGTCGGGTTCCCAAATAACGGTAGGAGGGGTTCGCATCGGAGTCGAGTCGACGATGAAGTACCTGGGACTCGTCCTCGACAGCCGGTGGAACTTCGTGGAGCATTTCCGACGTTTGGCTCCAAGACTGGAGCGGGCTGGGGCTGCCTTGAAGCGGCTCCTGCCCAATCTAGGTGGTCCAAACGCCTCCTGCCGGAGGCTTTACGCGGGGGTCGTGCGGTCCATGGCCCTTTACGGGGCACCGGTGTGGGCGCGTTCCCTGAGGCTGCGGCCAGTCCGCCGGTTGAACGCGTCCCAGAGGGTCATGGCCATTCGGCTAGTCCGGGGTTACCGCACGGTCTCCGGTGAGGCGGCGAGCCTCCTTGCCGGATTGCCGCCGTGGGATCTGGAGGCGAAAGTCCTCGCGCACGTGTGGGAGTGGCGCGAGGAGGCGAAACGCCGGGGCGTAACTCCGCTGCAGCGAGAAATCACGGTACAGCGGACAGAGCTCCGGCGGGATCTCATGGCGACATGGAGAGTGCGACTGTCGCACTTGCGGCGATAAGTCCCCTCTTTGAGGAGTGGTTAGAGAGGCGCCACGGCGTCCTCACCTTCCGCCTGACGCAGGTCCTCACCGGACACGGTTGTTTCGGGAGGTTCCTGTTTCGCATAAGGCGGGAGGAAACGCCCGGGTGTCACCATTGTGTGGATCGCCCAGAGGACACGGTGGAGCATACAGTGGAGGTCTGCCCGGCTTGGGCAGAGCACCGCCGTGTTCTCACGGAGGCGATCGGCGGCGGCGATCTCTCGCGTCCGAGCTTGGTCCAGGCCATGGTGCGGAGCGAGAGTGCATGGGAGGCCGTCACCTCCTTCTGCGAAGCGGTAATGCTCGCAAAGGAGGAGGCGGAACGCGTGAGGGAGAGGCAACCTCACGCCCTCAGTCGCCGCAGGAGACGCCCTGGGCGGCGGGAATCGATAGCCGATTCCCGGCCACCGTAGGCGCGGGCTTGCGGACGGTGAGTAGTGGGTAGCTCGCCGTCCGGTGAGGACCAGGCCCGGGTCGACGGCGCGTTGTGTTCCACGCGCGCCTCAAAGAGATGTCAGCAAAAGATGGGGTCCAATAGGGCCGATGCCGCTGGGGTCGCGGGTTGTTTGAAAAAGATACCGTGGCCCTGGCATAGGCAACTGAAGGAACACGGGTGGGTTTTAGTCAGTAAAAGTCTGACACGCCCTTCCGCTCCACCCAGAGCGGGAGAAGTTATTTGATGATTTCCCATCCACAAAAAAAAAAAAAAAAAGGCCTACGGCGACCGCGTACTTGCGGGGAGCGTGACACGTCAACACGTGCGCGTCAATCTGTAGCATCCGGGAGACTGAAGGCCGAGGTGGTTTTACAGATATACCAAGCCCAATAAATGAGTTATGAACCTTATGAAGCCGGTGAAATGTAGCACGTAATTTGTCCTTATTTCTGGTTTTAACATTGTGAATATCACTGTTTTTAGTGTATAAATGTATATTTTGTCTAATATATAAGAGGTTGGCGAAGATGAATTGTGATGCCACCGTGAGAATACCAATCTGTTTAAAAAAATCTCTCAAAGAAACTCTGGCACCGAGCTGGTAAATTGCTCGAACAGCTCGTTTCTGAAGAACAAATATAATTTGAATGTCAGCGGCTTTGCCCCAGAGCAGAATACCGTATGACATAACGCTATGAAAATAACTAAAATAGACTAACCGAGCTGTATCAACGTCAGTGTATTGTCTTACTTTCCTGACGGCGTAGGCGGCTGAACTGAGCCTTCCCGCTAGGCTTGATATATGTGGGCCCCACTGAAGTTTGGCATCTACTGTTATACCCAGAAAAACTGCCGAGTCTACAGTTTTAAGCATCTCTTTATCTAAAACGATGTTGGGTCCTAGATTTCTAACATTCGGTAAGGCAAACTTTATACATTTCGTTTTCTTAGCATTGAGAATTAAGTTATTTGTCGTAAACCAATCTGTAACCATTGAGAGTGCACTGTTTACGTCGTCAAAATCTTGTCTATTCCTGTCTACTTTAAAAATAAGAGAGGTGTCATCTGCAAACAGTACAACGTCACAGATACCCTTTAAATAGAATGGTAAGTCATTGATATACACTAAAAACAAGAATGGACCCAGTATTGAACCTTGAGGTACACCTAACTGAACTGGTAGCCCGAAAGATTTCACACCATTTACATCTACACATTGTAACCTATTATGTAAATATGAATTTATTACTTTAAGAGCTTCGTTTTGTTCACCGTAATGATGTAGTTTACGCAAAAGCGTGTCATGGTGCACGCAATCAAAGGCTTTGGAAAGGTCACAGAAAATTCCAATAGTATTTTGCGAGTTCTCCCATGCGTTAAATATATGTTTCACCAGAGCAACACCCGCATCTGTAGTCGAACGACCTTTAGTAAAGCCATATTGTGCATCATGAAGGAGGCCATTTAAATTAAAATGTCTTAGCAACTGCTTGAGTATTAACTTTTCAAATATTTTGCTAAATGCAGGTAAGATAGAAATAGGCCTAAAATTGCCAACGTCATTTTTATTACCTGATTTAAATAAAGGTACGACTTTTCTACTTTTCATGAGGTCAGGAAAAGTTCCTACATCAACACATTTATTAAAAGTAACAGCTAGATAGGGGGCTACCATGTCTGTTATATTACTTAACAGTTTAATGGAGATGCCCCAGTAATCACCAGTGTTTTTAGACTTAAGTGTGTTAAATACTTTAACTACATCACGAGGTGTTATATAATATCTTCGAAGCTAAATAAGCGACCACATTTAGGCACACTACTATGCAAAAGGTTTTCAGCTTTAGACGGGGATGAATTTAAGGAGCGAGTCGTAGTTATAGGTATGTTGGCAAAAAACTCATTAAATGCCTCAACAACGTCTGCTGCTTTATTAACTAATTTATTGTCGACCATAACTTCAAGTTGTTTGTCTTGTTTAACCGACTTACCCGTTTCATTGTTAATAATTTTCCAAGTGGTTTTCACTTTGTTATTGGAATTTTTAATTGTATTGCTTAAAAATTTAGATTTAGCACAAACAAATACTTTTAAATAATTTTGAATAATTTTTGACATACTCTAGGAAAGCAGTATCAAACCTGTACTTTTTCAAACCATATAATTCGTATAGTCTCGCTCTACTTTTATAAATACCTGGAGTAGCCCATTGGTTAAAGCCAACGGGACCAAAACCATTAATATTAATGGTTTTGGTCTTGAAGGTAGATTGGTACTCTTTTTGCACAACATCAAAAAGGGCTCCATAGATTTCATTAGGATTGTCATGTTCTACTATAGATGGTCTAATTCTTTGGGCTACATTATTTTTAAATTTGTTGCAACGACTAGCTGTATAAGGCCTGCATTCTATTTTATGCGGCTTTTTATGACCCTATGCCATATAGGGAAGCTAGCTAATAAACCACAGTGGTCAGACCTTAAGTCACTTAGCACTAATTTATTTTTGGTATCACAATCACTAAATATATTATCAAGACATGTTGACGAAGATGCCGTGATCCTAGTAGGTTCAAAAAACAAGTTAAATAAATTATAAGACCTAAAAAGATTGAGAATTCTAATACTTAATGGAGTGACATCTAAAATATTAATATTAAAATCTCCACATAAAATTATACTTTTATTGCTAGATTTTAACCTATTGAGTGCATCTTCCATTACCGATTCAAAATGAGTAAAATCCCCAGAAGAGGGTCGATATATGCAAATTATAACGTATCGCTCGAGTTCAACACAAGACAACTCAATAGTGCGCTCGATAGAAAGATTAAATAAATCTAACCGTTGTTTATATTTCAACTTGTTTGAATTGTCTTGTTTCAATAATTTTGCGGAGTGCGGGATCAGTACTAATCTGTGGTTCGGTGTCGAACTTGTAACCTTTTTTTTTAATATTTTTGGGAGAAAATACAACATGGTGTAAAATTTACTGGAATCGATTCAGATACTTATTCTGAACAAACTATATTCAGGTTTCGCATATACTAAAAATAATGTTGTGTAGCTAATTAGCTATTGAGGGTCTTTCGAACGTACAAGCTGACGATCAGATATTTTTATTACAAGTATAATTTATCATTTTTTTTATTGCATTCCAGGCAGGTTAAGGGAGAAATCAAAGAGAATGTTAAAGCTAATAGAAGAAACACCACCGCGCTTCTCCGTGTACGACATGTGGCAACTAGACGCAAACATTTTGTTACAGATGTTCATGTTGGTCACTGGCCTTATTGTGACACAAATGCAATTTGCGTTTTTGTAAACAAAGATATTTTTTCATAGTAAACTAGAATGCATCACAGCATGCAATGGGAAAGTAGAATTTGTTAGTAACTTTTGAGCAAAAAAAAAACGAATCTTTTGGTAAAAATGTTTTCTTTTTAATGGCCATATATAATTGAGATTTCTGTGATCTGATAAAAATTCTTATAAATCTTTTGCTATTAGTAAATTATAAAATTGTTTTAAAAAATATATAAAATTATTGTGTAAAAAACTACAGTCTTATGTAAAAGAACAATGTTCACTCATATCTCAACTACGTACTAAACCTACTAGCTAATAAAAATAATTATCAAATATCTATTGGATGGAATTATTCATAAAATTATTATTTGACACTAGATTGCATAAAGCTAGTAACTATACTAAGTAGTGCCGAATTAAATATTATTGATTTCAGATATTAATACATCATGTACTAAGAAAAAGCTTCTTATCACAAAATTGCTTTACAATAAGGTCACTTGTGCATTTTTATTTTAAATTTTAAGTTTTTAAAGTTTGCAAAATACTAATAGTAGTGTCAGTATTTTGCCAACTTTAAAAAATGTACAAGTACAACTGAAGTTCTGATATTTAAGCCTTTTTTACAAAGTGCAATTTAATTGCCTATACCACAAATTGAAGCAACAATAAAAGTTACACCATCTACTTAAACAGTGTATAGTTAGATGATACAAATCATTTGTTGCTTCATTCATTATTTATCACATTATCGCATTGGGTGTCAACCTGTTAAGATAGTGGAAGATTGTATTAATAAATAAATAAAATAAATTTATTGTATGCCACAGGCATGAAACTTGCATCATTTAAATGAGGCTTAAAAAAAATTATTTCATACGGAATGGAAGAGATTCATTTTTTTATGCTTAACGTGCTAGTTAAAATTTTCATAGATGTTTTATTTGTTTTCATGAGCTACGGATCAAGAAACCGGTCCTTAGCCAGACGTTTCGGCTCCAATTTACATTAACACCCACGCGTGCGTCTTCATGTAGAAAGCTTTCGTAAAATCGAAACCATCCAGAAATAGGAGCCCCGCGAAGCGGGGCTCGTCGACTCCGCCTTATTATTATTGCTTGGAAACAAATTTAGACCCGCCACATGATCTTCCCCAACCTTAATAGGTACTCCCACAAATTCCGAAAGTGGCGAATTTTTCCTCGGTATTTATGGTTTTGCGCACATTGAAGTTTTAAAATATACCCTAAAAGCTTCTATTCTACCCAAAAAAAAATTGCTACTATAAAAAAGCGCCGGGTGTTAAAGTGGTTCCGACGTTTCTACTCTTAAATGTTTTTGGTAAAACATCAATGATTGATTTTGCTAACTGGATATCAGAACAACATTTTAGTGAATAGAAGCACAATGCATGATGGGATTAGTAATGCCATTGTTGATACACTTGATGCACCATTACATCTATGGTCGAGGAAGCAGAAACACCATACTGTTTCGTCATACCAGTCCCTGAAACAAATGAAGTCGATCAGAATTAAAAAATACGTCAATGAAATACCAACATATTTATGTACCTATGCAAGTGAAAATAAGAACAATAGAAGAAAATTCTTAAAACTATCCTTTTATCTTGTAGCTATTCCGAGTAATAAATAATGCTATTATAAATTATTATTTGGAATAGATACATTGTAAAATAGTACAGTTAATCAATAAGTTTTAAACAATGGCCATAAAAAGGCAAGATAGCTTGCAGCTTGCGAAGAACTACACTCGCAAACAATAAACTGAAATCACTACATGTCATGTTGCTCAAAACAAATTTTTACAATTCCTATGCAATGAACTATGCGATTGTGGTATGCCATTTAAAAGCTAATTTTGTTAGCTTTCAACCTCTTTCAATATCATAACCAAAGATTATTCACCTTATATCATGGAACATAAAAACAAAAGACATCAATTTTTAAACCAAAACACATTATTGTTTGGTAGTCCTGAAACCCTATATGGTGGGCGATTATAAAAAATGGTCATCAGTCCAATGTTTTACGTCACTGGGAACACTGAAGCTAAAAGAAAATGAAAACCACACCTATAGAAGCCGCTCAAGTCGTCACCCTAATCCAGCAAGGGTTGTCTCAGCGTACTATCTATCGCTTGACAGCTTCAACTGAGCCAGTCTTGTGTCTCAAAGGTAACCAAGAGGTTCAGGGAGACTGGAAACATAGTCCGGAGACCAGGAGTCTGAAGATCTGGACGACAGCGATGCCGCTGTCGTCCAGATCTTCAGACTCTTCAGACTTTCTTCTCTTCAGACTCTTCAGAGATGACCAATGAACAGAGAAAAACCAATCTACCTAAGATTGATTTTTGGTACTTGTATCATAAATGCCCACAGAAAGATTAACATGGATAAGCCATTCCCCCGGAAAGTAATTCCAGGTATTTCCGAATACAATTAAATTTTGGTAGTGATATTATTACTACTCAATTCAAAATTTAAAGAAAGGTACCAAAACTAAATTAATTTATTATTTATCTGTTGAATAATAAAAACAATCGAATTCTGATCGAAGCATTATTACATTTTTAATATTATTTTAGCCCTTAATTATGGCCACAACTTTTTCTAAATTTTTGCACTTAAATTTCAATATTTTCATAGTGGTCATGGTCATTGACATTAAGGGTAAAATAAATAACAGTAAGGATGAAAAATCAACAGTGTTTATTGTTAAATACAGTTTACATCAAACTTTTATCAAAAATAAAATTCATATTTTTAATCTTCATCGATTACAATGTTAGCATCCTGGTAATCTAATAATAATCAACCAATTCCGAAATTCCGGAGGAATGTCCACATTAATATATACGTTTCGGATCAATGACCCCAATTCAATCTACCTACTCCAATCTCTGGAGATGACCGATTTATTGTCACATCTTCTCTCCAAAATCGACATCTGACCAGTGTGGACGTCCATCAGCAGCTCAGAGAAGTTCGAGGGCGGGCTGTCAGCGAGTGGACAGTGAGGCGAAGACTCAAAGAAGCAAACTTGACTCTAAAAAGACCAGCCCCAAACTTTCTCCAGCCCACCGACAAGCCTGGCTACCAGTTTGCTCGCGATCACTCAGATTGGGATAGGGAGCAATGCAGCCGAGACCTGGTCTTGGACGAAACGAGGATGTGTCAGTGCCTGCGACTATCGACGGAGACTACAGGAGATCTGATGCTGTTTTGTTTTTCAGTGGCAGACGGGGTGGAACTTGATGATGTGGGCGGGGATTCCTATTGCAGCAAAAACGGAGCTGATATTCGTACCTGGTGTATGTCGGGGAGGGGGCTAACAAAATAAAAATCAGCTGTTCAGTACATTTTGACGAATTATGCGAACATAAATGTACCGAACAGCTGATTTTTTTTCGCGATTTCAGGTTTGATCCCATAGTAAAAGTTGTTCATAATGATGAGTACAATGACCCCTTAAGAGGTTGTTGGTGTTTTACCAATAACCCTGTATAATAAAACTCCAAAGGATGTAAAAGAAGCGACTTCACTCAACATATTTAAAAATAAATTATTTACTTTTATTTACAATAATGAAACGCTATATTAATTGTGATTATTTTTGTTTGACTTGTGCCACCGCCTTATCTTAGGAATGCAGTGAACTCGTTTCCGATTTTGTTGACAATGATCGTACCTTGTTTTTGTGTTTTCTTCTACCCACACTGATATGATAATTAGTAATAAGATTTATTGCTTTCATGTAAGTGACGATTGTCTTAATGAGAAATAAAGTTCTTTAAACCAAAGTTTTCCTGCTAATGCACAATAATGCCTGCTGCCACACCTCTGCAGTGACTAGACAGTACCTGGAAAAAGTCGGGATTCCCACACTAGACTGGCCCAGCCCTGTCCTGACTTGAATCCAATTGAACATATGTGGGACAAGCAGAAAAGACAGGTACGAGGAAGATATCCAGCTCTGGCGTCGATAGAAGACCTGAAAACTGCTTTAGTGGAAGAGTGGCTGGAAATCCCAGCCAGCCAGAGGGGGTAACAGAAAATATTGAAGGGTAAATAACATAAACTGTAAATAAAAATTTTATCTTTTCATATTACTTCGTATTCATTTAGACGTCCACAACTTCAACCTATTGCAATCATTCCCTAAGGTAGAAAATTAAATTAACTTTAAATCTTTTGGATATAATTTGAAAGCTATCAAAATTACCTTTCAAATGATATACCACAATCCATAGTTCACTGCATAGAAATTGTAAAAAAAATTGTTTTGAGCAACGCACAATAAAGTGATTCCAGTTTATTCCAGCTCACAAGTGTACATAACTTCCAGTTTTGATACAGTATTTTTATCTTGTGAAGCGATGCACGCTTTGCTTGTGGTAACCAAGTGTACAAACATGCTGTAAATGTGTGCATGAAGATGAGTAGTTTTAGCACATAACACACACTTCCAACTTTGTCATTGTCCTGTATTATACTGAGAGTTCCTGTATTTACACAGACATTCAAAGCATATTTGTGCACTTGGTTACCACACGTAATGCGCATGTTACTTCGTGAGGTAATAAAAATATTACAAGGAAAAAAATAAAAAGAAAAGAAAAACATGGGCAACCATGGGGACTACCGACAGAAGTGGAAACTTAAACAAACTTGGTGAAGCAAAAATCAACACGCCTATAGATGGTTTCAAAATACCTTTTAATGTCAAGTTCCTTTATAGTATTATTGACATAGTTTGCTAAGTTCACATCTCTCGCAGCTGGTCGGCACCCTTCATATGTATCAGCAGGTATATCTGTCCGGAATGCCCTGAAGTTGCTCAAACAGTCCCTGGTTATCACTTCTTGTGCTGAAATGGAAAATTATTGACTCATGAAAGTGTGTTGCACTGCATGTCAAAAAAATGCACATGAAAATTTACAAGGGAGAAAATATGAATGTTTTTTTTTTTTTTCATAAGCAAAATGCAGTAGAAACTAGGGGTGCACCACAAGGTGTTCCTATTGGAATTGGTGTTTGGCTATTATAATATTACCTACCTCCTTTTCTTTCAATAAGTTTGACACAAATATCTTCATTATCAGGACATGGGTTACCAAGGTAGCCCACACCGCGCCAGTTAAACGGTTCCATACACCCTGGAGTAGCCGCCGTACATTGATAGCACCATAGTGCTAAACCTGAGAAATCAAACAATTTTTTTTTAAGTAACTACTTACTTATTTACTTAACCAGGGTATTAAGCGAAGTTTAGTACGTACTAAGAGTTTTCTATTTTACTTTATAAGACTCCGATCTAGTTTCATGAAAGTATTATTTTCTGAAATGCATCACACACACAATACATATTATTACGACGAAGACTACAATTTACAATAGACTTTATTAAGTACTTGAATAGTTTAACGACAATCAACAACATGTATTCAAAAACCACACCCACAATCAGTTCCAAAAGAAATGATTTTACATGCATTGTGTACTTACTATCACTTAAAAACGATAGAAATGTCAGAAATAATATTAAATATTTCATTTTGTACGTGTTATTTATCTTATCTAAATTAAATCGTTGCGTTTTCGAAAGCACAAACAAAACTTCTGACACGGATTAGATCGGCGACCGCGAAGCCGCGAGCGAAGCGAAGGAAGCGTCAGTCTCAGTCAAGTGTCAACTGTCACTCACATCAACTATTGCCTTAAGCCAAAAAGAAAAAAAAAAAACTATTGCCTTTCGCCTTTTTTTTTTTTGGCCTCGCACGGTTTATGTGTTTAAGCCAATGTCAAGTTTAATTTAGTTCAGAAACAAATGTAGGGAAACGTAAAATATTACTATGATTAATTAATTGATTATAACGTGATTTAGGATAGGACGGATATAGTGAGAAAAAAAATCCTAAAGTTTCACAAAATTCAAATTGAATTACACAATAAAATTGACATTTCACCTCAACAGAACACTTTATTCAGAGAGTTTATGTCTTCATGTAAATCACTTACGCAAAATTTCACACTACTACACACATCAAAACAGTCTATGCAAAATGTACGGTTTTGAACTTTTGAACGATTTTTACCATTGTAATATATTTATATTTCTTTTATAAATAATAACTAAGCATTTTTCGGTGCATTAGTGACTAAGGCAATAAAATCCTTTTAATCACAATAATTTCGCTCCCGATGGAATTTTAACAAGTCTAACAGTTGTTAGGTTGTCGACACTCCATCCAGGTTCTCTAGAGCACGTCTCTGGAATTATGTCCCATGCGTGCTCGATGGGATTGAGGTCTAGCGATTGTACAGGCCACGGCAATACCCGGATGTTTCCATTGCCAAGTACTCTCTGGTTCTCCGAGCTATGTGCAAACGCGTATTGTCATGCATCAGCGTGAAATCTGAGCAGAGACTTTGTGCGAATGGGTGAACATAAGGCCCGACGACATCTTCAACGTAACTTACAGCGTTCATATTGTCATCTACAAAAGCGAGCTCAGTTTGTCTGTTCTTCATAATACCCGCCCATACCATCACTCTGGAGCCACTGTAAGGGTGCACTTCCTAGACGCATCTCAGCCGTTCACGACGATACACTCTTACCCTTCTCGTATCAGGCCAAAATCCAAACTGGGACTCATCGCAAAATAAAATTTTATCCCATTGCTCCTCCGTCCATGTCAAGTGATCCTACACCATTCGTTTCGACGGGTGCGATTCCCATGGCGTATAGGTGGCACCTAATTGGGCGTCGTGCTTGTAGGACGTATTCATGCGGCTTATTTCTCACGGTTTGGTGGCTAACAACAACACCGCTTGAGAATTGTAGTTAAACCTGTCTCCGACTAACGTCTTGCAGTCAGTTGTATGTATCAGTCCTGTTGAGCAGTTGTACTTCTTCCACGTCCTGGGTGCTGCTCAGCAGGATTAACGTAACGCTGCCAAAGGCGACAAATCATTCTCCTAATTGACACCAAAATGGCTAGATAACTGGGACTGACTTCTTCCCGCTTATAGCATTCCTACAGTTCTCTGCATTTCATCAGCACTCAAATGGCTCCATGACCTAAAAAATGACTCGCCATTCAATTTTTTCAAAACCTGTACCCTGTACCTATATCTCAAAATGATAAAAGTGAGATAAATACCACATTTACTATGCAATGAAAACACGAAATCGGGAAAAAATAATAATCTTTTATTTTAATGAAAACAAAACATAATCGAAATGTTTCTATTTTTAAAATCCGCCAGTAAGTACCTATATGTTTCCGAGAACAAAAAGATTGTAAGTATACCAATCTACTTTGTTATGAAAAAAATAAATAAAGCAATTGCTTAGACATTTTTGGTGTGTGTACTACGAGACTACGAGTTTTTGAGAAAAAAAATCTAAAGTTTCAGAAAATTCATTGTAAAGTTTCAGAAAATTCAACTTATTTACACAATAAAATTGCCATTTTACCTCCACGGAACACTATTACTCAGTGAGACTCAGAGAGTTTATCACAGATAACGTATGAATTTCACTCCGAGGTTGTTCCGTTTTACGTTCAGACTACTTAGTCTCGCTCTATATTTCCAAAAAAATTAACTAAATTTTATAAGTGTCAGTCGATCATTGTGCGGTTTTTTGTTTTTATCTTTTTATTGCAGCACCTTATTAACCTTGACCATAGAAACTATTTACGTTCCCGTATTCCTTTTTTGCTAATCTAAATGATGACGTCCTCAGATATTACTTAGAGCTTATTAATTCTATCATCAATACAGGAAACATCCCTGTTGAATGGAAAGGTCAAATGGTGTTGCCATTTCTTAAACCAAATAAAACCCCATCTGATGTTTCTTCATACCGTCCCATTAGTAGTGTCTTCAATTCTAATGAAATTAGCGGCCTGAAATGGTATGTTGAAAGTAAGGGTCTTTTATCAGAATCACAATATGGCTTTAGAAAAGGTAAAATTACAACTGATTGCCTAAGTATTTTAACATCGGATATTCGATTATCCTTCTCTTCCTTGATATTAATGCAGCTTATAATAATGTTGTATCATCAGTTTTACAAAATAAAAAGCCTCACAAGTTCCATTGAATTTGTCGAATTTCATTATTAATAGGAGATCATGAGGTATCCCATCTTGTAAGGAGAGGTCTCCCGCATGGTTCTGTGCTTAGTCCCCTCCTATACAATATTTACACTTTTGATTTAGACTCGTCCTTAATTACTAACCATGTTAAGGTTCTTCAATATGCCGAAGACTTATTATTATATTCTTCAAACCAATTTGTTGAACAAGGTAGCTGTGCTATTTTTTCTGCTTTATCTACTCTGGAGTCATGGTTACATCTAAACGGTTTGGATTTATCCACGTCTAAAAGTGCGGCTGTTTTATTCACCTGGAAAAAATATTCCTTTGGTAAACATCTTTTATAAAGAAATACCTATTCCAGTTATAGATAAATTCAGATATCTTGGTATAATACTTGACTGTAAATTAAGTAGTGTTCCTCATTGTGATTATATTGTTAACAAATGTGAAAATCACCTAAACATGCTTAGATGCCTCTCTGGTGTGTGGTAGGGCGCACATCCATTTTCGTTGAAACTTGTTTACAACGCAATTATCAGAAGCACTCTGGATTATGGATTGTTCATTTTAGAAACTGGTAGTGTTATGGCTTTTAAAAAATTAGATCGTATGCAGTCAAAAGCATTACGCATTATTTCGGGTGCCATGAAGTCTAGTCTACTAGTTACTGATTGAATCTTTAGACTACTGGTCCCATAAACATGCTCCTTGTTTAGTTACAAGCTATAAAAAGTTCCTTTCACTTTCTTCTCCTATTTACCGTTCCAATAAACTTCCCCTGTTTATCAGTAGTTATGAGAGATTACAATTCAGCCCCACCATTAAATATAACTGTGTAAGTAAATCAGATCCCGATTGTCATATAAGATTTAATAATTTTCTGGCTGAACACTTGGAGCATCACTATATATTTACTGATGCTGCTAAGCGTTCGCCGACAGGTTGTGTTGGGATAGGTACCTACTTACGATTCTCAATACACAACGTACAAAAATAAAACTGCCTTCGGAGACTTCTGTTTTTACCGAGGAATGTTTCGGTATTTTAAAAGCCATAGAATATACTCGTGTTTTAGCTCAAAAAACAATAATTTTTACCGATTCTCAGTGCTCTTCTAGCCATCAATAAATCCCCTTACGAACACAAATCACAGCTTCTAATCATTTATTTAATAATAGAATTTGCGTTCAGAACCATATCTGAGGATAATACTTTACGGGCCGGAATCCATGGCAATGATGTAGCTGACACGCTTGCCGCTGATGCGGTGCAGTTTGGGGATTTATTTCCTTATACAAATTTTGGTATTGACTTCGTGACGTTACCAAAGACTTCTCTTCGGGACACCTGGAACGTAACCTGGACTTACCTGGAATATCAGAAGCAAATCAAAGGGCCGTTATTTATCAATTATTCAGCCCGACGTTCCGGATTAACCGTGGTTTGGCAGGGCGAAGTTTGGCAAGATGGAGACCTCCGTTAATACGGATGAGACTGGGACTTGTTTGCTCTCCAGCCCATCTTGCCAAACTTCATATCATCGACGACCCCATGTGCTCGTGTGTCGACCTTAATCACTTTTTTATCCTGTCCCTTAGGTATATGACCGTTCTTCTTTTCTTAATAGCCTCTTGTCCCTCCATATTCCTTTTCCTACCTCAATAATTTCTTTACTTTGCACAAATAGCTTTCCTGTATATAAATGTATAGTCTCATTCATTACTTTAAATAATATTAAGTTGTAAATTTTCCTCATTGTAACTTGCTCATTATTCACTACCTATCATCACCTTTATACTGTTCCTATATATCCATCTTCCTAAATCCGGTTCTAATGAATTAATCACAATAATATTTTCGTTTCCCTACATTTAATTGTAAACTAAACGTGACATTGGCTAAAACCGTGCGAAGCCAAAAGAAAATAAAGGAATATAATTGAAAAAATAAAGAATATTATTTTAGGTATTAGTTTTTATTGTGCTTTTCAAATCAGATTCAGATATTTTAAGGGTTCGTGTTGAACACCATTCCTACTCATCCTCATCCAACTCCTTCTCCGGGCCCTCGCCTTCCTTTGGAGGGTTCAGAGACGCTCTGAGCATTTGCAAGTCATCCTCATTTAAATCAATACACATTGTTCCAACTATGTCTTCTATACCAATTGTACCATCATTACTCATATCAACTTCTTTAATGAGATTATCTACCAGTTTTTGTGGCATTTTATGACCCTGTTTCATCCAAACTTCTCTCATTTGTTCGCGATCCAGGAATCCTTGTTTCTCAGGGTCAAAAACTTGCAATGCAGAACGAATGTCTTCTTCAATAGATATGTCCCTTTGCCTTATTGTAACCATTTTAAGAAACTGCCCATAAAAAATATGTCCTTCTTCATGAGGTGGTATACAACAATGTTGTACTAACTCCTGGAGTTGTTCCATTGTATACGTCATAATAAGAAGACTTTTTAACATGTAAATTAGCTCTTTCTCGGTGATATACCCATCTATATCAGAATAAGCTGGAGTGTAATTCTGAAACACTTCCCACAGCTGTTCTATTTCGGCTAATTGATCAGGTCGTAATTCAAAGGGTGCTTTCAAAGCTTCCTTAGAATCACTGAAATTATAAGGTGCAGCAGGATCTGGAGGTGGTTCCGGAGGATACTCTTCCTCTTCCTCAACGTACTCGGGTGGTGGAGGTAATTGGTCTTCCTCAGCTTTCTCTGTTTCTTCACCTTCAAGATGTTCGCCTTCCAATCCTTCGCCAATAAGCTCTCCTCCCTCGACTTTCTCTTTTGCTTCTCCCTCCACTTGTTCACCCTCAACATGTTCCCCTTCCACAGGGTCACGTTGAACGGATTCCCCTTTAACGTGTTCTCCCTCTAATCCTTCAACTTCTACATATTCACCTTCTACATGCTCTGCTCCCACTTCTTCTGTTCCAGCAGTTTCACCTGTTTCATCGCCCACGGCACCTTCGCCTGCCTCTCCAGCCTCGCCTCCTTCAACTACTGCGATTCCTTCTCCTTTTTCACCAGTTTCTCTACCCGTAGTTTCTAGCGCTTTACTTTCTCCAAAATCACCAGCCCCAATGGTAGGAGTCTCATTCTCAGTACCTTCAATGGCTGCTTCACTTTCCATAGTGAATTGTTAACTACTTTGAACTAGAATTTTGATTACTGAATATTATTAATGACTTATTCTAATTTATACTAAAAACTTGTCACCACATCGAGGTTTACTAAATTTTGTACGGAGTATGACTATTAAATTATCAGTTATTTTGTCATATAAACTGAGACTTTCCAATGATATGTAATCTAAAATGTCTATAAAATCATTAAATAACTCATTGCGTATATTGCCCATGAAATTAAACATTTAGGAAAATTATAAAAATAATAGTTTGCGTCAAGTGTCTGTTGACATCGTGATTTTGGTGATGTCTGTCATGTTGTCATGTGCAGTGGTCTCATGGAATTAGTAAGTTCTGTCAAGTATGTACGTACATATATTATCTTCGTCAGTTTAGAATTCTTTGCTCGATCAAGTCAGGACACATAAAACCTTTTGAATCTACGGCACTGAGCAGACTACGTGTTTCATAGAAAACTATATTTAATAGGGATGATGACTACTAAAAAAAAATATTTAGTAAAAAGTTGTTTTGCCCGTCATGTAGATTATTAAAAAATATTGGACACAATTTATTTTTCTTTTTGTACGCAATCATAAGATGACGGCGATACAATGAGTTATATTGTGACATGACCATGCCGTTAGGTGAGTTATATGTTCCATGGACATGACGTCACGCCTTGCTAGATTTTATTCGTAGTTTTGATGTAGCGATTACCCACTCCTCAACTTAAGGGTCAACACACATCTGTCAGCACGGAATCGCATTTTTTCATGCTCTATCCTTTTCTATTTCTCAAGATTGTCATTTGCTACAGCGAGAAAGATAAAACAAGTGCGATTCCGTGCTGACAAATGTGTGTTGGCCCTTAATGCGTTTTATGTATGTATTTTTTTATTAATATGATAAAGCAAAAAATACGTGTCTAATAGTTTTTTATTAACTGACGTCAGAAAAAAAAAGAAAAAAAATCCCTGTTTTTACCCAGGCATCATCCCTATTAATACCATACACCCTTGATCAATGTCGAGTTGACATCAACCTAAAACCTTATCATCATCATCACCCTGCCTAGCCTTTTCTCAACTATGCTAAGCCGACCCCAACGGCTTACAGCCTAACCGGATGCAGCTAAATACCAGTAAAAAATCTTAAAACCTTATATGAAATAAATAATACTTTTTAGGGTTCCGTACCTCAGAAGGAAAAAACGGAACCCTTATAGAATCACTCGTGTGTCTGTCTGTCTGTCCGTCTGTCACAGCCAATTTGCTCCGAATCTAATGGACCGATTAAGTAGAAAATTGATACACGTATGAATTTCTGTGACCCAAACTCGGACGTGTAACGTAAATAAATTAATTTACGAAACCTTATCTCCGAAACTAATGAGCCTAAAATTAAATAAAAAAATACAATAAATAGTTCTCTTACCTATAGATTACAGGAAATCTTATAAGAAGTCTATCGTCTTATAATAACATGTCTCAATATTGGGCGTACACACTTACATATTTGCAGTTACAATGTATGGGAGAACATGTTTTTCAACTACAATGTTAAGTTTGTTCTTGGGATAAATTCATCCCAACTACGGAACCCTTCATTGTGCGTAGTCCGACAGGCACTTGGCCGGTTTTTTTTTAAGTATTCTTGTCAGTCAAAGGCAGCAACCTCATACTACAGAAAAATAAAGAGGACGGCATAAAAACTCAACGTGAATCCTGTATGTGATCGACTGCGCACCTTTGTGTTCGCGCTAAAAACCGACAGCCGATGGATCCCTACCCCGAGCGTCGAGCGTTACATGTAGTGCTCGTAGTACGTCCACACGCAGAATTAGCATAACATTACACGATACATGACATTACACATTACTCACGTCTGGACCCGACTTTACGTATCGCCGTTTTGTAACTAAGCTCGCCTCGAATGATAAATTACAAACAGACTTTGCAAGCCAGGGCTCGTGTAGACGGCACCGCCACCGCGCGCCGCCACCGCTTGATTTCACGGAACCAATATACGCTTGTTACACCGCTTGATTTCACCGTTTCAGTTGTTAGTAATAGACCCACGAAGATCACACGTGTCAAAAAAATAAAAATAGTTAGTGTTGTCTTTATAGTGTCCCATAGCACTTCTCTCTCCTCTACTAAACTTATGAACATTTCATAATCAAAATTTTCCATGATAGTATACTAAAAAGTTAAGTTTAGTAAGTACGTGTACGTAAGCGGCCGGTAATGGAATAACAACTGATGATCAGCGGGGTGGCGGGGGCCGCGGTGTCGGCGCGGTGGCTGCGCGGCGGCGGCGCGGCGGCGGAGCGGACGCGACTCGTGTACACAGCTCAGAGGTGCGGCGGCCCCCCCGGGGGGTTCCCGCATTGTCGAGGCGGGGGGGCTCAGTAGCCGTGGCTTGGTCACCCACGGTGAAGCGAAGAGGAACCCGAGGAGGGGCTGCTCGTCAGGGCTTTTTCCAGGAAGTCGACGACGTAGCGGCCAACAGGTAGGTTGCGGTGCCGCTTGGGCGACATTGCAACTGAGGCGGGCCGCGATGTCATATGGGAGGCATCGCGGCTGAGGGTTGGAGGCCGCGGCGGGAGAGGAGTGCCGGTATTGCGGTGCGCCGCTCTCCCTACCTTCCGCGGCCTTGACGGGGTCGCCACCGTCTGATGGCGGACGCGGTGGGGCCGCAGGGGAGGAGGAGTGTCGGTATTTCGTTGGCCGCTCTCCCTATCCTCTGCGGCCGAAAACTGGTAGGCGGCCGGGCCACTGACCTGACCAGTCGCAGGGGGACCAAGGGTGACTAGACACGGGGTCGTCTGGCGCCCATGTGCTGGTTTGGTCCATGGGGTGGTCACGGTGCACAATGTGTTCTTGTGCGCCGGTGATGGGGGGTGCTCCCCAGAGGAGGGTCCGGTGACGGACAGCCGCGGCGGGTTCGCGGTGAGGGCTAACGCGTGCCCGTGTTCCCGCCACAAGCGGCAGAGGAGGACACCGTGGAGTTCTAGTGGGTTGGAGTCCCACATAACTGCACTATCTCCCCGTGGTAGTGCAGTATGCATGAGCATTTCTCCACGGAAAAAAAAAAAGGAGGTGCGGCGGCGGCGCGGTGGCGTCTACGCGAGCCCTCAGTCTCCGCCTTTAGACTTCGATATCGCCTCGCCACTTAGCCAAGTCGCTATCTGTCGCGATTTCTATTAGTCTATCCAGCACAAACTGTTTCAATGGTGTCCACTTTCCTCTCTTTGCAATAGCACAGCGTTGCTGGTCGTTAGTATCTAGGCAGATAATCGTATCCCTGCCGCCGTTTTCATGTTCTGAGGAGTCACAGAAGAAGGAAGCGACGCACAGTGGGTCGAAACTATGATTTTAGTGACTTAGGGACCAACTTCGTTTTTTTTTTTCCTTTTTGCTTTATGCGGATAGATAGAGCTCATTAATTTCAATAATAAATTGCCTTGTTGTTTTCCCAAATATTTGATTTCCTAATACTTTGGGTAGAAAAATGTGTTTTGTTATTTTTTTCTATGGAGCGGATCAAATTCAATTAAATTCCTGCTAGTGTGTGATCCCGCTTTGAAACTTTATTTTTCTTATACCTTGTCTAGTCTACTATCATTTGATGCTATGAATATGTGCATTAAGTTCCAAATCTGCCAAATAAATGAATAAAAAAAAAGAAAAAATACGTAGAATAAAAAGCATTATTTTTTATTTTTGTAAGTTCTTTTAAGTTAAATTTGATATGGAATAGTAAGTAAAAGCACGTAATAATACACATAATTACTTAATAACTGACAACAATACATTTAAAAGGTCCCTAATTAGCTTAAATTTACTAATATATACATTATTTAAAAATGTGAATCTATGATTTTCAATTGTATTATTGTATTATTCAAAAATGTGGATATTTAGCTGTGAATTAACCTTTTACTTTATAAAAAAAACAATGTTTTTTCAGTTTTAGCCATTACTGTAATGTTAATAAGGATAATTAGTTAATGAGGGTAGTAGAAAAAATTGTAAACATTTGTTTGTCAGTTTGTATGTGTATATAATAAATATGGTCCTTTATGACTATATTTATTATATACACTCTTTGCAAAAAAACAGGCACTTTAGATTTTTTCTCTACTTCAATGAAGAAGAACAAGAAAGAGGTTTTATTAATTTGACGATGTATTGGCATGTCATGAGTCGTTTACCTGTCCAGAGGACTTGCCAACGGTATCAAGAGACCGGTTCGGTCAAATGAACACAAGAGATGATCGCTTTTTGGTGAGTCAAGCGTTGCGGAATCGTAAGGCGTCAAGTGTGGACCTGAGAAGAGCCATGAAGAAGTAAGAGGAGTAGAAGTTAGCTTGTGGACGATCAGGAGGAGGCCTTTGGCTGCCAATAACAGGAGTTATCGCCCGGCACGGGGTCCTAAATTACTCCGTGAGCATCGTGTTGCTCGACTTCAGTTTGCTCGAAACTGTGCTTCATGGACTTTGGAGGACTGGAATAAAGTATTGTTTTCTGATGAAGCTAGAATCTCTTTGTGTGGAGAGGACGCCGTCGAATGCTGCGAAGACCACGGGAACGCTATGCGGAAGTGTATTTCAAAGAAATCACTCCATATGGCGGAGGCTCCGTTATGTTTTGGGCAGCAATTAATTCGACGGAGAAAATGGAACATTAAATGCACACCGGCATAATGGAAGTCCTAATTCCATATGCACAACCCGCATTGACTGCATTTGGGGAAGATTCCATTATTATGGACGACAATGCTCGGCCGCACCGTTCTGGCGACGTGGAAACGTACATGCAAGAAGTTGGGATCCGTCGTTTAGATTGGCCAGCTCGAAGTCCTGACCTTAATCCAATTGAGCATGTCTGGGATGTTCCAAAGAGACGGGTAAGATCAGTGCAACCTGCTCCACAAAACATCCGGGAGCTACAAATAGTCATTGCAGAAGAGTGGGAACGTATTCCATAAACCGTTATTAAAAACATCGTGGAAAGTAGGCCCAGAAGGATTCCAGCTGTGATTTTGGCAAGAGGAGGTCGCCGTCCGATAATGTGATAATGTACCAAATAAACGCAGTCAACAGTGGTAACTATAAAAGCTAGCATAACACAAGAAATAGATAGACGTCAGCTATCAAGAATCAATCAAGTAGAAGTTAAGCATTAATTGCACATGACGATGATAGACGGCAAAATAACGTCATATTTGTCAGACACATCTTCAGCTGTCTGTGATATTTGCAAAACAAAACCGTCAGAGATGAACAATTTCGAGTCACTTGCTCAAAGAGAAAAAAATGAAGAAATTTTCCAGTATGGATTGTTATCTTTACGTGCCTGGATAAGATGCATGGAGTGCTTACTTCATTTCGGTAAATATAATTTTATTACTTCATATTTTTTTTCATGTTATGTAGTTTCCTGTGAGATTATTTTTAAGTGACATTTATTTTTGTTTGCAGCTTGTCGTTTGGACTTCAAAAAATGAAGTTGCAGGGGCGATGACAAAGAAAAAACATCACTCAGAAAGAGCGCTATACAGCAAGCGTTTAAGAAGGAATGCGGTTTACTTATCGATGTAGTCAAGCAAGAGTAGGCACAACCAATGACGGCAATACTGCCAGAAGATTTTTCAGGGATGCAGGAACAGCAGCCCGCATAACAGGAATACGTAAGTATTTAATAGAAAGGTTTCACGTGATTCTTCAGACTGTTGGATCTAGAGAGCCCGTGAACCTTTCTAAGTTTTCCGAATTTTGTGGAGATAGGTACTGCAGAATTGTATGTTAACTTATATATAATATAGGTTATATATAAGTATTATGGTATTATATGCCTTCCAATGTACATAAATTGTTGGTACATGGGAGTGATATAAATAAACACTTTGGTGCCGTGCCTATAGGTAAATTGTCGGAAGAGGCAGCGGAAGCTCGCAATAAAGATTTCCGGAAATATAGAGAGAATCATTCTAGAAAGGTAAGTAGAGCGGAGACAAGTGAGGATATTTTACACAATCTTCTTTTGTCTTCTGATCCAAAGATCACAAGTCTAAGACCTCGAATGGTGAAACAAAATATGGTTCTCTCTCCAAACGTCAAACAGCTTCTGCTGTGTTTTCCCACAGAATCCGATTTAGATTTTATTGATGTAGATAATTTATAAGATAGTCATAGCGATAGTGAATAAGATTTTTGGTAGATTTTTTTGTTTTTTTTTTTGTTAGTTTTTATGTCATAATTGAAAAGAAATAGTAAAGTTTGGTGTCTTATATAATAGGTTGGGGAAAAAGTTTCTTCGCATTTTTTTAAGAAAATTCAAAACATTTTTGAATATAGTTTATTTACATTTAACTAAAGTATGTAGGTACCATTTTGTTCGATAACTTTTTGCCATCTTGTAGGTAGGGACATGATCCCATTGCTATAGAAATTTTGGGACTTCTGGTCAAAATACCGCGACAAGTGGTTTTGGCAGTCCTCTCGTGATGTTAACCCGCCACTGCCTCAAGAATTCTGAAGAGACCGAAACAGGTGGAAATCTGAAGGTGCAAGGTCAGGACGTTATCATGATGAAAAACCACACCCCTTCCGTTGATTAATTCCGGCCGCTTTCTCTCAACTTCCTGCTTTAATCTCATCAGATGTTCACAGTAGAGTTCAGAATCGATGGTCCTGCCTGGTGGTAACAGCTCATAATAAATAATGCCCTTCCAATCCCACCACACACACAGCATCACCTTGTTGCGAGTTAACCCGGGCTTCGCCACAGTCTGTGAAGCCTGACCGGCCTTTGACCACGACCTTTTTCGCACGTTCTTGTCATACGTGATCCACTTTTCATTACCAGTTATTAGCTTCTTCAAAAATGGTTCGGTTTCATTACGTCGTATTAAAGAATCACAAATGAGTACACGGTTCATTAGGTTTCTTTCAGTGAGCTCGTGAGGTACCCAAATGTCGAGCTTTTTTGTGTACCCAGTTTTTTTCAAATGCGCCAAAACTGTTTTGTGGTCAATTTCCAGTTCTTCAGCTACGTCGTAACTACTGATATGCCGATCTTGCTCCACTTTTTCAAAAATGGCATTCATTTTATCCGTAATAGGGCGACCAGAGCGACGTGCATCTTTGACATCAAAATTTCCGGATTGAAAACGCTTAAACCAAATTTGTGCTACTCTCACAGACACTACACTAGGTCCATAAACATCGCAAATTTTTTTCGCGGCTTGCGTTGCATTTTTACCTTTTTTGTAGTAAAATTTTAAAATGTATCGAATTTATTCATTAGATTCACTCATCTTGACGGTACGAAAAACAAATGAAAATCACACATTTTCCTAATTTGAATTTGGAATTATGTTCTTTAAAATTTAAACTTTCAATGATACCAAAACCAGCCAGATACAAATAGTATAGCCAAAGAGATTTTATTACAAGTTCATACATACTATAATGCGAAAAGACTTTTTCCCCAACCTAATAGTTAGTTTTGAGTTTTCTCGTGTTAGTAGTAAGTTAGTTCACCTTTACTAATAAAATTTGTATTAGTATCTAGCTTTACTTACTATTCAGTATTAAGTCTAACTTAAAAGAACATTCCATTTCATTGCATTTCAAACTAATTAAAGTCATTAAACAAAATATTAGTAAATTTAACCTAATTAGGGACCTTTTGAAATGTATTGTTGTTAGTTGTTAAGTAATTATATGTATTATTATGTGCTTTTACGTACTATTCCATATCAAAATTAACTTAAAAGAATTTACGACAGTAAAAAATTAAGCTTTTTATTCTATGTAATTTTTCTTTGTTTTTTCGATCCATTTATTTGGCAGAGTTTCAACTTTATGCACATATTCATAGCATCAAATGATAGTAGACTAGATAAGGTATAAGAAAAATAAAGTTTCAAAGCGGGATCACACGCTACTTAGCAGGAATTTAATTGAATTTGATCCGCTCCATAGAAAAAAATGACAAAACACATTTTTCTACCCAAAGTATAAAGTTTAGGAAAAAACATCAAGGCAATTTATTATTGAAAAAAACAAAGTTGGTCCCTAAGTCACTCTGGAGACTCTGGAGGACTGGAGTAAAGTTTGTTTTCTGATGAAGCTAGAATCTCTTTGTGTAGAGAGGACCGACGCCGGCGAGTGCTGCGAAGGCCATGGGAACGCCATGCGAAAGCGTGTTTCGAAGAAATCACTCCTTATGGCGGAGGCTCTGTTATGTTTTGGGCAGCAATTAATTCGACGGAGCGTACGGAGTTAGTTTTGATAGAAAATGGACCATTAAATGCACACCGGTACATAATGGAAGTCCTAATTCCATATGCACAACCCGCATTGACTGCACTTTGGGAAGATTCCATTATTATGGAAGACAATGCTCGCCCGCACCGTTCTGGCGACGTGGAAGCGTACATGCAAGAAGTTGGGATCCGTCGTTTAGATTGGCCAGCTCGAAGTCCTGACCTCAATCCAATTGAGCATATCTGGGATGTTCCAAAGAGACGGGTAGGATCAGTGCAACCTGGAGAGCTAAAAAATAGTCATTGCAGAAGAGTGGGAACGTATTCCTCAAAACGTTATTAAAAACATCGTGGAAAGCATGCCCAGAAGGATTCAAGCTGTGATTTTGGCAAGAGGAGGTCGCCGTCCGATAATGTGATAATGTACCAAAGAAACGCAGTCAACAGTGGTAACTAACTATAAAAGCTAGCATAACACAAAAAATAGATAGACGTCAGCCATCAAGAATCAATCAAGTTGAAGTTAAGCATCAATTGCACATGACGATGATAGACGGCAAAATAACGTCATATTTGTCAGACACATCTTCAGCTGTCTGTGATATTTGCAAAGCAAAACCGTCAGAGATGAACAATTTAGAGTCACTTGCTCAAAGAGAAAAAACAATTAATTTTCATTTAATTAACTCAAATCGACCTTAGAACGTAAATTTCCTGAGGTGCCCGTTTTTTTTTTGCAAATGAGTGTATTATTGCACTGTTTTTCAACTATCGGCGCTGACAAGCCTAGCGTTGAAAATCCAACAGTGCACTTTTATTTAGGGATTAATTTACGTGTCACAAACGGGCACTAGTTAATGTACATTTATTGGGGTTTATATTGGTTTTTATTGGGTTGGCACAAAAGTAATGAGACTCTACAAAACTCCTTTTTCTAGTTAATTGTTTTCGATAATATTCTAGAATGTTGTAGAACATTCTAGGTACTTGTTATGTGGGGGTATATAAAGCCACCGTCACGATCGGTTTAGCCATCCACTCCGTTCTGAATGTGCACGTAGCAAATTCTCACTTAGGTGCAAATTGCGCATTTATGTCCCAGGATATTATTATTATTATTATACAGCGTGCATTCGCCCCATCATGACCTATGCGGGTTCAGTGTTTGTGCACGCAAAACCCCACCTCATTCATAGGATGCAGGCCCTCCAAATCCGTTTCCTCCGAAAGGCAGCGGGAGCCCCTTGGTTCGTTTGGAACATTTCGTTCCATTTAGATCTCGACATTCCCACCACTTCTCAGTTCTTGAAACGCAATTCCAAGCGTTTCTTCGACTCAGCCACCAACCATCGCAACCCTCTGGTTGTCGAAGCGGCTAGTTATGTCCCCTCCCGTATCAGTAAGGTCCGCAGCCCCAGGCTTGTCCTCTCAGATCCCGATGACCCCATAACTCTTCTCCAGAAGAGCAGTAGGGACCGTAGGAACAAAAACAAATCGACATTCCGACCTCACCGCCGAGGTTCCTCGCGACGACCCCGAAGTAATTGTCCTCCCCCCGGCCCTTGCTCGGTAATGAAGTGCCAGCTGGTGGCGTAGCTGAGTCAGTAGCTTTAAATTCGCGTAACAATAATAATTACGCTGATTTGATCCAGCCTGTCCCATCTTGCTGTCCTCCCCTCAGCGACGCCAAAAGCCGAGGTTCGTTCCCCACAAAGGGGGAGCCCTTAGCGTGTGGTCGCTTAGTCTTGTAAGTTCTATGCCCTGGCTTTGGGTTCGCTTAAGGCAGCCACAGGATTGACCGGTTAAGTAGTCACGGCCTCTCTAGGCCAACTACGAGATGCCAAATAATATATATAAAAAAAAAATCAGTTTAGTCAGTTTGAAGAAAAATGGATGAGCGACAAGTTCGAACACTATACTTATACGAGTACTTGTTAGGCCACAGTGCGCGCGCTGCGGCTGACGATATCAACACTGCATTGGGCGCTGGAAGTACAAGCCATGCGACGGTGTCCCGATGGTTTGACCGTTTTAAATCAGGAGACAGGAGCCTTGAAAGTCAGCCACGCTCTGGACGACCACCCGCACTGAATGATGACGATTTACGCCGCGAACTGCAGTCGAATCCGGATGCTAACACTCGTGAATTAGCGGAAGCACTTAACTGCAGTCACCACGCCGTGGAAAATCATCTGCATGAGCTTGGGTATCGAAAAGTTTTGGCTCGGTGGGTACCGCACATCCTAACAGACGCCAGTCGTGCAGTCTTTGTCGCTATCTGTCAATCACTTTTGCTGCCACCCCGACGTAAAGACTTTTTGTCTGATTTGGTTACTGGAGATGAATCATGATACACGTCGTGCTTTTTGGCTGCCTCCAGAAGAAACGCCACCAACTCAACCAAAGCTCAGTCAAAAGAACCGCTTTAAAGTTCTGCTTTGCTGTTTCTGGGACACGCAAGGCATGCTGTTTTATGAACTATTACACAATGAAACTATAAACGATGACAAATAATCAACCCAGCTCAACAAAATATATGCTGCTATCAAGAAAAAACGAAGAAGACGAGTCAAGTTTTACTGCATGATAACGCTTGACCTCATGTCGCATTTGCCGTTCGCCAACAGTTGGAGAACTTGCGCTGGGAGACGATACCCCACCCACCTTATTCCCCAGACCTCGCCCCATCAGACTATCATTTGTTTATTAACATTTGCAGGGTAAACAATTTAATGATTTCTCTGATGTAGAGGCGGAGTTCAACAAATTTTTCGAGGCACAACCATCAGAGTTCTGGGCGAAAGGCCCCCAAACTTTGCTGGATCATTGGCAAGAAGTCTTAGATGCTAATGGTGATTATATCATTGACTAAGCTTTTTGTATTATAAAAATAATAAAAATATAAAACGTAAACCAAGTGTCTCATTACTTTTGTGCCAACCTGATAAAATAGAGTGGCCCACCTTAGTTGGTGAATAAAGTATTATTATAACTACTAATAGCGCCACATTTTCGTGGCATGATGGAGAAAAGCTCCAACATCACAGCAAACGACACTATAAATTCAAAACTCGCACCCGATTCCGCCAGCCCGTGATTACGTTCTTGCGTGTTTGTATGTACAATAGCTACCTATAGCCGTGGACCGTGATGTTTAAAATGCGCTGGAAATGCCTAGGTTAACCTATTTATAACTAGCTTTTGCCCGCCACTCTGTCCGCGCGTAATTTTTAATAATACTAATTATTGAAATACTATCTTGAAATGTAAGCCTAGTACTTACTTTTTGTTAGGTTACCTGCTGCTCAGAAATCGTGCACAACGTGACGTTTTATAAAATTGTGATAGCTCGGCCAATATGCATTGTAAAAAAGTCATACAGATTTGTATTGATGACTTTAATGATTTAAATTGTGTAAATACATATTACTTACGGTCGCGAGTTATACTTTAATCAACATACTTACAACCGAATTAACTGACTTGCAAATTGCAAAAAACGTAAGAAAATTTAAATTTCGCGGGCTACCCTGGCGCTTCATAAAATGGACGAGTACTTCATGATGTGGCCAAACATTAGTGATCATATACTAAAATAGATTATCCAGCAGTAGGGGTAGAGGCGATGATTTCGCTTTGTTTTTCTTAAAATTAAATTTTAAGAAAAACAAAGCGAAATCATCGCCGACTACTTTGCGATATGCCCAGTGGAATGTTAATAGGTTGCTTTCGTCACGAAATGGCCATTTCTAATATAATCTTTTCATGAAGTGTTCGGTCATTTCATGAAATAGTTGTATTTCATGATATGGCCAAACGTTGACTGACTTAACATTAAACGTTGACGTTTAAACGATATGGTTAATTTTAGCTGGCCATTTCATGACACACCAACCATTTCATGAAATGACCGAACACTTCATGAAAAGATCACGATAGCTGACCGGACAGACGTTGCCATGTCCAAATTTCAATAACTCATACAAAATTCCGATAGAAAATGCAGTTTCAGTGTTCCCGAATTTTCCAATTTTCCCGGCAACTTTTCGAATTTTTCTTTCCGTAAGAACCAGAACCGAACATGATTCGGACTATAACGAACATTTAAAAAAAATGATGAAGTGATGCGCTTACCAACGAACAACATAATTTTTTTTTATATACATTTCTTTGATTCCCTTTTTGCTGAAACTTTCTCGCGGGGATGCTTCTGGGTGGTACGGTATACCTACCTAACAAATGCCTGCCTTATTTCTGCATGATAATAAATGAAGGCGACTAACTGCGCCACGTTGCAGAACTTTTGTCTTGCATGTCGCAGTAAACCTCATCGGTTCATTCACCACATAATATCTAAGTACTTAAGTACCTACCTACATTCTACTATACACATGCTCGACTTCAGTATATATGATGATTCAGTTAGATCAGATAATTATAAAGAGCCCCTTCCTTTAGTTTCAGTATGACAACGACAAACAAATATGATAAATAATAATTAGGGATGCATCCGATTCCAATACCGATGCCGATATCTCGGCATCGGCGACATTTTTATTGCCGGTACAACGACGCTTAAAATTTCGCGCTTCAAAAAATAATGTAAACGGGCGTGCTGTTTCGTCTGTTTCGTTGCAATTGCAAACGAGGCACGAACAATGACGATTGATGTCATAAATAAGCGCTCGCGGCGGGAACGTCGTGTTGTTCTCATCCATGCCTACTGTTCCTACTTCGCTGTGCGTGCTCTATACCTACTGTAATTATATACTCTAAGGAGAGACTATTTTCTACCGCGGGTGTCTTTCAAACAGACTTGCGAAATCGCCTATCTCCTCAAAACTTGAGAATACTTTGTTTTATAAACAAAAATCTTATTAATTTTAATTACTAACAACCTTACGAACCTTAATTATTAATTTTAATAACTAATAATCTCATTCTAAGTCTGTATTTGTATATATATATATATATATATATTTTAAATAACCCAACTTGTGTTTGTCTATTTTACCTTCATTTATATTCAATAAGCGTAAGTATCGGAATCGGTATCGGTATTGTATTGGCAAAAATGCCTAGCCTTTTCCCAACTATGTTGGGGTCGGCTTCCAGTCTAACGGGATGTAACTGAATACCAGAATTTTACATGGAGCGACTGCCTATCTGACCTCGCCAACCCAGTTACTGGGTAATACAATACCCCTTGGTGAGACTGGTTGTCAGACTTTCGGGCTTCTTATAACCCGTACCGACTTTCAAAAATCCACGAATGACAGCCGGGACCAACGGCTTAACGTGCTTTCCAACACAGACCAACCCCGGCAAGCGTAGCTTAACCTGATGGATCGACCCGTGCGGTTTGTATTTTATGACAGTTAAATTGTTATTTAATATGTCATTATTTCATTTATTATAAAAATAAGTGAGATAAACGTAAAAAAATACAAATTTTTATTAGACTTCAGCATTTTCATTTCTTTACACACATAAACAAAAAATATTTAAAAAAGAGTGGAAAAATCCGAAAAACTGATTTAACCGGTTTCACCGGTTTTGTTAACAAAAAACCGGAAAAAAACGTTTTTTTTAAACAACCCGGTTTATGCATGCCCTAATACAGACGCCAGCAGGTCAAGCTACCCGAAACTGTCTAGTTTACCTAATCAACCTTGAACCTTTTAAAGCTTTAGCGATAAAGTTGAAAAACTAGTAGAAAGAAGAAGTAGCAAAAATGCCCCACTTCCGACTGCAAAGTTAAGTATCTCAAAAATTCACTAAAAATAAGTATAAAAAAATGATATACTTCCGGTGATCATCCTTACTGGCTAGCACATTAAAAAATTGCCCTAAATATTAATTCAGGGGTAGAATACCTGTAATATACTAACTTCTGAATTTAGTTTTAGAATAGGATTAAAAAGCAATTAAACACTGTATTAACTCATTTGCGACTGTTTAAAAATAGTACTAATACTTGGTTAATAATAACATACCTATATATGTCATGGTCAGAGGCTTCCGCGAGCAATTCCATAGGTTTAAGAATATGGCTATGAAATTCATATGCCTCCTTCAAACATACGAGGTCAAAGACAACTCAGTACTGAGGAATCCAACAAGTCAAGATTCGTTACCATATGTAGATGGGTTATTGAAGCGATTAACGGTCGCATGAAACGTGACTTTAAATTGTTTCGCCACAGGGTATCTAACCGTCCCGCCAGGGTTGCAGGTTGTTTGAAAGAGTTACCGTGGCCTTGGCACAGGCAACTGAAGGAACACGGGTGGGTTTTAGTCAGTAGAAGTCTGACACGCCCACCACCGCTCCCGCTCCACCACCTAGAGCAGGAGAAGTTATTTGATGATTTTCCATCCAAAAAAAAAAGGTATCTAACCGTGACTTGCCACACATATATGATGATTTTAAAATAGCAGGCGCAATAATAAACTGCTTTCAAGAGACTTTCGAGGACATTGCCTATACTGAAGAGTTTTCAATCTGGCTAGCTTTTTCCCAACTATGTTGGGGTCGGCTTCCAGTCTAACCGGATGCAGCTGAGTACCAGCACTATACATGGAGCGACTGCCTATCTAACCTCCACAACCCAGTTACTGGGTAATACGACACCCCTTAGTAAGACTGGTTGTCAGACTTTCGGGCTTCTGATGACCCGTAACGACTGTCAAAGATCCACGAAAGACAGCCGGGTCCAACGGCTTACCGTGCTTTCCGAGGCAAGGAGGAGTGTCGGTATGAAAAGATGGTCACCCATCCACAGACCAACCCCGGCAAGCGTAGCTTAACCTGATGGATCGCCCGTGCTGCAGTTATTACTTAGCCACGAGCTTCTCTACTGAAGAGTTTTCTCAAATAATAAGACTAAATATGCATAAACCAAACCTGTTAGCAGATTACGTTGAAAAACATAATCTAAACCAGCAAAGAGTTCCCTTTGTGAGGTTGGAAACAACTAGTGAAGGAGTTAATGATTTTCCGAGATTGAAATGTGAGGATTTAATTATGATATCAGTTAGTTCCTATCATTCGAAATAGCACGGTCATACTGCTCTGAACATAATAGAACTTGTGTTTAAAATTGAATTTTAGAGACTTCCAGAAGAAATAAATATTAACAACGAAGAAAATAATGACCTCATTAGATGTAAGATTCAGTCACGACATGTCCGGAGTAAAATATACCGGACGTATATATTATATAATTGCAGAGTTGAAGGGAGATATGTGATTAAAGAATATTGTTGTACATGTATACATGGGCGCAGGACACTGGCAGTCTGCGCCCATGTAGTGACTATTTTGTATTATCTTGGTTGGGCGAGATATGAAGATGTTTTTAGCCACCCAGCGCATTTCTAGATAATATTTTGCTAGATGTAGAACAGGAATAAATAAGTTTTATTTATTTTATTTTTTTCTTTACACCTTCCTTGTAAAAAAGCAAATGAATTTAGAAAGTCACAGATGTTGATTTGTTTAATCTTTATGTCATCTTTATTTCACTTATTATGGTCGTTAGAGTAGTAGGTTAAGATAAGTAATACGGCGCCTGAAATAATATTTGGAGCAATTTCTAAGTGTGATAGCCAGTAAGGATGACAATCGGAGGTATGCAATTTATTAATACCCATTTTTATCTATTTTTTGAGATATTTTTCTCAGCTGTCGGACGTGGGGTAATTTTCTATGGAAGTTGCAACTTCTCCTTTGACAGATTGTTGATGAAGTAGTTTGATGTGCTGGCGTCTGTACCTACCAAATTATTATCTACCTACTCTACGTAGTGTCTTCAGATTGGTTTTTATTTTTAAAATAGGGCGTAGTTACAGGGCTTTTTCGTTTTTGTTTATAAATTATTTAATACTTATCTACCTAATGACTTTCAATTATTAATTTATTATCTACATGATATGTACATAGTCAAGAATAATAATAGGTACCTATCTAATAACAGTATTTCTTATCAATCAATCAGCCTAGCCTTTTCCCAATTATGTTGGGGTCGGATTCCTGTCTAACCGGATGCAGCTGAATACTAGTATTTTATATGGAGCGACTGCCTATCTGACCTCCACAACCCAGTTACTGGGTAATACGATACCCCTTGATAAGACTGGTTGTCAGACTTTCGGGCTTCTGACGACCCTTAACGACTGGCAAAGAACAGTATTTCTTATGTAATATTATAAAAAACCCAGCATTTGTAAGCTTACAAATGCTGATTGTACGAGTATTCATTTTTTTATTGTTGTAATTTGTTTTAGAGTTTATTTTTATTCATATTTTTTTGTATAATGTTCTAGTACGCTAATCGATAGTGCCGTGCTTTCCCATAATTTCGATAATGTTGAATTTAATTGAATGAAACAAAGTTTGCATGCTTATTATTATATTGGCAAAATATGTTTTGTTCTAAATTGTACTTTTATTTACCGTGTTTTTATGCAAATACATATATTATTATTATAATGATTATGAGAAAGAGTTTGGCTGGGTTAATGCAGTGTGTTTAGTTGGTAAGCCTTGATATATAAATACTTACCTATGTATAACATATGAAAGTGAAACACTGTTATTCTTATAGTGAGTGCAAGTATGTGTAAAGAAAATTAGTGCCATCGACTACATAATACACTGGGCCGCAAAGAAAGCGGGTCCGTTATAAAATATGCGATAACTTTTAAAATATTTGAGCAATTTTTATTTTAAAAACTAAATTATAGCTTATTTTATTACCAATAAGGAAGAAGTAAAATCTTTTCATTTCTTTTTGGTGATTGTATTAAAATACATTTACACGATTTTTAAAATTTGAACAACTTTGAAACCATTGGTTTTACTTTTAGTGCTGTTTATATTTCTTCTGCAGACATTCATTATTCTGATCTTTATTTAAAAACAAGCCACTAACCCCTGAAGAGTGTACCAGAAATCTGACAACGCTTGAAGACGGGCGCAGTCAGCGTTATACAGCGAGAACTGTTGGTGTGTCGCTATCAACCGTTCAAAGAGTGATCCAGCGGTTTGAAGAGCCTGGATCCAATATTCACAGACCAGGAACAGGCCGAACAAGGTGCACGACAGCGCGGGAGCGTCGATACACGGTGTCAACAATGTTGAGAAATCGATTTCAAACGGCTGTTAAATCGAAAATCACCTTCTACGTGCTGGAGGGAGCAATCCGAGCACGTGTACAGAGAGGAGGCGTCTGCTAAAGCAAACTTGAAGCCATAATGGTCCAAAACTCGAAAGCCAGCATTGAAATTCAAGGCTGAGTTATGCTAGAGAACACATGAATCGGACTCTGGATGACTGCATGGTCAAGAGCAATGTTTTCGCACGATTCGAGGTTTATGCTATATACACGCACGGTGGGAGAGAAAGAGTCTACAGAACACCAGGAGAGTGCTATAACCAAACTTGCATTAAAGAGAAAACGACATCCGGGCGGAGGCTCCATACACTTGTGGGCTGGGATTTCTTCCGAAAGCCGCATCGTGCTAGGAATGATAGTTTGCACTTCAACTGCAGAAATATACGTGAATGAAATCATAAATGAGTATGTTGGCCTATTTTTAGTAAACATGGGTAAGAACGCTATCTTTATGCAAGATAACGCTCGCCCCCATACAGCTCGGATAGTGTTTGACTACCTTGAAGATGTCACAATCACACGCATGGAGTGGCGAACATCCAGCCCAGACTTGAACCCCACCGAGCATGCCTGGGACGAAATGGGACGACGTGTGCGTCAGCGATATTCCTCTCCAATCATGCTTCGTAAACTCAAAGAAGCACTATATAGAGGAATGGGAGAATATTCCTCAGCATGGGCTCAGAAATCTGGTGGATAGTATGCCAAACGGTATAACAGCTGTATTAACGCCTCAAAATGAAAATGAGTATAAATTGCATATTTGTACCCTAGCAGGCCAGATGGCGTGGTTGGTTAAGATACCACCTGCCATGCCGCTGGTCGTGGGTTCGATTCCCATCCAGGACAAACATTTGTGTGCATGAACATGTCTGTTTGTCCTGAGTCTGGGTGTAATTATCTATATAAGTATGTATTTACAAAAAAAAAAGTAGTGTATGTAGTATATCAGTTATTTGGTTTCCATAGTACAAGCTCTGCTTAGTTTGGGATCAGACGACCGCGTGTGAACAATGTCCTAGGATATTATTATTATAGCACATTTTTCAAAATCTAGTGAAAATGGTAATTTTTACTTAACTTACTTTTATTAAAAATAAACTTCATAATCTTGAACTTTTATGACCTTGATTTAAGCACTATAAAATTGTCTATAATACAGACTTTATTTCATAACGCTAGCTCCAATATTTTGGAAGTTTTGTTACCGACTCGCTTTCTTTGCGGCCCTGCAGTGTATAAATCGAAGCGACTTTTCCGTGCCCATCTCAACTCAAGTCACGCGGTCTAATGGGCGGAGTGGGCCTAGTGCACTAACACATGTTCTGATGACTTTCTGCAATAAAATAGACCAGTAAAGAATGACCTGCATCGCACCTTTCTCACGACGCAGCAAGGTAGATTAGGAGACAGTTCACCTGTCAGTAAAAGTTTAGTGTGGCTGAGTGCACAAAATTCTAACCTTCCACGGCCGTCGCTTTCATAAGGCGCATTACGTGCTTTGATTCTCCCCGAGAGAAACGGTCGGTGGGTGAGCGCTTGCAGGCCGCTTAGAGCGTGAGCAGAAGTTTCGACGCGCGGTAACGTCGCGCATGCGTACCTCACCAATGTTTTTGGCGGGAAACGAATGTGTATGTTCGAAAATTAAAATAATTTCAATTTTTTAATTATTTGTGCCGGTTTTGTGATTGTCTCTGAACACTAAGATTGAAATAGTAGTGCTCAGCTAAACCAAACAGAACTACTCATCTTCTAAACATGGTAAGTTAAAAGTTCGATAAAAAAAATACTTTTAATTTTTAAGGATACAGAATATGTATAAGTTTTAAACAGATTTTGATTTATCTCTAGTTAAGTTTTCGATACGGCTCTAAGCTCTAAACATCCACTCATCCTAAGTAAATATTGAGCGCTATGCGCCAATTCCACATGGATATCAAAATACTTTTTTACTGAGCAGTTACTACTGTAACCTAATAGGCTAATAAATCGCTGAACGTTTGTAAGTTTATCTTGCAAACGTTCAGCGATTTCCTATCTTATAATGTGACATAGATAGTATAGGTCAAAAGTTTCGGTGATGGGCAGTTTGGACAAAAGCTTCAAATGTGTGACATTGCATAATCAAAAATAGGTACATATGAAAAACAACAATTTAATGTGAGTATTCTGTGGTGTTGCAATGATAAAAGATTGTAATAAATCTTTTGAACAATAAGTTTGTAGGAACCTAAAGTTGTGTGGCCAATATCGATCAATCTCTTCAGATTTAGGTGCCTAAGCTATGAGTGATTTGAAATAGAAACTGAAAAAGGTGTAGTAGACAGATATGCTTGTTTGAAAATCGAAATATTTAACTCGTTATTCGAAGCTTAATGCCTCAATGTTTTTTTTTCTTCTATTATTTAAGTAACTTAAAACTATTGTTCAAATTGCAGCAGCCGCTAAACTTTCTAGAGACTAAGGCGTTAATTAATTTTGTAAACACTACAAGTAACTACAATGCAACGAACAAAAAAAAAACTAGGACTTTGTAAGAGCCACAGTTTTGTTGTTTCGGTAGGTACACAACAAAATGCCGTAGGTACTAGCTAGAAACTCTGCTTGAATACCTATTTGGTAGGTAATTAGTAATTACAAATAAAGTTAAGTATTACATGCCAATACAACCAAATAAATCATTTTCAAAATCATTCAATATGTCCTAAAAAACAGCCCCTTAAACGATAGTCTAACTATTGGGCCTGCTTCCCACCTTCGGATATGTCACCCACCCACCATACTGCAGTGCTATTCTATCTCGTCCTGAAAATTTAGATGAAGTGAGCTGTCAATATAGTGTCAATCCTTAGCATCAGGTGAAAAACAGATCTTTTCAAGCTCACTTCACCTAAGTTTTCACTGTGAGTTTTTTACAGAATAGTCCGGCTGTATAACGTCTTATTCCAAAAAGGCGTGTAGGTAGGCTTACCTAGGTATATGTTAAGCTTCGGAATGGAATTTGTAAGTATATGAAATTAACAAATTTTAAACTAGTTATATAATATCATACTTACAAATTCTGTTCCATTTTTCAATAAATTTTCTTTGGGTGAGTTAGTGCGTATCTTCAGAAAATTAAATAGAAAACAAAGAGGCGAAACAGGCGTGTCTGTAGAAAAATGGAAATCCGATATTCATGTCTGAAAAAAAAATAGAGCAAAGACAACGAGGCTCAGTTATTTAATGACGTCGTTTCTGTGGCTGAGATGGCACCCTGACATTTTGGGAGTTTAGGTACCTAGGTGCTCAAATATTAATTTGTGTCCGAGTGGCCAGGCTTCTAGTTACAAAATTTCTATTCACACACACTATGAATCATAGGGCAATTACAAACAGTCGCGTAAGAACTATACACCACTTTTATTCATCACGTGATAGGAATTAAACGGATAAACACAACGGCTTTCTTCGCGCGCTTCCGAACGAGTTTTACACGTTCGATTATAAGTAAATAGATACTTAGTTGTATGCTATCCTAGAAAGGAATCGAGTAAACACTAGGTAGTCCTCTCGAATGTCGAACCTCGAGTAAATGTTAACTGCAATAAAGTTCAGTTTTATTGGCATTGCATGATTTCGTTTTAAATAACGGTTAGAACTTGAAGTAAATCTAAATGGATTAAAGTTACCAACAATAATAATAAATAATTCATTCATTTAGTAGGTATTATGAAAAATACGGAGTAAATAATTTGTAACATTAGAAAAAAGAAATAACTAGCTACTAACCAGTACTAGACAGCTTTTTTTTATTTTTATTTATCATCTAAACTAAAGAATACAGGATTACTTATTACATAGCAACCAAAAACCACTAAGGTTTAAACTTGTGCTATCATGAGTCTATATCAAACTAAACAATCTTGCATTTTATAAGTATGCGTTATTGTCGATACAATGAATAACATCTTTAGCTAAAAGGATTAGGAAGCATAAAATTATGAGTGAAGCATAATCTTTGCCACTTTGGTCTAGTGGTCGCAAGTGCTATTGCTGAGCATGAGGGTTCGATTCCTAGGTCGGGAAAATTGTTATTCGGTTTTCCATCTGGAATTTTTCAGTATCATAGCAGCCCGGAGTCTGTGTCTTTGTGTCCGGTTGATGGAAATAAGGTCAAAACATGATTAGCGAAATGTAGGTGTACCTGTAGAGTATACCTCTGCCTCTGCATAACCTTTCGGGGAATACGTAATCATGATATTATGTTGCTATGTTCACAAAGTATCAAGTCGCATCAATTGGTCATGGAACCAGTTATTTACTGAACGGCCGGCCATACATTCCCGAGATATATTGCCTCAATACTATGTATAATAGCGTGAAGATTGGTTGCTCCCACTTAACTTATTCTTCTTACTCCTTTCTAAGCCTAAGTAATAGTCTAAGTATTAAGGCTCCCGCAGACAGGCGCGATGCGACAGCGCCACGCATCTCTAATAGTACAATAAGGGAGTGAGAAAAGCCGGTTAGTCCCCCTATGCTCTAGTCCCGCTATGCTTGACTCCTTGCTGGGCACAAAAATCTTTACAATATTTGCTTTTTAGAAGGCAAAAAATGTGTCATGAAACTAAAAATGTGAGAAAAACCAATTTTCTTGAAGAATAATTTGAATTTGGAGCCCATTATCTCAACCATTTGTTAAGGTAACTGGGCTCCAAATTCAAGTTTAAATATACCCCGTCTCTTTTATTCTGTACCTACTTTACCTACATAAGCTAAGTTCCTACATGCCAAGTAGTAAGGAAACACTTATGAATTTTATAAATACTCACTTATTATATACATTGACCAGCAGCATCCTCCTTATAATATGTAGGTACTGAGATTACCAATCCGATGTAAACCATAGAAATTATTGCGATGTTCGGTGGCAGACGTTTACGGGCCGACCGATGACGATACTAGTCTTCATTACACAACAAGATGGAAAGGAATACAAACAAAATACCTAATACTTAGTACTAAAACCTGTCCATGTCATACTTCATACTTCATAAAATTTGTTCATGCTTGCTTACCAAAGAAACGCCTTTGCTTTACGAAGATCGCTAATTGGACCGCAAACATATCGTACGAAAATCAAACGTTAACAAATAAAACGTGTAAAATACTTACTCGAGGCGTGTCAATGCTGTTTTTGTTGTCATCATAAGCTATCGTAAAATGGTGAGCACAAATAAATCTATTGCTTATTATTCCGAAGACAAGGTTTGTTTAGGTGGCGAATTGGAAAGCGTTTCTTTGTAGTTTATTTAGGGCTGATTTTTCAATAGACAGATAATAAATATGACAGTTTGACATATTTTCTATACAAAAGCGGTCAAACCGCCATATTTATTCCATAAATTAAGGTTATCTGACGATTAAAAAATTAGCCCTTAATTGATTAAAATCAGATTAATTGAGTTCGTGTCTTGAAGGAAGTTGAGTTGGATCTCAGTTAATCTTCCAGCTCTTCTCTAGTTTTCTTCTTTGATTTCAATCCAGAATTATTTTGGAAAGGACTGATACACTCGTGCAGGATGGTAGCCGTGGTAGGTAGGTAATAGTTATGTTGTTCCCAAACAGTTTCTCGAGAAGTTATGGATGGTCTCTAAAGAAAGTTCTCTGTAGCTGGACTGGTTAAGGTGACTTTATACCCCATCTTATTAAATTACCTCCTGGTATTGTTCGGTTCTGTTCTTGTTTCGGACAAATAAATGATATTATCTCATCTTATCTGTTCGTATGGTATCTATCTTTATCAAGTCGTTGCATCAACGCTGAAACGCGATTGGCTCTTCATAGATTTTCTTCAAGTTACTCCTTCAAACGTCTATTCTTGGGAACGATGAACAAAAGTTTTTCAAACAAAGAAAAGCAGCAAAACAGAACATATAAGTAGGCGCACCTACGTACATTCTCCAGGAGCATCATCTCATCTATTAATAACTATGAGTCCACATCGCGTGCGCACATAATCTCGCAACTAATAGCATAATCTTCCACAAATCCTTATAGAGGCACACATTCTCTTGTGTTCATGATGTTGATTATACGTTGTTAACATATTTCATAGTGTGTCGAACCAAATTTAGTCGATCGTAGTAAATAGCCTTAAATTTCTGAAACAATACTTATTTTATTTAGTATTTGTATCAACCATTATCTACCTATAGGAACCTACGCATTTTCAATCTCAATAAAGCTCTCGAGCTCTGATTGCTATCCAATGAACTCTTACCTACCTACTACTTATCAAGGAAATAATCTGAAAAAAAAAAACAGAGAATGTTAAGGTAACAATATCATGTCTGAATAGAGTGTTCATAACAATGGACTTAAACGAAACCTACATAATATGCTTAATAATCTAAATGAATGAACCTCGCACTATAATTTCCCGAGGATTAGACTAGGTAATTCAGGTGATTAAATCGAGCGCGGTGTGAACTTGAAATCGGCGCATATAATAAGTTAATAAGATGATTAGTGAGATCTTGCTCAATAAAACATGAGCTATTGGCTGACGCCTAATGGCTTTTACCTACTTATAGGAACACACATATAATGTATTTAAGTAGGGTTACCATTGACGAGATATTAGCCCCATCCGACAAGTATTTCAAGAGGTAAATCGTACACCCTTAAGACTCCTTATTATCTTTAAGTCCTATGAAATTAATGCGGTGCAAGGCTACTAATGTGCATCGCATGCAGTGTAATAGCAACAGCCATTCCATCCAAAACTAGCAATTTTCACCCTCCTCTATCCTATTCCTATAATGTCAGCTGCTTAAAATCTCTCTTCAGTTGCTCCATGTAATTTCTGATTGGTCTTCTTTTTGCCTCTATTTTCCATTCTTTTGTTTTCTTTCAGCCTATCCTCTATGCGCTCTAATCTTTTCGCTTTTAACCTTTTCAATAGCAATTGGCCGGGCTAAATCAAGACTCCAGTAAATATTTTATCTCTGTTTAATTCGGTAACCCTGTGTCTTAACTAGTGAACTCCTCACTTTTACGATGTTACCGCTCTTATGCATATACATATATAGGAGCAGGATACATCGTAAATGACTACTAGCTACTAACATCATTTTTTCAAAATAACCGTTGTAACTTTGTCATACATGACTGAAAGCTTTCGGGTAGTGCAAAATATTGAGCGGCCTCCTACTCACTATTAAGATTTAGATTTCGTCTCACCTCTACAGCTTAAATCGAGGCACCAAATTGCACAACTATACGTTTTTTTATCTGCCATATTTGGACAGCCAAATGCACATCGATTTGAGTTCAAAGGACCCAGACAGCTTCATTATCTTTATGATCGTTAGTTAATCTCTATCTGTATTTTTTAAATGTTTTAATTGCAGTCTTCTTATTATTTTTAGAAGCACCCATTTATCATACAGCGTAGATTTACCATTATTGCCTACATCTTTAATATTTTTCCTAATTAGACCAGACCATATTTATGATATTTACTGCACGACTTAATAATTTACCTTGTATTTTATGGGTATTCATCAATTAAAAGTACAAGTAACAAATTTGATCTAATGGACCAATCGTAAAATAAAAAATATGGGTCTAATCTTGGAGCTGGTCCCACCAGCATGCCAGTAAATTCAAATTTAAATTCTACATCCTCATTAAATCGTACGTCTGCCATAAACTAATCTGATAACTCCCAACTCATCTCGGCGTGTCGTGTTCTGACCGTGAACTAGTAACATCATAAATGTAACAACTGCAATTATTGATATCATAACAAATACCTGCCAAATTCTTGCAGCACGCACGTCGTGACCGTCCTTGGAACTTTATCTTAGTAGATCTCAATCAACCTTGTCACTCCTATTATTTTTTATTTACCATCTAACGAGACGTTACTTGCTCGAAAACGATATTATACATTACGCATTAATTAATCTTCTACTAGTTTTTTTGTAATTACTCTGTAATTCATAAATCTAACCGATCAATCATGTGATGTTCAATAGCATCATATCCATAACAGGCAATTAAATTAAAATATGTATCCGCTGCTACTAGGAGGTATCTTCGTATTTGATCGTATCGAATTTTTACATTTGCCATTACTGAGATCGTGATTTCCTCTGTTTGGATTATAAGGCAGTTTTATCGTATCATCAATATGAATGGGCATGATAAAAGCAAATTTACATGGGCTATCAATTCTGGCGTTGCACTGATGCATGTCATTATTGAACGAAACTTTGAATAATATAGAACAGGACCAAGCGAAGGTGTGAAGGTCGGTGTTTGCGCAATAAATTGAACCACATCTGGCAATATAGTTCCCATTGTGGATCTGTGACGTGGATCACGAACTGCTATTGCTCCACTTCCCCGGGTATGTTAGCCACTAAGTTTAAAGACGGATCTACGAGGTCCCTTTACTGCAATAAAAGAGACCTTCTCTTTTAGTAACAGCCTTAATTTAATCCTACACCCACAACTAGGTGAAGGCGTCTGTCATTTATCAATGCAATAATAATAATAATAATAATAATAATATCCTAGGACATTGTTCACACACGGTCATCTGATCCCAAACTAAGCAGAGCTTGTACTATGGAAACCAGATAACTGATATACTACATACACTACTTTTTTTTTTGTAAATACATACTTATATAGATAATTACACCCAGACTCAGAACAAACAGACATGTTCATGCACACAAATGTTTGTCCTGGATGGGAATCGAACCCACGACCAGCGGCATGGCAGATGGTATCTTAACCAACCACGCCATCTGGCCTGTCAATGAGGCGTTACTGATGCAACTATTATTTATTACTCTTCTTTACCTGAAATTCTTGTAATTAATTTGCTTCATTGATTCTACAAGTTTTAGCTCTACCACTGGCAAAGTCATATCTGTTATAGTGTATCCGTGGGTGGCCCATCTTCAATCCTATTTGAGATAATCCACAAATATAGTACTAATTTATAAGAAAATGTAGCCATATTAAATTCTATATCCATTCCCAGTACGAACGTGTCGATATTTCAGAACAGATAAAACTAATGATATTTGTAAGGCACGACGGCTCTGCAGTTGTGTTTACATACAAAATAAGCAATTATGTTCTTATTCAATTAGAAATGTTTGTTGGTATTGTATACTCGTCGAATGTGCCGTCGTTTCCTCTCTATTTATTTTATCCACGTTCAATAGCTAAAAGTGTGTGATTATAAAAGTAACTTTCGCCGTCTACACATGTTTACTTACAGAATCGATAATGATGCGGAACAATAAACTATTAATGGTATTTTTAGGGTTCCGTAAAACGGACCCCAAGGATCTTTCGTGTGTCTGTCTGTCCGTCTGTCACAGCCAATTTGCTCCGAATCTAATGAACCGATTAAGTTGAAATTTGGTACAAGTATGAATTTCTATGACCGAAACACAGAAGTGTAACGTAAATAAATGAATTTTGAATATGGGGGTAAATTTTGGGGGCAAATACGAATATTTTAAAAAAAGTATTGCAAACTGTACCGTGTGACATATCAAATGAAAGGGCTTACTATGAGGGTCTTAAATATATATTTAGTATAATTTTAAAATAAATTATTTTAAAGTAATTTAAGATAATTGACGAAAATTGACCATTCTCTCCCTTATCTCCGAAACTACTGAGCCAACAATTTTGAAAAAAATACAGAAAATAGTTCTATAACTATAGATTACAGGAAAACGTATAAGAAGTCTATGGTCTTAAAATAACATGTTAAATCTCTTAATATTGTGCGTACAAACTTACATTTGCAGTTGGAATGTATGGGAGAACATGTTTTTCAACTATACCTAGTCTTGCCATAATTAATATTGTCACGAAGAAAAAAAAAATTATTGCAAATAATATTTATTACTTTTATAGTGTGTTAGTTTAATACATAAATATAAAACAATTTAAAATATAAAAAGCTTATTCGAAGTGGTCTCCATTGACCGCAATACAGTCCTTTAAACGTTGAGGCCAGTTATAGAGGCAATAGAAGCACGCACTCTTTCCATGGGAAAATTCTTCACTGCCAATCGTATGGATTGTTTTAGGGACTCCAAATTATCATGGCGTTTAGAGCAAGCCGTACTCTCTAAAACTGATCATAAATCATAATCCAGCGGATTAAGATCGGGACTAGACGACGGCCAGTCTTCAGCTCTAATGAAGTCCGAAACGTTCACTTCCAACCAAGACTGCGTGGACCCAGCTTTCTGAGCCGGCGCTGAGTCTTGTTGGAATGACCATACTTGGTTATTGAACATGCTGTTGTTAAGGGGCTTAACTACCTTCTCAAGAATGGTATCTTGATACACTTGTGCCAATACTTTGATACCTTTTCCACAAAAATATGGCTCAGTCACTCCTTCATAGCTAACACCCCACCAAACCATCACTGAAGTCAGATAATGCCCAAGTTGCACTCTATCGACTAATTGGGAAGCTTCCTTAGAGCTTTGAGCATAAATACTGACGTTTTGTTTGTTAAAATGTTGCTCAATTGTAAAGATTTTCTCATCCGTAAACAATTTTTTTCTGTGACGTCTCCCTTTGCGTACCGCTTCAGTAGTTGTTTCGATTTTACCACCCTATTCTTTTTTAAATTATCAGTTAAAAAATGACCAGTGCGTCTCTTATAGGCTGCAAGTTCTAAGTCATCTTTTAAAATACGCGACATGGTTCTGGGTGCTATCTTCATCTCCCGATATAAAATATTTTGCTTTCGGACAGGATTTCTTCGAATTCTTTCCCTTACTGCTTTGACCACCTTTTTCGTACGAACACTACGTGGACGGCCAGATCTTTTTCTGTCACAAACAGAGGAGGTCTCATTGTACCTATTAATAGCCCGGTACACAAACATTTGACTAATACCAAGCGTATGGAGAGTTTTAAAAATTGCATTTGGCTCCATACCAACTTTGTGTAATGCAATCACAGCGATTCGGTTCTCTTTATCACCCCACTCCATTTTAATATCGCAAAATATTGTACAATGTATTGGCCCCAAAATTAGAAAACTCAATGAACAATCGTATAAAAATGACTTGACTTGAGATTCCAAATTCAAATGTAATATCTTTCTTATTTTTAATTGTAACAGTATTTATGGCCAGACTGTGTATACGATGCCCCTTGGTAAGACTGGGAGTCCGACTTTCTGGCTTCTGACGTCCCGTAACGACCGTCCTTATCCATGAATGACAGCCGGGACCAACGGCTTAACGTGCTTTCCGAGGCACGAAGGGTCTTGGTATGTAAAGATGGTCACCCATCCACGGTCCAGTGACATCCATCTGGTCTCAACTTCGGCGCCACCATCGAGTACAAGGCCCAAACTGCGGCCAAGAAACTGGGCCTAAATAGAGTGAAGCGATACTTTACGCCTGGACAGTTTTTATCCCTTTACAAAGCGCAAGTCCGATCCTGCATGGAGTATTGCAGTTACCTTTGGGATGGATCAGCTAAGTACCAACTAGCCGCGCTTGACTCGGTGGAACGCAGAGCTAAGAGGCTCATTGGCGACGTAAAACTGGTGGATGCCAAGCTTCATAGCTTGGCTCATCGCCGCAAGGTTGCCTGCTTGTCGGTCTTCTACAGATTGTACTTCGGAGAGTGTGCCCGAGAACTCCACGACCGCGCTTCCAAATGTCTTTTATAATGCGCACAGCAAAAGAGTGGAACTCACTACCTGCGTCTGTGTTTCCGAATCTCTTCAAAGTGAGAGTGAACAGGCTTCTTCTGGGTAAGCTCACTCCATCGTCGACTTTGTCTCTGTCACCTCTGACCTAGACTAGAGTCAAGAGCAAACCCATCACAAATAAAAATAAAAAAATCTGCATCGTCAAATTCATCATCGGCGGCATCAGCCGCCTCCTTCATATTGTCTTCTTCGCCTTCATATTTCCTTCTTTCGCGTTAAACATTGCCTTTTGAAGGTTGGAAAGACGTTATTGCAGATCGAAGTTCAAATGCGATACATAACCATGCAAACTGCTTAAATTACAGATTTCTGTTAGAGTCAGATAATTATGTCCACTATAGTCGCATAGTCACATTATGACTCTTTTTTTATATTCTCAAAACCAGCACACGCGAGAGCAGTGGTGGCCCAGTGTGAGCAGTGGTAGCCCAGTGAGAGCAGTGCTGGTGGCCCAGTGGTAACGCTGCCGTCTGTCGTGGTCGTAGGTTCGAACCCAGAGAGGTGTTTTACTTTATGTAAATTATTTCATCACCACTACTCTCAAAACGGTGAAGGAAAAAATTCGAAGACATGTGACATCTATCAAACCACACTAGGCCCGCGTGGTGGATTACGGCCCACTCTCTCGTCCCAGCAGTGGGAACATTATAGCCTAATTATGCACGACGCTTATGCAGCACACGTAACAAGAAGGATTCCAAAATATTACTATTACTCAATCATTATCTTCATGGATATGTTTTATCAATTGTGCAAATTTTGGTGTCATTAGATGCGGTTCTTACACAAGGCGCATACGCATCTTTTGGTCCAATTTCACTGCCATAAAAGTATTACAAAATGTACCGAAGTATGTAGTTATGTATGCCATACTTAAATTGCTATACTTAATAACAGTACAAATACCCAATTTTAAAGTCAGTGAAAGTGTATTGTGGTCAACTTATTTCGGATGAGTCACCCTTTAAAATATCTACCTTTACCTTTCCAAAACCATTCACGTTTGTTCATCAATAAACCTAAATATATTCTCATAATAAGTTCCATGGTATTAAGTTTCTGTAAAGTAGCCCTATGACCAACACGTAGGCGATTATAATAGTAAACAACTCTTGTGCAATATCTTTGATATTAATTACAATTACATACAATGCTGATGAGTGATGATAATTAATTATTGGCTTACATAATACACTAGAAAGATACAAACGAAGTAAAGAAAAGGCTTTCTATAAGTCGGGATCGGGAGATATATTATACATCGATGGAGATTATGAAATTATGGAACAAATTATTGTGGACTGAGAAGTTGTTTGGTTAGGCAAGTGATGCAGAGAAATGAGGAACATAGGAAATTGTTTGAGTATACAAATGTAGATGGTTAGAATAGGATGGTTTCTATCAAACATTCTGTTCTAACATTTCTAAGCAAAAGATGAACTTATGTGATTGACGATATGGCTAGAAAGAGAGTTTGTACTAGGGTTGATAAAAACAATGATTTTTTTGTTTTTGTATTTTGTATTTGTCTTAATTTTCACCGTAAAAGGTAGATTTTGACTTTACAAACTTGACAAATAGATATGTATTTACAGAATTGTACGTAAGTAATCATTAGCATCATTAATAAATCTCTCTAAATTCAAATTGACCTAATGAATGACTTTTCATGAAATCATGACATTTGAGACCAATTCTAACTTGATGGACTAATGAGTATAATTACATAAATACATATATATCTGTTATGGTCGCGAATCATATTTTGGTCAAGATGCAATCCTGTTCCGGATAAGGCGGGAGGAAACGCCCGGGTGTTACCATTGTCTGGATCGCCCGGAGGACACAGTGGAGCATACGGTGGAGTTCTGCCCGGCTTGGGTGGAGCACCGCCACGTCCTCGCGGAGGCGATCGGCGGCGGCGATCTCTCGCGTCCGTCCCTACCTCAGGCCATGGTACAGAGCAAGAGTGCATGGGAAGCCGTCACCTCCTTCTGTGAAGCAATAATGCTCGCGAAGGAGGAGGCGGAACGCGTGAAGGAGAGGCAATCTTTGCGCCCTCACGCCCCTAGACGCCACAGGAGACGCCCTGAGCGTCGTGAATAGATAGACGATTCCCGGCCACCGTAGGTGCGGGCTTGCGGATGGCGAGCAATGGGTAGCTCGCCGTCTGTGGCCCTGGCACAGACAACTGAAGGAACACGGGTGGGTTTTAGTCAGTAAAAGTCTGACACGCCCTCCCGCTCCGCCCAGAGCGGGAGAAGTTACTTTATAATTTCCCATCCAAAAAAAAGGCAGAAGAAGGATGACGACGATAATGTGGACTTCTGTGGCTGCCCGTGGCTTCACCCGCGTGGATGTCAATACTTCCCAATTGCAATCGGGTTTTGTTCACAATTTCATGGGTTTTCATTTTTTGCGCGGAATCCTAATTCTTTTTCTAAAATAAAAGTAGGTTACTCCTTATAATATCAGCTATCTGCCAGTGAAACTCTCGTCAAAATCGGTGTAGCCGTTTCAGAGATTAGCTGGAAAAAACAGACCGACAGACAATTTTTTTTAATTTTTTTTTTGTTATAGGTACCGTTTATACTTTCATAAGCATTTAGTGTACTGTTATATTCACTTTACAAACAGACACTTCAATTTTATATATTTGTATAAATAATAGATAATCTTAGCATAACAAGTAATATGTATGTACAATACCTAATATATTTACGTACCTATTAGTTGTTATATCAGGTATATACTAATTTGTAAAGCTGGAGGTTTTAATTTATTAAAATTATAAAACATAGAATCTCTCAATCAATAGCAAATTGCGTGACCCCGTGCAATTTCAGTGTAGACTTACCTACAATTTTATCTACGACATAATGATTAACCATCGATAAACAAATTAATCGACAAGATCTTACTAATTACCTTCTGAACCCACGCAGTGATTGTGCGTAACTTTGCGTTCACTTACTTAGACTTTAGTTTTATTTTTACGTGCTCACGTTTGTACTGAACTAAGATTGGTAGCTATTTTCCAACAAACTAACGGTAACTGTGTCCATGGAAGCATGATTATGATTACATTTCAGACGTGACGTGTATTGTCTCTGGGGAACCTATTAATTGACCGAGCGAGCGAAACGTCTCCTGCTTCAAGTCTGGCAACGCTTTCGTCTGTCAGTTTGTTGGTACTCCTATCTATATTAAAGGTCGTATTTTACAACCGATCTGGACGAAACTTCGTATACAGGTTTTACGACTTTATAGAATTTTTTATCGTCGGGGATTTTTAACTTCCTCCAAAAAGGGGCAAAAAGAGTGCTATACTGGATATATCCGCCCTATGAGATCCGATTTCGGTGGTTCTTCTTTTATTTGAAAGGTTTAAGTCTAAGGTCTAATAAATATTTGGTGAAGATCTGATGAAAAAAATCGTGGTAAATGTCCCGTTTTAAATAACTTTAGTGGTATTGTTGCAAAAAAAAATTGCGCTCGCGAGGTCTACTGTTCGCAGAACTACTAGTCTTTTTGAACTGCTCAACCGATAGCAGTCAATTCAGCATTGCAATTTAACAGACTATTTAGGTATATAATCTGTTGCAATGCAAATGGGAAGCATACAAGAGTTAGAAGCTAACTGGGCGTATCCCGCCGGCAGCCTCAACCATGCATATGGTTGAGGCTGCCGGCGTATTGAACCGGCGTGCCCGTATTGACCCGGCTATGATTCTGACTGGTTAAAAGTATCATACGGCCAAAACTTGAAATGTTCTTCTTCTGTCTGCCTTTGCCCCTATACTCCATTCTGCTTTGTTAGTTGTCAACTTGTCACGTTATCATACCCTCCCTTTTCATTCATGTCACGCAATCCATACCTACAATCTTCTTTCATGTGTCTTTTTCACGGTCCTGCATTCCAATTCATAAAAAGCGAAATTAATTCGAATCAACTCGTATACTTTCTGAAGCAATTAGGTACCTTAAAATACTAGGGTCCTTTGAATCTCGCGAAGGAGGAGGCGGAACGCGTGAGGGAGAGGCAGCCTCACGCCCTCAGTCGCCGCAGGAGACGCCCTGGGCGGCGGGAATTGATAGCCGATTCCCGGCCACCGTAGGCGCGGGCTTGCGGACGGTGAGTAGTGGGTAGCTCGCCGTCCGGTGAGGACCAGGCCCGGGTTGACGGCGCGTTGTGTTCCACGCGCGCCTCAAAGAGATGTCAGCAAAAGATGGGGTCCAATAGGGCCGATGCCGCTGGGGTCGCGGGTTGTTTGAAAAAGATACCGTCGCCCTGGCATAGGCAACTGAAGGAACACGGGTGGGTTTTAGTCAGTAAAAGTCTGACACGCCCTTCCGCTCCACCCAGAGCGGGAGAAGTTATTTGATGATTTCCCATCCACAAAAAAAAAAAAAAAAAAGGGTCCTTTGAATCAGCCGATACTAGAATAAATTAACAACATAAACTTCACGCCTGTAATGCCCGAAGGGTTTGGCAGAGAGGTGTATCTATAGTACACCACATTCCGCCAGTTATAAGTCCCGGGTGACAGGGGGTGAGGCATAGGCACCAATCCAGTCTGCGGGCTGCTACTGAGTAGGTATCCTGGTGGAAAAACCCAATAACAGTTTTTCCGACCTGGGAATCGAACCCAGGACCTCATGCACCTCATTGTTCTAGTAGCACTTGTGACCACTAGAACAATGAGGCAATAAAAATAAATAAATAAAGTAAAGCCCAAACTGCGGCTTAAAAACTGGGCATCCTAAACAGAGTGAAGCGATACTTTACGCCTGGACAGCTTTGACCCTTTATAAAGCGCAAGTCCGATCCTGCATGGAGTATTGCAGCCACCTTTGGGATGACTCAGTTAAATACCAACTTGCTGCGCTTGACTCAGTGGAACGCGCTCTGCGTTCAGAGGCACATTGGCGACGTAAAATTGGAGGACGCCAAGTGCTTGGCTCATCGCCGCAAGGTTGCCTGCTTGTCGGTCTTCTATAGACTGTACTTTGGTGAGTGTGCTCAGGAAATCCACAACCTCATTCCACCGGCTCCCTTCTACCATCGAACATATAGACGCACTGCAAATTACCACCCATACCTAGTTGCCATTCGACCAATTCGCACTAAGCGCTTCCAAACATCATTCATCATGCGCACGGTAAAAGAGTGGAACTCACTACCTGCATACAACCCGAATCTCTTCAAAGTTAGAGTGAACAGGCTTCTTCTGGGTAAGCTCACTCCATCGTACACACTCACCTCTGACCTAGCAAACCCATCATAAATTTTAAAAAAAGTATTTACCTGAAAAATCTGAAGGACTTTATTTTTATCACTAACATAAATCGGCACTTGTCAGGTTCTATTTAGGAGTTATGACAGTAGGCGTAAGTGCTAAAAAAAACCTTTAAACGTCTTTGAGGCTATACTTCAATTAATATTGACTTTCATAATACATATATTTTATTCGAATTTATTACCCACAATCAACCCACAATAGAGTAATCATCACAGCTTTTTATTGTCAGTATTTTTTGTAGACTCAATTTAAATATCTTATGAATGGGTATCATTACACGTGAATTATTAGCTAGTTAATTACAATTCTGCGTTAATTACACATGCACAGACATAAGTGGAATGTTATGAGGTTTTTTTGAGTTCCGTGGCCGTAATATAGCCATTAAGGCGATACGTAAAAAGCTAACTGAGTGGTAATAAGAAAGTGACAGAGTTAATTACATCCACATGCGAAAAAAAGAGAGCGCAACAATGCGCTGGAACCAAAATAAAAGCGCCAAACCAAATAAAAATTGTTTAAAAATAAATTAAGCTATCTATCAAAAATGTGTTCAGCCAGAGTTTTGAATTACCTAATACGCACATTTTGAATGCAATTTTGCAATTAAATTACTTAGGATTTTAGAATTACAGAAAAAAATATAAAAAAGCAGAGGTATTTTCGGAATTAAATTCTATCGAGGAAATTTAAACCAATCGTGTTTTCCTTCAGTCAGAGTATTTATCAAATAGTCAATAAACATATATCCAAAAATTAAATCTATACATTCTGTAAGAGTGAAATAAATGGTTACGAAAAAGCCCCCAACTTATTTTGGTATCGCCTTAACTTTGACCTTGGTAAGATGTGATGGGCGCCTTTTCTAGTCAAGGGCAGATATGTCTGTCAAAAGTAATGGTGATGTTAAAATCTTTTTTTACTTTCAGTTATCATAATCAATTACGCGATTTAATTGCTTTCGGTACTGACATCTGAAAGTGGATGGCTACAGGATAGTTATATGGTCAAAACATTCTCATTCGTTCTCGTATTCATGAAGAAAGGTATTTCATTGATGGTACCGGATATTGAGCTTTGTCGTAGAGTGGGGCATCCAAGAATGCGCCAGCACACAACATGTCTACTTGCCTGTAGGCTTTAGGCTTCTAAAGTGTCAACAGGGGTCAGAGAGCTCGCGGAGCAGGTTATATCAACAGGCAGGTTACAAAGATTGGCTAGAAGAGCTTAAATATTTTACATATAAATTAATGTAAAGATGCTAAGGTGAGTATTCTTGACCTTGTTCATCTTTTTGACAATTATGGCATAGTACTAGTAGATAAGCCAAATATGTAGATTAAATCGTTGAAGGTTAAGTTGGCTAGTCTTTATGGCATGGTTTTTATTGCTACGACCTGATGACATACATTAGACGTTGCTGAAGACTTCAAGACATGCATCCGTCAACGACCATTTTGGAAGTCATGTGCAGCGTGAAGCAGAATTCTGTAGTTAACAAGACTAAAGAAAAGATGGATTCATTGTGTGATAGGTGAAAGATGATTAGGAAAGTGAGGATGACATCTGATTGAGAATTTCCCCAAATAAATTAGGATAAGGGAGGATGATGATGATCGGAAGGTTGTGAATGTTTTAGTAGTGACCCTTAATCAAATAATAGAGACAGAAGAGAACTAATCTAACCAACTAGATCTGGCCAGCTAGCAAGTTAGATCTGGTAATTTAGACCTTCGATCAATAGTTTATTGATCTAAGGTCTGGATGTGGTCATGTATGTTTGGTACCTAATGTTGTGGATGGATTATGCTTTTGTGATTTACTGATAGCTCAAGGTCATGTACTGACGTCTGCGCTGTAGAGTGTTAACCTCAATATTTAGACATTTTAATGTTTCATATATTTAGCATCAAAGTAGTATTGTGTGGTTGACTAATAGTAGTTATTAAATAATAATTTTAGCTCGTGGCTATGTAATAACGGCCGCACGGGTCGATCCATAAGGTTAAGCTGCCGGGGTTGGTCTGTGGATGGGTGACCATCTTTTCATACCGAGTCTCCTCCGTGCCTCGGAAAGCACGATAACGTTGGACCCGGCTGTCATTCGTGGATCTTTGACAGTCGTTACGGGTCGTCAGAAGCCCGAAAGTCTGACAACCAGTCTCACGAAGGGGTATCGTATTACCTAGTAACTGGGTTGTGGAGGTCAGATAGGCAGTCGCTCCATGTAAAATACTGGTATTCAGCTGCATCCGGTTAGACAGGAAGCCGACCCCAACATAGTTGGGAAAAGGCTAGGCAGGCAGAAATAATAATTTTATAATATTCAGCCTGTACTGTCACACTGCAGGGCCAAGGCTTCCCTTTCCTTCAACCAATCCAATACCAATCCCTCTTATAAGCGTCGAGTTCTTCCCGCCATCTTCGCATGGGTCTTCCGCGATGCCGTAGGAAGTTTTCAGGAACCCATATTGAAACGTGTCTGGCCTAGTCCCGTTTGAGCTTAGCTGCTTTTTGGGTGATGTCTGCGATTTGTGTCTTAGAGTATTAAACATATTATATTATTTAAAAACTAAACTGTAATTAAACCAGTTACTAGTTTTTACTCATGTCTTTAAGCATATCTGTTGAATCTTAATCTTTGCTTTAGCTATGAAAAGGAAGCATTTTGCAGCGGTAACACTAAGTCCCTCAAAGCCCTTCTATGGGTAAGATGGCATGCCATAATAATTGTTTACATTACGCATCGTGTGTACGTCAATAGGGCGTCTCACCAGGAAGACTGAATGAATGTGTTAGAGAGGAGAGTTAAATACGTTATTATTTGCTGTATGTCCATCGTTCTGGCCACCTATCAAGTGGTGACCCTAGACTAAATTCAATTAGGAGGGATTATTTTTTGTAGATGACCGATTGTTTTGTATCACCGTCTGGACTGCACGGTACAAGAACGGCACATGAAATCCACTAAGCTGTGTAGATAATGCTTACGTTATGTCATTACTGTTTTGCTACATATATTTTGAAATGTATACCTAGAGATGAAGGCATACTGTACAGTACCTAGATACTTAGATGGCCGGAAGATCAGGGCCGATTCGTCGTAGACGTACGCGTAACCAACCACGACGTTTCGGGTTATGATCTCAATTTGTAACGTTATCTAAGCTGAACTTTTGCTATGTATGCAAACAAAGCATAACATTACGCCTGTAATCCTCGAAAGGTTAGGCAGAGGTGTACCAATAGTACACCCACATTTCGCCAGTTATGTTTAACTCCCATATAAAGGGGCGATCAGACTATTGAGAGAGACACAGCCACATTTTGAAGAGACTTGTAGTCAGATAGGAAATGTCGACTGCATCTACCTTTTTTTTATTATGACCTGTAAACATGATTCCTATTTACAGAATAAACTATTTAATTACATTAAGCAGGCACAAATCCAGACTCCGAGCTGCTACTGAGAAATTCCCAATGAAAAACCCAATGACACTTTCCCGACCTGGGAATCGAACCAAGGCCCTCATTGCTCAGCAGTAATGCTTGCGACCATCATCTTCTTCTAGAGGCTAAGACTACTCTTAAGCTCTGTTTTAGGTACACAATCTCCACATAGCCAAAAATTCGAAGTGGGAATAGCTTTGAGATGCGATTTTTTCTGCATCGTTTTGGACAGGGTCAACTTTTCAACTACTACCCAAATGTACTTGCTGCAGATTTAATTGCCAGCCACAAATTCACATTCTCACTTAAGATTTAGGTTATTGTTTTTATGCAGAGTTCTGAATATCTGGCCTCAGTTATTGACAGGCTTGTTAGTACTTATTGTAGATACAAATACGTAGTTATAAGTTAGCCATGTGTAACATTGTTAGTTTAAGGACGCGTTCTCAAAACAGATAGGTATCGAATCGCATCACTACACTGACACAGCTCAAACACACACACACACACACATACGCAAGGTTAACTGCGGGATTAATGAGTAACTAAACTGATTTTGATACTTAGCAAAATTGAATATTTTTCTTAGATTATTTTCATGTTTATATTTGGACCTACGTAATAGAGTGATCAAATAAAATAAACCTTAATACCACAGGTGAAGATTCATGCGTAACAGCAAAATATGTGAAACATAAGACGGTTCGTTTATATTTTTTTCTGAGATTATTTGTAACATTTTTGTGAAAATTTTGCCCATATTTTTGAAAATATGATGTCTGCTGAACTAGGGTACTTTTTAAGAAACAAAATTATGTACATAATAGCAGAAAAATGATCCCGAACTAAGCCTCATATCGTCAATTTTGTGTGAAGAGGTAACGGAAAATCGTTTTTACGATATCAAATACCAAAATTTCAAACCAAAAAACGGTCATTATTTGGAGACAAAGAAGTAATCTATTTGTTGCCATTGTTAGTTTTTTATTTTGTTTCATTTCATTGCTAACTACCGAAAAATAGCTTATTTTCGTCGGATTTGGAAACGAGTCCTTAAAGCTTGCAACACCACTAATACACACATGCAGTGCTAACCCTTCCCTGCTGGAAGAATTGTATAGCCGCTTACCTGCTCGTTTGAATGCTAACTTGATAAGAGAACACTGGTGTACAAATAAGATAATAATATATTATACCTACTTGTCTGTTGCCTTTTAGTTTAGCCTCGTCCTTACTTTGTCTTATGGGTCGCCGGTCGGCCTAAAACAAAGATTCAAGAGAAAACCAAAGGAGGTACTCATAATGCGCTAACAGTAATAGGCCGGGGTTCAAAAGGCCGACTTTCAAACAACACGTAAAAAAATCGTTAAAACAAGGTCTGAACTCCCAAACCTTTCAGTCAGTCATGCATTTCACGTTTACTGCTACCTACCTCTTTACTTAAAGAAGTTATTCGTGTCGGAACAACTTACCCCCGGCACTTTGAACCCCGGCCTCCCCTACCTACAACATTCTCTGAGAATATTTCAACAACTTTCACAGCGGCCGATTTATATGAGACTAAACTATCGATGATTTATTAGATTACATTTAGTTAGTAGAACTATATTTTCATATCAATAAGGACTGATTAACGCCAGTCTTAACTATATAATAGGTTGGGGAAAAAGTTTCTTCGCATTTTTTAAGAAAATTCAAAACATTTTTTACTATAGTTTATTTACATTTAACTAAAGTATGTAGGTACCATTTTGTTCGATAACTTTTTGCCATCTTGTAGGTAGGGACATGATCCCATTGCTATAGAAATTTTGGGGCTTCTGGTCAAAATACCGCGACAAGTGTTTTTGGCAGTCCTCTCGTGATGTTAACCTGACACTGCCTAAAGAATTCTGAAGAGACCGAAACAGGTGGAAATCTGAAGGTGCAAGGTCAGGACTATACGGCGGATTCATTAACACCTCCCAGCCAAACTCTCTTAATTTTTGCTGAGTGGCTAAAGATGTGTAAGGTCTAGCGTTATCATGATGAAAAACCACACCCCTTCTGTTGATCAATTCCGGCCGCTTTCTCTCAACTTCTTGCTTTAGTCTCATCAGTTGTTCGCAGTAGACTTCAGAATCGATGGTCCTGCCTGGTGGTAACAGCTCATAATGAATAATGCCCTTCCAATCCCACCACACACACAGCAACACCTTGTTGCGAGTTAACCCGGGTTTCGCCACAGTCTGTGAAGCCTGACCGGCCTTTGACCACGACCTTTTTCGCACGTTCTTGTCATACGTGATCCACTTTTCATCACCAGTTATCAGCTTCTTCAAAAATGGTTCCGTTTCATTACGTCGTAATAAAGAATCACAAATGAGAACACGGTTCATTAGGTTTCTTTCAGTGAGCTCGTGAGGTACCCAAATGTCGAGCTTTTTTGTGTACCCAGTTTTTTTCAAATGCGCCAAAACTGTTTTGTGGTCAATTTCCAGTTCTTCAGCTACGTCGTAACTACTGATATGCCGATCTTGCTCCACTTTTTCAAAAATGGCATCCATTTTATCAGTAATAGGGCGACCAGAGCGACGTGCATCTTTGACATCAAAATTTCCGGATTGAAAACGCTTAAACCAAATTTGTGCTACTCTCACAGACACTACACTAGGTCCATAAACATCGCAATTTTTTTTCGCGGCTTGCGTTGCATTTTTACCTTTTTTGTAGTAAAATTTTAAAATGTATCGAATTTCTTCATTAGATTCACTCATCTTGACGGTACGAAAAACAAATGAAAATCACACATTTTCCTAATTTGAATTTGGAATTATGTTCTTTAAAATTTATACTCAATGATACCAAAACCAGCCAGATACAAATAGTATAGCCAAAGAGATTTTATTATAAGTTCATACATACTATAATGCGAAAAGACTTTTTCCCCAACCTAATATAAAATTATAAAATACGAGAGTGAGTTTATTTGTTTGTTACGCTTTTACGCTAAAACAGTTGAACGGATTTGAATGTTTGGCACATGGGTAGACCATGACCTGGACTAGGACATAGGATTCTTTTTATCCCGGTAGTACGTTCCCGTAGGATAGTTTCCAACCTCCACGCGGGCGAAGCCGCGGGCAAAACCTAGTATTCAATAAACCTGACTCAGAAAATGCGAGTGGGCATCTATTTGTTTGCTTTACATATCAAAGCCTTGGTGTTTAATAATAAGCAAATACTGAACTTAACACAACCTTTTTCAAATGACCGCCAAAAGATGACTCATGTTTACCTACATGTTCCATTCCATTTACTTTTTCTATAGGATATAAAAAGAACGGAACAGAATGTTTATACAGAGTGTTAAACGAGGGATTTACTTTAAGGGGTCATTGTACTCATCATTATGAACAACTTTTACTATGGGACCAAACCTGAAATCGCGAAAAAAATCAGCTGTTCAGTACATTTATGTTCGCATAAATCGTCAAAATGTAGGGAACAGCTGATATTTTTTCGCAATTTCAGGTTTGGTCCCACAGTAAAAGTTGTTCATAATGATGATTACAATGATCCCTTAAAGTAAATCCCTCGTTTAACCTAACACTCTGTACAAACGTTTTCCTCTCATTGCAGACTGTGTTGTAAATGTAAAATTGTAAATGTTTGAAGCTGAACTTTGCCCTCTCAACGATTATGACTTCGGTAATCCTGAAAGGATATTGTCAGAAATATTTCCTTCTGTGTTGTATTATGTGACAGTGGCGCAACTTGTTTATGAGGCAGTTTATCTAGAGTTCCCGACCTTTAATCTCTTTTGCAGCTTCTTTATGGCCCTCAAAAAGCAATACAAGACTTTATCAGCATCAGGTAGATTTAGTTAGAGGAAAAAAAATAATTGAGCATGAATAAAGCAGGCAGATCTAACAAAAGAGATGACTGCATACCCTTTCGAACAAAAAAATTATTTTGCAAATCCAAAACACACACATACTTATACACATACATGTACGGGCGGAATTATGCCCGACCATACATAAAAAAAATATACAGGGTTATTTGTAAAACACCAGCAACCTCTTAAGGGGTTATTGTACTCATCATTATGAACAACTCTTACTATGGGATCAAACCTGAAATCACGAAAAAACAATCAGCTGTTCAGTACATTTTGACGATTTCATAATGATGAGTACAATGACCCCTTAAGAGGTTGCTGGTTTTTTACAAATAACCCTGTATAAACATCCGAATCGAGAACCTCCTCCTTTTTGGAAGTCGGTTAAAAAATGTGTTCGTGTTGATTCTTCCCAAGAGATTTGTCATATCGAATTGGTATGTGCTGCTGCGCCAAAACTGGAACTACCTAGAGTACCGTAGAGAGTGGATAAAGAAGTAACTGATGAAATGCCCACGTCAAATATAACAATGTAACCCAAACTATAAGCGTAAGGTCCTTGACGAGCCACGTGATGCAGTTTCGTGACCATTCTTGAGCCGACAACGGTTATAGAGCTCGTGACAAATTCTTGATGCTTGCTCCACTTCGACACTTCGTACAACTTAGCAATGTAATACAGGGATGATACTTTATTAGCTCCACTACGAAATTTTGTAATCTTTAACGATTCTAAATAGACCGAACCGAACTGAATCGATAATTAGAAGTTTAGAACTTGCTTTGTTTGGAGTCACGTTTTAAAATGTATCTTCAAAAGCTACCTTTGACAACTGATCGATTGATGGTTCGTTCGAGCGGAGCGAATGCTTGAATTCACCATAGTACACACTACTGATTAGTTACACAGTTTTATTTTTAAAACAACAGCCTATCTAATGCCGAATAGATGCTATGGCTTTATGATGAATCAATACCGACTAAACTATTCAACATATTTTAGCTAGATTCAAACTTGGAGTAAAATATTACCAAAATCGTGATAGGCACATAACATGTTTTGTATGTGTAATGAGTTAATGACAACCAAGGTTTTAGGTCCTACTGATCAGTGACATATTGTTAATATAGGTAATATTCCTACTTCTTGATAGAGTAATATAGCACATAAATGTCAATTCTGCTACTATCAGCATCAGGGTCTGCTCTCTCACCTATGTCCACTATCTACAAGGTGTAACTTAAATAACGCACAACTCTTAAGGGGTTATTGTACTCATCATTATGAACAACTTTTACTTTGGGACCGAACCTGAAATCGCCAAAAAAAATCAGCTGTTTAGTAACTCTATGACGAATTAATGCGAACATAAATGTACTTACTGAACAGCTGATTTTTTTTCACGATTTCAGGTTTGGTCGCATAGTAAAAGTTGTTCATAATTATGAGTACCATGACCCCTTAAGAGGTTGTGCGTTATTTAAGTTACACCTTGTATACATATTAGGGCTTTCCTGTAAAATTTGCTTATTTTTTGTTACAACACTATTCTGGAGAAGCGACGATATGTCTTTTCTGCTACTATCAGCATCAGGGTCTGCTCTCTCACCTATGTCTACTATCTATATTGACTTCATCTCTCATGAGTCATGATCTAGGTAGTTAGGTACCTCAAGTCAAAATTTAAATGATGTAATCGTAATATTATATGGCTGCCATTTCCAGGCCTAAGTCAATTAAATAGTAGTGTACAACCAAACACTAGGACAGTTTGTTTGTTCGACAGAGCCTTTTGTGTGAACTTTTTGTGGCGAATTTTTTGTGGTGAATCAAGTTGTACTTGCCACTCATCATCAAATCATTACCTATTAAAGATTTTTTTAAATCTTCTTAATCTTATCCCTAATTTGTAATCAAGTCTTCTATTGAAACTGAAGAGATTATTTCCTTAATCGTGCGTCATCAGATCAAGTACCCAAAATAAATTCAATCACTTATTCGTTACATCAAAATTGCCCGTGTAAGTACGCATACGGATATATATGCTTTGTCTTCTATACCTAATGATGATGTCTTACCTTGGTGTAATGTTCGGAGTGTAATCGAATCATATGACTCCATTAGAGGAGCTTCGTGTCGATCCGCGACAGACCTATTTGTTATCACGTAAGGTCATGGTCGATAATAAGCAGTTTCAACATTGCAGACGCCATTGAAAACTATTGTACTGTTAAAATTAGAACATTGTCTGCAAAAACTGTGTTAGTGTCGGATGTACAATACTCGTCACGACTTTGACGAGACGGGGCATTGCACTTTGTAATTTATGTTTAGCTTACTTTAATCTAGATCCAGATTAAATACCACAGTATGGAACGTTCAGATGTCACGTAAATTCCATTAAGTTTTTCGTTAAGTAGTTCGTGCAAAACAGTGGGCGTAAGTATTGAGGAGCCATATCCCATATTTAAACGCGGGTACTACCAATATTTAGTAGTAAATTAGCCGATTTAGTACGCCCCATCCTGGAATTTGGACTAAAACCCTTAAAAAGTACAGGACGTTTAAGGTTGTACACCAACTTAGAACTCGAAAACTAGCCCATGGATATTTTTGAAAATTTGGTATGATTTACTGTCGTTCGGGGTGACTATGTGCCTGGCGGGTGAAAATGTGAAACATAGGAACGATCTCTTAAACGTATCCTTTATTTTACAAAAATGTAATCAAAGCAGAAATTCAGATAAGTAATTGTTATATGGCTAACGCGTACTGAACAGTTGGAAGTTAACAAGGAACTTAAAACCGGAACCTCATTGCACGTTCTCATCCGCCAGGCACATTTACAGGAGGCCTATAAAATCGTCTAATTTACTACCTACTAATTGATAGTACCCGCACGTGGACACGAAAACAACGTAGAGTGTGTTTAATGAGTTTTTCCCAGAGTGCTTAGGATTTAAGTTTTTCGTGGACTATGCGGCCGATGTTTCTTTTCGTTTTTGTCACCCTTTTCAGGTATTTCAGCGAGTGAAAAAACCATCAGAAAAAGTGTAATTTGTATAGGAAATTAGCCGCCCGTTTTAAGAGTATCTTGAGACAGCACTGGCAAACGAACGATAGAGAAAAACATCGCACCGCAGTTGCACTTAGGTCTATTTCTTCAAAATAGACCTAAGTGCAACTGCGGTGACCAGTGGTAACCAATGCCCTATTATTGGGTGCCGTTCTTATAATCATTTCTTCAGCTAACCGCAATAATCCGCAATGCTTGTTGTTGAGAGACCATTTTAGATTTTAGTTGATCATCAAATAATAATTAGTTGAATGAGTAAATACAACGAAGTTTTAGTTAGCTCTTGTGCAAGATGACAAATAGAAAGAGAGGAGGAACTTAAATATTAATTGTCATCTAGAATCGGGAAGTTATTCAAGTACATTCCAAGAAATGCTCAGATGCACATTACACATGTAAGACAGAACAAAGATTAATTTGTGTAAGAATTGATGTTTTAAGCCATTTATTACCTACATCCAAATCGCAATTCAATTTTGAAATAAGCATTGGAACTGCAAATCAATGGGTCCTAACTTACCTACACTCAATCAATCTGGCTAGCCTTTTCCCAACTATATTGGGGTCGGCTTCCAGTCTAACCGGATGCAGCTGAATACCAGTATTATACATGGAGCGACTGGCTATCTGAACTCTACAACCCAGTTACTGGGTAATACGATACCCCTCGGTAAGACTAACCAGTGTTACCAAGGGGTATCGTATTCGTAGTAGTCTAACCAGACTATCGGGCTTCTGACGACCCGTAACGACTGTCAAAGATCCATGAGTGACAGCCGGGACCAACGGCTTAACGTGCTTTCTGAGGCACAGAGGAGTCTCGGTATTTAAAGATGGTCACCCATCTACGGACCAACCCCGGCAAGCTTAGTTTAACCTGATGGATCGACTCGTGTTGCTGTTATTACTTAGCCACGAGCTCCTTCCTCCTTCTAATCAATTTATTAGCTAGGCTCTAATGTTTAAATAGCTGTTCATTACACATACAGAACCATACCTTTATCTGTTCTGTGGAACTGACGCCAGCAGGTCAAGCTACCCGAAGGTGTAGCGGTGGTGCTGTCGGTAAGTTTAGATATCGTCAACGCCTTTAACTCTCTGCCTTGGGATGCGATTAGGGCGGCACTAGTACGTCACACAGTGCCTCCTTAACTACAATGCATAGTCGGGGTTTACCTTTGCGACCGGCACATTCGCTATGTGGGTCGGGACGGTAGCCTTCATCGCAGGGAGATTACGTGTGGGGTACCATAGGGGTCAGTTTTAGGTCCTTTTTTATGGAATCTCGCTTACGATGTGGTCCTGCGTGTTGACCTCCCCGTTGGCGTTAATGTCGTTTGTTACGCGAATGACACGCTGGTGTTGGCCGGCGGAAACACCTTCGAAGAGACCATCCAGCTTGCCGAGCTTGGAGTGGCAAAAGTCGTGGCGTCGATCCACGAGCTGGGTTTAGAGATAGCGCCTCATAAAACTGAGGCACTTTGGTTCCACAAACTGCCAGAGGAGCAGAGAGCCACCCAGCTCGTTGGTCAGAGTTGGAGATGCGCAAGTCCAGGTGGGTCGATACATTAAGTACCTCGGCCTAACCTTGGACGGTCGATGGGCCTTCGAAGAGCACTTCGAGCGTCTGGTTCCCCGCGTTGGGAAGGCAGTGGGTGCTTTGCACAGACTGTTGCCCAATCTCGGAGGACCTCGAGAAGAAGTTCGCCGCCTCTACGCGGGTGTTGTGCGATCGATGGTCCTATATGGGGCTCCTGTTTGGTCAAATAGGCTGTCAGGCGTCCGTCGCTGCAGTACTAAGATCAACAGCCTGCAACGGAAAATGGCTATTTGTATCGCACGAGGATACAGAACTATATCGTTTGAGGCGGCTACTCTCCTGGCACGCTTTCCGCCGCTGGACATCTTGGCGGATATGGCCGCAAGGATTTATAATCTCCTCCGTATCATCCGTCAAACTGAAAATGTCATGCCAAGAATCGCTATTGTATGGCTGAGGCGGCAGGAACGGCGACACGCGCTCGAGCGGTGGTAAGCGCGTTGTCGAAGCCATCCTGCCGCACTTCTTAAAAAAAAGAAAGTTAAATTGCTTCTTATTATTTTGTCGCAGCATATCATGCCGTGTGGTATATGAATGACTGAAAAGCCAAGTCAGCGTAGACCAGTTTTTTAAGTTCCAATGCCAACATGGGCCAATCACCCGAATTCCCATAGACTTAAACCCGCAAATAGATTGTACGTACAGCAATATTCCCTTTCAAATCATTCCTGTTCATTATAAAACTCATGTTTAACGACAGCGACGCGTGATGCTGACAGCTTAAGCATCTATCAGAAAACTATACAGATATATACAGAAAATTACATAGATACTTAGTGCACATATCTTCATAAATAGGTATCTACGTACTTACGCAACGCCTGAAATATAACCAATCAATAGCTACAAAAACTTATGCAGCAGGTCCCAAAACCAGATGAAATGTACGCTCGTCTCCGTTTCGCCACCGCTCGGTACTCCGGCGCACAGGTCCAATTCAAACGACAGTCATTGTGATGCAACCCCGCCAGCAGCGTGAGAGCACGCCGCTGCACGTCTAAATGGACCGACGGTAATCTAAATATTAGGATAAGTATACCATTGTTGGCATGTTGTTCATCAGGGTTTGAACCATATATTAAGAGCGTTTATCCCGCGCGGACCGGCAACGTCGCATTTCTACACTGCCGCCGTAAGGAAAAAGGACGTATCTACACAAATATTGAAATGGAGAAAAAACATATTTTGTCCTGTGTAAAATACAAGATAATACAAAGGCAGATGCGTCTTTATTAGGTTTTCGTTAAGTTTACGCCAACATAAAAAAAAACCGGCCAAGTGCGAGTCAGACTGGCGCACGAAGGGTTCCGTACTATCCTAATTAATATCCTAATTTTATTATATTATTAATATTATAAATGCGAAAGTAAGTTTGTTTGTTACCTTTTCACGCCTAAACCACTGAACCGATCATCCTGAAATTTTGCATATTCGTTGTCAGGTGTACAGACACGGACATAGGGTACCATTCATCCCGATAAAGTACAGTTTCCGAGGAAAACAACAATAACGTTCTTATGATAGTAGACGGCGCGCAAGCGAGCAGGCAACATGCAGCATGCATGCAACAAACATGCAGCAAGCATGCAGCATGCGAGCGAGCATGCAACATGCAAGCAAGCATGCAACATGCAGCAGGCATGGTTTATGTCGGCTAGGGGTAGGGCAGATAAGACTACGTGTAGTCGGTTTTGCAGCGATTCGTTTCTGTCACTAATATCCCATATTATACTAATTGAATCAAAATCAAAATCCTAATCCTAATAAATTAAACTATTATTATTTTTTATTTTTCTTACATTTCTCGGGACCCTGGGGACCTTTGGAAGGCGTACGAGGAGCCGAAGCCAACTCGCAGAGGCCTCTTAATAATTTTAAATGATAAGGGATGCATACAGGGATAGTCGGTTGGTCGATTATCCCTGTATGCAATATGCAAGTGCACCCAAGGACAACCCCGGTTGGTGCAGGACTATTGTTGTACGTGGAAACAAAACAAATTAGGCTATGGGTCTGGGTGGCTAAAGTGGATTGGGTAACTTGAACTATTGAAGAACTATGTTCCCTGCCTGACCAATGTTATATATTATACACGGATAAAATGGTAGGGGGTGACTTGCACACTCAATAATGGCTCCCGGAAATGGCCCGACAAGGAGGCAACACTTCCTGGGGTGCTTGAGGAGTGGAGAGGTATCCCACGACGATCAGGACTATCCCGGAAGTACGGTCAAGATCCCTACCAGCACCTTACTGGAATACTTCCTTCCTCCGAGCACGTTTGCTCTTGCGAATCTCCACTCAAGCCGGCCAATAAAGGCAAGAAAGAGGTGGGAGCTCTGTTCCTCGTCAGTGTTCACTCCAGCCGGCCAATAAAGGCAAGCCAGGGGTAAAGAACAAGACTTCTCCCGGGAGATAGGGTCCGTGGGGTCGCTTATTATTATTATCATTATTTTAAGAGTGTATTCGAAAAATAAATTTCGTGATTTTTAATAATAGACATTATTCTTAGGCACTATGAAATTCGGACTTTTGCAAATCGGAACATCGAAATTCGCAATAAAATATTTCGGAGTATTTGGGTGTTCCCCTGTAAAATATTGGTAGGTAGATGCGTCTTTTTTTTGCTGATTTCGAATATGTAGGTAAATAACTCTATTTCGAAAAAAATGTCAGATACTTTTCCTTACGACGACGACGGCAGTATAGGTTTTTCGTAATTATTTTAGTAAAAAGTCAAATTACTATTTTGTCAGCCAATCACTCTAGATCGTTGGTATTTATAAGTATGTATGCTATTTTTTACAGTTATTTTGGTATTTACACACAAAATTTGAAATACATACAATAATGTCAATTTTTATGAGTGAGAGAATGACTAATATAAGTATAAACGCTCATAGAGCCTACTAGGAATTTTCTTAACCCCTCGCGTGTTCGGCGTACATACGCTGTACGTAAAAAAAACTTTTATCATATATATAAACGTATAAAAACATCATTCTATGGTGACCGCGGGCTTACAGTAGTTGTGAACCTATGTGGTTCGGTTAACATTCGAGCATACATTGACATGACATATGCGGTTTTTTTTATATATATAAAACAACACTCGAGGGGTAGTGATTGGATCAGTAGGCCTAGCCAAATGGCATTCGCTTCGGAGCGATTCTATTTCTACAATCGCTATCGACGCGCATCTCTATGGAAATGCTGATCTATGATCACGTAACATTTCGATAGCTTATGTGAACCCCGTACATTTTTGCCTTTTCTACTAGCGTCATCGCTAATCGAATGTTACTTTGGTTGCTTTGGCTACAGGTGCAGTACCTTAATTGCGTAACACAATATCAATCGGACTCTGTTTCATTTTGACAGTTCAACAACATTCATTACGTTATTTACGGTGTTGAGCAGACAAAATTTTCGAACATATGAAGTAATAGATTAGTAATTGGCTTCAAAATTATTCAGATTCCGATCGATAATGTGTTACGCAATTAGTCTGCTGGTGACTGCGTCGTCGTCAAGCCTACTGGTGTCATTATATGATATTTAAGTAGGTATATTTATTTATTTATTTTATATATACAATAATTAATAGATGCTAGAATAGGTAGAGGAGTTGGTAAATCCGTTATAAAACAAACCGCTTTCAATCAATGAATCTGTTTTGAAATCACCGTAAGATAACCTAACTGGCCAACAAAAGTGGCAGCTTTTTTAATTTGTCCACAATCTAGGACTGCCAGAACCCAGTTGCTTCGGTGATGTGCAGGCTGACCAATGACCATTATTCACGTGAGCACTACAAATCATTATGTAAAAAACACATTGTAACACAAAAACCATCGCTCACAGGTAGGTGCAGTAAGCGATCGTCCTATACCTAGGTACCCACATACAAGTTATAAATAACTTTATTATGTCATCCCATAACACTTGTGATGTGTGTAGTAATCATCATGACGTTTCTATCGAATGACTGCCATGAACAAGTAATCCTCTTAAAATATTTGATCGATTTAATAATTTCCCAAAATAAAGCACTTGAAATCTCTTGATCATCTTGATCTTGACTTTCATGACTTCATGACTCAACTGGTTTTTTTTTGGGATCTTAGTTATTATATTATAAGTACTTAAGTAGGTAGTCAACTATTTGCCTATGTGATATGATTTGGTCGTGCCTTCTCTGTGTCTCTTTGAGAAGAGGTATTTGGCCTGCAGAGAGACAATAATAGAATATTATTTATTATTTGATATGATTATTAAAATGGAAGAGCCTACCAAAACCAAGACCAGATTTCAGGGTTTGGTAAAACTGCCAAATACGTTTATTTGACAGATAATTTCATACTTTTCATAATTCTGTTTATATTTTATAAGACAATTTGTATAAAACTATTCAATTGGCGTTATTATTTTTTTATTGCTACAGTTACTAATTAAGTTACAAAAATAAAATCCTTACCTAACTAAAACTATTAAAAAAGTAAAATATGGCGTCGAAAAATTCATCTGCATGGCTGTCGACTGGTACCTATTCAAGAGACTGGCGGCATTGCCACGTTCGTTGTAAGGCAATGCTTAGCCACTGGCCAAGGTAAAAGCCTGCCCTTGGCCCACGGGAAGTGTCAACCAGCCGTTTGGAGATTTCGTTGAACAAACCATGAGTACTCGGACCCCACGGCCCGAGGGTTTAAACCCCAAACAGCTCGAAAATATAAGTAATTACCGATAAGGTTATTATGGGTGAATATTTGAAGATAGACATATTCAGGATGCGTAAATTAAGTTCAAATAATGGAAGTATTATTTGAACTTAATTTACGAATCCTGAATATGTGGCAACCGATTGGTTGACTCTACACGTGACCAGACGGCTGGCCTATTTTTTGGCCAAAGAATAAGCATTGCAATACAACGGGGCATTGCTGCCAGCCTTTTGGGCACTTTTACTGTTGGCAGCGATGCGAACTTTTTAGGACCACTCATGTGTTTGTCGGTCTGTCTGTCTGTCATAGCCAATTTGTTCCGAATCTAATGGTCGGTCCATTAAATTCGGAGCAAATTGGCTGTGACAGACGGTTGAAATTTGGTAAACATAATGTATTTCAGTGACCTCAACACGGACGTGTAACGTAAATATATGAATTTTGAATATGGGGGTCAATTTTAGGGGGCAAATAAGAAAATTAAAAAAAAGTTTTGCAAACTGTACCGTGTTTTGCAAATAAAAGGGCTCACTGTGAGGGTCTCAATTATATTTTTATATAATTTTAAAATAAATCATTTTAAAGTTATTTAAGAAAGTAGACGAACATTCCCCCCATATCTCCGAAAGTACTGAGCCTAAAATTTTGAAAAAAAATACAGAAAATAGTTCCCTATAATCCCTATAGATTACAGGAAAACTTTTAAGAAGTCTATGGTCTTAAAACAACATGGTACTCGTAAATCTCTCAATATTGTGCGTACAAACTTACATTTGGAGTTGGAATGTATGGGAGAACATGTTTTTCAAATACAGTGGATGGAACCACACCAAAGGCCTACCTACCTTTCAAGGCTTTATGGTCATTCCGTCTGGTCTCTTCCCATCGTCGAGTGCCAAGCCATTAGGTTCTAATACAGCTGGCACTAGGCCCCGACGCACCGCGGCGGTGACAAGAGCGCGATGGATGATGTCATTGATGCAGGCGTGCCGTGCTATCTGGCCTGCGCTTTTACTGCAGGATAGGCCATGGTGTCCGAGGCAGTCGACAGCTTCACCGCATTGACAGCGATGCGGAGCCACCCAAGGAGCTCCCAGACGCAGACAGATAGCGAGCCGGAAGGTGGTGTCACCCAGCATCTAATTCTGTTCTTTTTAACCGACTTCAAAAAGGAGGAGGTTCTCAATTCGTCTGTATGTTTTTTTTTTTGAATGTTTGTTACGCGATTACTCAAAGACGGATGGACCATATAAATTTTATTAACTTTGCTTGGGTAGTTTTTGAGTTAGCTTCAATAATACGTATTTTTCCCACTTAGTTTATCTGGATGATGTTTTAATAACTTCCTATCACTGTTATTTACGTAGCAGGTGTTCGAATTTGTGTGGGGTAGATACCACAACTAAAAAGTGAAAAATAAAAACTTTTTAGCAAACAATAAAACCGACTTCCAAAACAAAACACTACAAAGTGAAAAATAACTTTAAGTACGGAAGTCGGTGGCATAACACGAAAATACAAAACCAAAGACACCGACTACCGAAATTAAAGTTATCTTTCACTTTGTAGTGTGTTGTTTTGGAAGTCGGTTTAATGTTTTGCTAAAAAGTTTTTTATTCTATGCAATTACAACGCGGGATGTACAGGTACAGAACCGGTCGAGGTGCCGGCGCTTCGGGGAGCCCTATGTCCACCAGTGGACGGCTTTCGGCTGAAACGATGCTCATGGTCATCAATTATTATCATCATTATCATCATCAACAATCATGCAATTACTTAGTAACTTTCCCTATGACTCTCTATGACCTTAGCGACCCATTCCTTAAGGTCACAAAGGATCACAAGATAGGTAAAAAAACTCTTAAGGGCGCGTTCCCACTATGTCGTGACGACAGATTATCGTGTCGTCTTATATGTGAACACCTCCATTTGCACACAAGCCACAACTTTACAACAGTCGTGGACGACAGTTAATCGTGTCGTCCTATATGTGAATACCTTTAAATACACAACCCACGACGCTTTAAATGACACGATAATCTGTCGTCACGACTTAATGGGAACGCGCCCTAAGAGGATTGTAAAGTGCCGATTCGTCGCGCGAGCCTTGGAGGCAATTACCTACTTCAGTACAATTATTTACATAAATATTGTTTCGGGCGATAACGTTTTCAGCCCCCTAAACCTTTACATTCAATACACCTTAATCTAAGTCTGTACGTTTTTCATTTTTAGTAGTTTAATTTAATTTACCGAAAAGAAAAAACGCTCGAGGAAGTTTTTATGTCAAAAATATAGATATTTAGATGCTAATAACTTATATCGTTTGCAATATTTCTTTATAATCAAAACGCACGGTCCTACTAGGTCCGTACCGAGCTAGTTTTTCATTATACCTACAACATTTCCAATAATTATGAAAATTAGAGACCATGTTTACGGGGAGAAAAAAGTTATCGCTTTTTGTATGAAAATTTACAGCTTCACAATCCTCTTAATACAATTTTGCTTCTAAAAAAATTTGGTGTCAAGAATCGATAGTAGGTATACAAAATCTTGATAAACACCGGTTTAAGGGCTCCAAATTACCAGAAATTAGAATTAAAACGGTGTCACTTTAATCAACCTTGAAACCACACTATCAAAGGCATTATTCATGAATGAAATATGCGTGACCACACGCGAATACAACATTAGCCAGGTAAGGAACATAGTAGATGCAAGTAACAAGTAAGTAGTAAGTATAATTGTGTACCTACACATGACTAGTGACATAATGATGTCCTACGATGAGGATGTCTTCTAGTAGAGCATCATTATAAGTTATTATTATCTTGGATATAAAATCTTTCCTCCTGAACCAACACATTTAATAATGTAAAATTACTATCCTTATAAGTTTATACGTAATATTAACCATAATTGTTCAGTAACATTATTAAGTATGTAGAATACCTAATATAGGTAGGTATATAGAATAACGTAGGTAGTTTTGTATTTTGTTTCTGCTTGAGTATAGTTTTCAATGTTTTTTTTTTTTTTGGTATATTGGTGTGTGCTAGCTTACAAATAATATATATAACAAATAATTTAATTTAATGTTTTGTGTTGCATAATGTACCTGAATTATTATGCGCAGTGTTATATAGAATTATTTTTTTTAACTGAACAGACAGCTGTGCTGCTGGGGAGTTTGTTGCGCCACTTCTTCTCCCCAGCTAAAGCACTAGGAAGTGGTGAAGGGCGGGCGTTTTGGGGGGCTGTGTTATGTAATTTTGACGTTCAAAAAGTGCTGATTCTCAGCCTAGTTTGAATAAATGACTTTTGATTTTGATTTTGCCTAATTAAGCTGGGACATTTGGCTATTTACTGAACATGATTTTCTGGCAAAATGGCATGTTTAAAAAACCTGCCAAGTGCATGTCGGACCACGCATAATGAAGGGTTCCGTGGTTGTGATGCCTGTTGAAGTGTTAAACGGAAGATTTAAGCACGTTTTTAGAATTTTCCGTCACAATTACTTCATATGTTTGAAATCAATGCTTCATATGTTTGAAGACTAGGATCGCTGCAGCATTATCTAATGCGTTTCATATTCCGCTAGAAGACAACCGACATGCTGCGGAATTTCTTAATATAATTGAAAATAGGCTGAACTTGCCTAACCAGTTGGCTAACTATGTGGATGAAAATAACTTGAACCGACAAAGAGTGACATTCCGATACATTGTAGACGATATACCTAATCTCCCACAATTTCCACAATTGACAAAAGATGAATTAATGTTGTACGCAGTGGTACAGCGAACACGTCCGTGGTCGTGAATAGAAATGAGCGCGGAACAACAAATGTCGAATTTAGAAAATTATAATTTTGCATTTTCAAATGTTTCTTTACCAAGAGTGCGAATTAAAAGTCGGCAAAGCAGCAGCAAAATATATTTTTGCTACATTCTGGTTGATGAGAGCTCCGAAAGTACCTATTCAGAGCATAATTACTGCTGCAATTGCTTGACGGGAAGGCGAACCATTGATGTCTGCGCTCATGTAATGTCTGTAGTCTGGTATCTTGCTTATGCCAGGCATCAAGACTCAATTCACCGTCCCGCAATTTTTTTAGACAGTGTCATAGTAAATGATGATGATTATTACATATCATTAATTGATATTTTCACTGCAATTCTATTTTAGATAAATAAATGTGTACTAAATACAAACACCGAGTTTTTTCATGGTGCTAAATACCTACTTTACATTTTACCCTTGGTAAACGGATTACGAAGTCCATTTTTAAATTTTAAATATAAGGTATACCTTCCTACAATCCTTTACGATAGTGGTGTATATAATACGAGTCAATCAATCTGCCTACCCTTTTCCCAACTATGTTGGGGTCGGCTTCCAGGCTAACCGGATGCAGCTATGAACCAATATTTTACATGAATCACACAACCCAATTTCTAGATAATACGATACCCGATGGTAAGACTGGTTGTCAGAATTAAGAGCTTCTGACGACCAGTAACGACGTATACCTAATACGAGTATGCAGCCATAAATAGTAACTAGCTTATAAGAAGATATCTATCATGTTTATAGAAAAAAATATGTAGGTACATATAATGAATATAATATATATAGGGACGAGTATGTATGTACATTACATCCTTGATATTTAGTAACCTACACAAGTATAATACCTCAAAATAAAATAAAAATAATCTGAGGTTAGAGACTTAAAAGTCAGAGTCAGTTCTAGCAGTATGTATCTCTTCCTCTGCGTTAGATTTTTATGACGCCTTAGTAAAAAGTGATCGTATGAATGAGATCTATAATTTGGTGTATGTTTCATGTTTGGGCAAATAGCTTTTCATTATTGAGCCCAGTAAGTTGCATTATCCTTTCAACTTAATCGGTCCATTAGATTCGGAGCGAATTGGCTGTGACAGACGAACAGACAGACAGACACACGAGTGATCCTATAAGTTTTCCTTTTTTCCTTTTGAGGTACGGAACCCTAAAAATATTACCTACTTTAGTCACATTGATTTGATAACGGAATACCAGGGGTAGTACCTAGCTAAGTAGCTACCTACAAGACTTGCGACAATGCCAACACCTTAACTTTGCATCTAATCCTCTTGAAGCTGCAATATAGTTTTTACATCTCTCAGCTCTGGGCATCCTCGCCTAGTGCTATCCACTGTAGTTTTCCAAGACAAGGACAAGTTCTTCCACATACTCGTACACCTACTGATAAAACTGTTTTCTGTTTTCAGATGGCATTACACAAAGTTTTCAAGAACACAATCAGCGTACTGCTGTTCTTACAAATGGCAGCGCAAGTTTCGGCGGGAACGCAGTTCGCTTCTCACGTCAGCGTAAACACACCTGCGCGGAGCTTCACGCACGGTGTCGGTGACCCTTTGCCATTGCTCGCTGGGCGAAATTACAACCGCCAATCTGCCTTCCGAAGCTTACCGCGTAAGTAGATATTTATTTACGAGTGGACCGGAGCCAAGAGTTTTGCATAGGTGCTTCACCTCGCAAGTCGTAAAGGACAAGAATTTCGGAGTCGATGGTAAACCTTTAGTAGGTATTAGGTAGGTTAGGTAGGTACCTACTTAGAACAATATTTTTCTGGATTAAAAATTGTGCACGCAGCATAGAATTTCTATTTTTCTTTAGCCATTGTTATAATAATGCCTTAGATACACGTTACTGAGACTGCATGCCACTAATAATTAATTGCAGGTTTTAAGGGTAAATCCTCTGTAATGTGTGTAGTGATATCGTAATGAAACTATGAGGCCTGCACACGAAGGTCAAAACCAATTATTTAGAAGAAAGTCAAGACAATAGATGAATTGTTCTTATCGACGACCCACGCCACGTAATTCTCATCTAGACTACAATTCAATGCTTACTAACAGGTACCTACCTCAAAAGAAAATAAGAAACAACCATGATCATACATAACAAACAAAATACGAGTACGTACTTACCAGAAGATGACCATTTATTTTGACATTAATTTACACTGTTATGTGAGCACGGGCGATTATTACCTACTTTCTCGGAAACGGAAATGGCATGGGTATTAATGTATAAACAATGTACATACCTACAGCTAACTTTTACTCAAATTCCTTTTGGCGACTCAAACGCGACTGCGTGACACCCCGACAGGGAAACCACCATAAAGGTATAATAGGTTGACTGCCTCGTTGTTCTCTATTTAAAAGCCCGGAGTCTGGAGTTTTTTTTTTTTTTTTGTTTATAATAATAGGCTCGCCCCCATGTGATTTAAACAGAACTGGTGAAATATGGATCTTAGGTAATTTACACCTCCTGTCTAATCTAAGTATAAAGGTAACCAAACCTAAAGATAATTTAAAATTATTGTCTACATTTCAGTTCCTCCGCAAAATCGAGGAACAGCTGGCTACCCTCGAGTGACGCCGACGATACCCTTCAACAACGAAGACGCCTTCTATCGCGACAACTCACTGAACGGAGCACCCTGGCAGCACAACAATTACATGGGTACGAGTGTAATTTCCCCGTTTATAACACTTAAATTAGAAGAATCATTAATTACTTAATTAATGTTTTGATGTAGGTACACACGGCTACATATCAAGCTATACATTTCCAGTATAAGCTGATCTCGCATTGTATATGATTTCTCTACAATGAGAGGTTAGCTGGAAATGGAAATGTATAACTTGATATGTAGCCGTATTTTCAGACGCCAGCAGGTCAAGCTACCCGTAACTGTCAAATTTTTCCAATCAACCTTGAACCTAATACTTTAGCGATAAAGTTGAAAATCTATTAAAGAAATTTGACAGATTGCAGTAGCTTGATGTGCTGGCGTCTGTATGTACAAACCGAGAACGCTAGATGAAGATGAAACCACCAAAATTATAATACCCCCGATGAAGCCCTTTTGTTGATAGTAGAAAATTAGATAACAGATATAATTTTTCTTCTTTTTTATATTGACACCCTAATTTTATAATATATTCTTGTCATTGTGATATTCTAAGTGATAACAGCCACTCGGGTCGATCCATCAGGTTAACCTACGCTCATCTTTTTCATACTGAGACTCCTCCGTGCCTCGGAAAGCACGTTAAGCCGTTGGTCCCATCTGTCATTCGTGGATCTTTGACAGTCGTTACGGGTCGTAAGAAGCCCAAAAGTCTGACAACCAGTCTTACAAGGGGTATCGTATTACCCAGTAAATGGGTTGTGGAGGTCAGATAGGCAGTCGTTTCATGTAAAATACTGATATTTAGCTGCATCCGGTTAGACTGGAAGCCGACCCCAACGTAGTTGGGAAAAGGCTAGGCACATTGATTTTGTCATTGTGATATTCTAATTGTACTTTAGTGTGTTGTGTCATGTATTTTGTGTGCACCAAATAAATATTTTATCTATCTATCAGATATAGTGCAATTAGATATAGGCAGGCACTAGGCAGACTGCCTTCTCCCTACAGTGTGTAGTTTGTCGTGGGGAACTCTAAGGGCGGATAGGTACCCTAACCAGTGTGCAGTGGTGGGTATCCGCAAAGCGAAGGGTTAGGTACCAAAGTAGTCCACTAAGGTGAAGATGCCATGGCCGTCGCACTTGCGAAGGGGTTCCAGAACTCTAGAGCCGGTGCCCATCTGTGCTATGCTGAAACGGTTCGTCGTCTCGAGAAAAACAATTCTTCTACCTCCTACTCCTAGCAAATACGCTACGTCACAGGAGCTGTCAGAAGTTGCATTAACTCAATACGCTGATCACAGCATCCACTCGACCGTTTGGAATATACGTTAGTATCTCTATGTAGTCTGTGTTGGAATATAAGGGTTCCAACTAACATTTAAAATTCATGTGACCATAACTTCGTTCCCCAAACCTTTGAACGCCATCTACCGGCCCTTTTATGAATCAGCTGCATAAAAAAGTTTTATCTGTAAAATGAACTAGGTATTCAAAAAGAAAAAAAACTAGGTAATCAACAGGTTCTAAAAAAGTAGGTACTATTTGCCTCATGAAACCTCCTCTCCTGAAAGCCAGATGGAACCATCTTATTCCAAATGGTCGCACTGCCAGTTTTAGTAAATAGGTAGATAGGTACACTCGACTCGACGGTTTTATATAATAACACACAATGTTTTTTTTTTCAGATGTTGCGATTCCTCTGTTGCCGCCATCGCCATACAAGGTAGATTCTCCTGACCCGGAATCATTGTGGCCTGAAGGTCTGTTCATACCACCTTTTAACCCGCCACGGTTTGGGGCAGCTAGCAACCGCCGCAGTGAGGTATTGTCAGGTACATAAAACTTGTTGTAAATAGTAGGTACCTTCTCATAGTCGTTATCATCGTTTATTACCCGTGGCCTCTCTGAGAAATAGGTACCTAAAATGCGGGCAGCATTGTAGGTTAAAATTGTACCTAAAAGTCATCATAATTCAAAAATTCAAGGCATTACTTATTTAAAAAGATGCAAAACTTTTCATACGTGTTTATGGGCTAATAGTTTATTACTTAATGGATGTTTGCTGCCAATTCCCGTTAAGGTGGATCCGTAGTGGTAAATTAAAATTTTCTTGCCTTTTTACAATTTAGGTTGTAGGTATCATGATCAAAATATGAAGTTAAATTTGCCTTCTTTTATTCTGATTTCTGAAATCAGGCCAAACCACGGCAAATCTAAGTCAGAGAGATGTGATGACTATGATTCTTATGGTTTTATGCCTACTTAAATACATTTTTGTTATTGTCGCGAATCGTATTTTTGAGACTACCATTTTAATTCGGCAGCATTGTAACATTTCTCGGAGGGACTACAGGTAAAAATACAACCGTGATCTCTTCCGGGGACTATGGGAGGGACCACGGGTAATAAATAATACTAAAGCCTTCAGAAAGTAGATGCTGATTGTGCCTAAGTCAGAAAGTATGGATTTAATGCAATTCACGAGCGATTGCAGTAAGAAATACATATAAATGGTTTACGCGAGTTCGTGAAATGCAACATCTTTAGATGTTGATTTAGATTTCTATCGGTCGATACCAGGGCTTCCAGCCACTGCTACTTACCATCTAAGCTACTGCTGCTACCTACAATGTGCTACCAGCGGCAGCCTTCTGTTGGTTGTTGTCTTTAGGGTAGCAAGTGGCATCGAATTCTTGCGAAATGTGCTTCGATCCGCGCGAATAGAGCTTCAGTATCAAGCGAAGTTTCAGCAAAGCCAATAACTAGCCCTCGCGTCACAACTAGAATAGCTGGTCCATCCCAAACAACATCTATCACAGGACTTTTTTTTCAGAAGCCGAATCCCTAGACCCCTACCTACTGGAGGGTTCAGAAGCAATAGCAGCAGTCAAGAGGTCAACTCGCCATGGTCTTTACTACTTCCACGATATACCTCACATCGAGTCACTGCTCGCCAACCAGGAACTCAGGATCGAGAACAATTTGAAGCCTAATAGGATAGGTAGCATACGTCATACGTGGCCCTATAACCGACCTTAGCGTACCCCGAACCGACGTATTAAAACACCATAATTATAAAAAATTGCAATTATATATTTGTATACAACTGTAAAAATACTCAATAAAAGTCATTAATATTATACACAACAAAATATATCTAGTTTTATTTTTAATTTACAAAACATACAATTTATAGTTTAGACATGTCTACATTAGGAATGTATGTGTGAGCATTATGTATAACAGTTTTGTTCCATATTTTTGTTTACTGTATAACATTTCGGTTGAAGCTATCTAGATTAAATTAAAAGCTGCCAACTTAAAAAATATTTATTGTAAAAAAAAACAGGAAGTCAGCTTCAACAAATGTAGGTATTCCAGCTATTATAAGGACATTGACAAACATTTTAAAATATGATTGAGAACCATACGGAATTACAGACCCAGACACAATAATGTCATATTGTAACGGTAAATAAAATAGCCATTTGTAGAAAATTGGAATGCCTGTTGCTAATTTTTCAATAGTCAGATAACTTTTGTTTATACGAATAAAATAAATATGGCGGTATAACAGCGTTTGTACAGAAAATATGTCAAACTGTCATATTATTTATTCTTAGGATAAAAGTTATCAAACTATTGAAAAATCAGCCTTAAGGGCCGGTTTTTAAGGTTCCTTACCAAAATGGTAAAAGGGATCCCTTATGGTGCGACTCAGTCTGTCTGTCACAGCTGGATATCTCAAGAAATACTAGCTATCAACATGAATTTTGGAATACTTTTAGATGACATTTGCTCAACTATTTTGCAAAGAAGAAATAATATATTCAACAACAGAAATAATATATACTGCAACAGGGACTGAAACGCGGTCTTAAAGAATCGAAGTGGAGCTACTAGGTCATGTGGGGTATCATATAAAAGAGCGCTGTTTGCACATTCTCAAACATTTTTCCTATTTTTAGGCCGCATAGTTTTCGACTTTTGATGAAAAATGTAAAAAAAATACCGTCCCCCCCCCCCCCCCCCTTATCTCCGAAGTTTGCATAGAGAAAAAACTTAAATTATTCTGTGTGATAGAAGTTTATGTAAAGACTACAGGAAAACAAAACGGTATATCTCTAAATAGCACACCTTTTTTAAAATATAATTATGATAGTACGGAACCATCGGTGTGCGAGTCCGACTCGCTCTTGACCGGTTTTTTGATCCGTAGTTAACTCAACCAATGGTTTAACATAGTAAGTAATGCATAACTCATTCATATATGCCATTAGTTACTATTTTTTAACATGAATACATTCATCTTTAGCCTTTACATTTAGCCAAAATTCAACCATTAGTTACTATGTTTAACCAGTGGTTGAATTAACTACAGATCAAAAAACCGGCCCTTAGTGGACGGAATTAATCCATTAAGTACCTAAGTTTTAATATCAGCTACCAAGTTTATTTAGTGTCTAATTTAAAATGGTATAAGTAACAAAGTTGTTTCCTTTCTCACAAGTTATAAACATATTAAAAATATAAGACTTAACATACAATTAATGTACTGGGGCAATTACGATAGTGGGTATATTCCCATTGATGATGATTTCTACCAAACGCATTTTTATAATATAGCGACAACGAAAGCCAGCAGCCGATAAAATGGCATCTAATCTTTATGTTGCCAATATACAATGCCGCTCCGTTTGGTAGAAATTATCATGATCTATTTCTAGTTTTCTACTAAAATAAATAAATAATATACATAATTGCTATCAAGGCAGTGATGCATTTACATATTGAACACATTTTTTTCAATCCTTGAGACTTTTTAAGCTATATCTCAATCAATACAATAATGGGACCGATTCCCTTGTCCACAGTCTAAATCTATTTCATTATGAAAAAGACAGAAGATAAATATTAGTTTAGTCCTGTCAAAATAGTCAGCGCCTGACGTAAAATGACGTATTTTTAGTAGCAACTTTTTTAATCACGTCTAAACTTGTCTATGGAGTATCTTAATATGACAGGACTCAACTAATATTTATCGTCTGTCCTTTTCTTAATGAAATAGAAAGAAAAAGATGCACTGGACTTAAATTCAGTTTAGTTTGTGAACAAGGGAATCGGCGCCATTAACTAAATATACATAATTACAAACATTTTTTTTAAAGTACCTAGTTTTGGAAGACAATTCACATATTTTTCAAAAACCCTGTACATTACACACTTATACATCTCCAGTTTCTTGGTTCAAAATATTGGTTATACAGGAACAATGACAGGATATCTTGGATAACTCACTTTGTGGTTGAAAAATCACGAAATGTGACACCACACAACATAAAATTCTTTTAAACAATGATAATAACTTAATCATAAGGAATGAGATTCACTTTCAAAAAGGATATACAAATGGGACTTTTAAATTTACTCCTCCTCCACCAAAACTTTAAACACTTGTTCACAGAGCGTATTATTGGAAAGCCCGGAACAATTGAAAAGTTGTCGAGGTTTTTTATAAGAAAAAACCAGGTAATTTGTAACTTATTTGCAAGACTAAAGAACTTTCAATGATTATGGTTTTTAACCCTTTAAGACCGGGGAACAAAAATCTTGCGTAGCTTGTTTTCGATCTTATATTCTAAGTACCCATGTCCAAAGTCATCCTAGAAAAATAATAAAAAAATCCCGCCCCCTCCCCCCCTGAGAAAACGCCATGTCACGATAGTGCGATATCGGCGCGAAAATATTTTTGTAAAGTTGAACGCACGATCGTATAAGAGCGTCGTTAAAGGAATATTTAAATGTACAGACGCCAGCAGGTCAAGCTACCCGAAACTGTCAAATTTTCTTAATCAACCTTGAACCCAATACTTTGGTGATAAAGTTGAAAATCTATTAAAGAAATTTGACAGATTGTAGTAGCTTGATGTGCTGGCGTCTGTACTTACATTTTATAATAATAATATTTGAATATTTATCAAAAATAGATTCTGTCTATAATTTTAACACATTCACTGCTGAATTATTTGGCGAACTTGCCCCAAGTGCTGCTTTATGATACACTAAACCCTGTGCGGCAAACACTCATACGCGCCCAAAAAATACTTCGTGTGGTGCTATGAGCGCGCAGGCGCGATTGAAGAAACTCTACCCAGTGCGGCTGGTCACATATGTGCGCCGTTACAAACTTATCCCAAGTGCGGCAGACGCGTAGGTGTGTTTGAAAATTTTCCCATTTTTTATGAGTCATAAAACAATTACGCCAAGAACAATAGAGATGCACAAAAAACCCACAGGTGCGGCGCGCCGCATTCGAAGGAAGTACATAAATTGTATGGACACGCATATGCGACGGTAGCACTTGGTGAACGTTCGAAAATCGCACATACGTGTCGGCCGCACAGAACGTGTTAATGGAGAACAAGTTTGATGACAAAAATGTTATTAACCAACTTTAAAAAGGTTCTGTTAGTTGGATTTTTTTTTAAATTAATTTATGTTCCCCGATTACTCAAAGACGGCTGGACCGATTTGGAAAATTATTTTTCTCCCACTGTCATCAGGGCAGGATCTGATAATGGGATCCTGGAGCAATCGAGGGAACTCTTCAGATATTATAGGCACACTTATAGCGATTTGGGTATTTTTTATACACCTGAACTACACAATAATAATTATTTCACTGGTTGCAATTTGATCACTTTAATGGTTGCTAAGCAATTTATGCTCGTCACAATGTATATATTGAAGTGGAGCTGATGGTGAAGTACCAGGAGAACTATTCAACAATTAATGTTCATGCATTGGGAAAAGCAATGTTTTGTAAAAGTTGATGAGCAGTTGACATTAGGCTATCTGTTGTAAATTAGATAAATTACAAACCAACCCACTAAAACTGAAAAATAGTTAAAAAAAAAAAACAACTTCCAAAAAAAAAATACTACAAAGGGAAAATAAAAAAAAAAAACTAAAATGCAGATCCAAAGACAACAACTTCCGAAATTAAAGTTATTTTTCACTTTGTTCTGTGTGTTTTATGGAAGTCCTTCGAACAATAAGGAAGTTGTTTTTTCTTTTACAATTAAAACTTATACTTCTATTGATAACAGGGGTACAGTAAGTATTTTGCCCCATTTTTACGTAATAATCAGATTAGCAATTGCTATAACTTATATAATTATCACAATATTTAAATATCATAAGATAAGAATAAAGATAAGTTCTTTAAAAATGATAGTTGCATATGGGCATTAGTACAGCTAATGCAAGTATGAGTGGATATGGAGAGAATCCAGCCGCTGAGTTGCAAAGGTCACCACTGCAGAAACACATATAAACCTTTTTACGGTTCCACATAGTGTAGGCACACCTTTCTTCATAATCACTTGGGGCTCGTTGTAGGCACATTCGTTCAGTTGCTGCACCATAATCTGTGAAATCAGTAATTATTTATATTAGAAATACTACTTATTTATTTATACACATTGCTTAAAGTTAAGTGATTAAAGCCAATGTGATTGGCTTGAGCTCCTAGGCATGGAGTTGACATCTGGTCTCAACTTCGGCACCACCATCGAGTACAAAGCCCAAACAGTGGCCAAGAAGCTGGGCATCCTAAATAGGGTCAAGCGATACTTCACGCCTGGACAGTTTTTAACCCTTCACAAAGCGCAGGTCCGATCCTGCATGGAGTATTGCAACCACCTTTGGGATGGATCAGCTAAGTACCGACTAGCTGTGCTTGACTCGGTGGAACGCAGAGCTAAGAGGCTCATTGGCGACGTAAAACTGGTGGATGCCAAGCTTCATAGCTTGGCCCATCGCCGTAAGGTTGCCTGCTTGTCGGTCTTCTACAGATTGTACTATGGTGAGTATGCCCAAGAACTCCACGATTTGCCTTCTACCTTCGGACATCTAGACGTACTGCCAGTTACCATCCCTACCTAGTTGCTATTCCACCAATTCGCACAGCGATTCCAAATGTCTTATAATGTGCACAGCAATAGAGTGAAACTCACTACATGCATCTGTGTTTCCGAGTACATACAACCCTAATCTCTTCAAAGTGAGAGTGAACATGCTTGTACCGCGTAAGCTCACTCCATCGTCGACTTTGTCTCCGTCACCTCTGACCTAGACTAGTCAAGAGCAAACCCATCTCAAATAAAAATAAAAAACAGTGTAACCACACATTTTTTGAGATTTAAGCATATCTCTAACTTACACACACGGTAATGTTTATATGGGAGATTATAATTATGTAAATTAAAGTTAACCATACAAGTACCTACCTAATAGTACCAGGCTCTTACTTTTTTTACTTATTGAGGTACAATTAAATAATGTACATTAAAATATTGTATATGAGTTTATCAGCTCACCATCAGATCTGAAAGTCCCCACAGTGCCTTCTATAAGTTTGCCGCACCATCCTGAGGGACAGGCCACAACATGGACACCTTTTTCAATCACAGTCTCTGTCACATTTAGTGGAAAAGTATCACCACAGGTACCAAGTTCTCCTCGCGATCTACATCTTATGCATCGCTTAAGTAAACCTGTAACATGAAAAATATTTATACATATTTAGGTAACAACAAGTTTTACAAACTTTCTAATTTCACAGAAATGATATTGATGCAAAATCACACCATTGCAGACGAAAGGTTTGATTTATTAGCTGTTCGTACACAAGCAAGTGACTTACACACGTTCCTAACAAGCTATTGTTGAACAACTCTCACTTTACCTTGATATTAATATAGTCGTGTCAAAAGTATTAGTGAAAACTTACTTTGAACTTCCTGTGCAACAAGGAATACCAATATAGTACAAAACACTCTACTGTAGTTCATTTTGTAATAATTTAATTATCAGGTGGGACAAAACACAAATACATTAACTTTTAAAACTTTTCATTTTTTATTCAAACTCATTCGCAACCACAACTTTTACTACCGACCGATACCGAATTACCGAACAGTTAGTACATACATTGATGATTGTACCAGACACAGTGTTGTCAGATGACTGTCTCCCGTTCTCCCCAAACTTCTAACCCCGAAATAGCCTCAAAATTCAATAATAATAATAATCATTTTATTCAATTAACAAGACTCAGATATAATAATATTAAAACGGGTTTTGAAAAAAAAAAAATCCCCATCAAATGGCAAAATATTATTTTATTAATGAAAGACAATTTTCGTTTGGCAAAAAAATATAAAATGTGAAATTACTCGAAAATGATTGAATGAATTATTGCATAGGGGTCATAGGTCATAACTCATAACGAGTTATCTGGTTGCAAATGACCTCTCCTACATCCTCTTAAGACTTAAGAGATTACCGAAGATTAAGAGATTGCCGACATATTACCAATAACCCTGTCACACATGATATATAATCGTTGGTCCAAATCCATGGTATAGATAAACCATTCTAAAAATGAATGCCCCTCCACAGCGGTTACGCTTACATGCAAAGAAGGTGTATAAACGCAATACCACATAATTGGTTTTTGTCATTGGTTGCTTAGTCACCGGCGAGACATGAAAGTTTGGTTTAAAAAAATCACAGTTTTTTTTATGCAAACGGTGCCTACCCGACTTGCCCAAACGCCGAACAGCCGGATTTGTCGGCCAACTAGTGTATAAATGACACGAACGCGCCACAGAGCGAACGTGTCGTTCCATACAAAGTGCAATGCTGTACAATGCTGTACAATGCTAGTACCTGTACTGATTGCACGGTTAGTTGAGCACTAAGTGCGGCGACGAGGCCATGTTTACAATGAAGTCACCGCACGCACTCAAGTAAAGTGTTGCAATAAGTAGTTCCTCTCACACATTGAAATAATCACGTTTGGTGGAGGGGCGTTCATTTTTAGAATGGTTTATCTATACCTTATTGAAAGCTACAAATAATAAAACTTGTGTGAGACATGATTTCATTTAGGTTATAATAACTACAATTACTATAGACTGAATTAAAAACCTTTAAATAATGTTCTTTTTTTTTTTGATAGTGCCAATATCTTCAAACACCAAGACGCAAAGACCAAATATGATTTAATCACTACGTTTTAGCAGACGATAATTGCGATTGACGGTAAAACCTGTTTGTCCGACCAAGCAAGCGACCGACTAATTTTGCCAGATTACAATTTTGTTAATAAAAATCCCCCCATTCCATCCAGACCCCAGTTTTTCTCTCCAAATATCCCGCCCCCCCCCCCCCCCCGCCGCCCGAATATGGTCCCCCATGAATATAAAAAACCCCATATTTGGGAGTTTCTCCCCAATCTGGTATCACTGACCAGACAAAGTAAAGTTACAGATTCAAGCGTGTCATGTGTCAAGTTATGATACCTGTCAGGCTGTCACTGTCAGTCTGTCACTGACACTAGCATAAGTAGCATAGCAACCTCAGACAAAGTATCCTTAGTAGGATACTTAGTCTGAGATAGCAACATTGACTTTCGGTGAAATTGATGCCAGTTTGATCGTCTAAACGGAAACTTAGAAATATACAAATAAACGGTATTTTTCACTTCAATAGCTTTTCGCGATCGCATTGCAAACCACGGTACTCATAAATTCCTTTTTTGTTTACATTCAGCGGATCTACAAAAGAAGATCTCCGATGCCAAGCGATACATACTCCTGCGCAGTAACATGTCATCGCTAGTGACAGTACAAATCCTAGATAAATTGAATAACGAATAAATTCTGAAACAAAATAAAAAAAATAAGGAGTTACAATCTTGTTTAATTAGTATCCTACTATTCATATTTTATATTATAATAATATACCTACACATAAATGTGAAAGTTTGTATGGATATGTTACTCAATCACACAAAAACGAAATTTGGCACACACTTGTAACCTGGATTAACACAATATGTCAAAGGTTACTTTTTATCCCGGTAGAACGTTCCCGTGGGATAATTTCGACCTTCACGCGGGCAAAAGCTAGTGTTGATGTTGAACATGAATAGTTTACCTTGATTTAACAATTTTGATTTAGACACTACTATGACTTCAAATTCTTGAACTTTTTTGCCGTTTGAGAGACATGAATAATTACCTTCTTCATTCTTACTGATGTGTAATATATGCAGGGAATTATTCGTGTCTACTGATATATGAGGTTCTTCTTCATTCTTACATTTTACATTATTTCTGTAAAAATATGATAGTAGACCAAGTTAATCTCTTAAATAATTTCTAACGTACCTACATTCTGATTAATGAAAAATATAACCAGCTTACCTAAATAATGAATTTAATAGTTTTGCGTCTTTAAACCATTTTAAATCTGAATTTGAAACTCCTTCCGCACACGGAAGTGTTACATGACTGTTTTCTTCTACTTGCTTTGTAGTTTTGTGTTTATTTTTATCTTTATTTGTCTTGTGCTTCACTGTAAAAAATAAACATTTATTAAAACCTAAACAATTATTTTAAATTGGTAATATTTGTTAAGCGCAGGCCACACTAACGAAGCTAAGTTTATTTAGCTTCGCTTATGTAGCCACACTGCGTATTTGCATAGTTTGTAAGTTTACGGTAACTATGAACCGAAGTATGAAAAGATGCGGTAGCTACATCATGACTGAACCTAGACGAACTTAGCTTCGTTCCCAGTGTGGCCTGCGCTTTACGGTACTGAATTATATTTTGATCAACATACAACCTGTACTATAATGGCATAACACACTACCAATCGGAATCGGTTGCATTTTGATAGTTCAACACCATTCACTGCGTTATTTACGTTGTTGAGCAGACAACATTTTCGAACATATGAAGCAATGGATTAGCAATTTACTTCAAAATGATTCAGATTCCGATCGATAGTGTTAGGTACGCAATTAGAGTGCTGACCTTATGACAATTTAAATTTCGCGGTTCACTGTTTGATTATACAGGGTGTTTGGTGCATCGTGTGCCAAATTGAAATGGTCGACTGGGGGGGTCACCTTCTATCCTTTCAGACCCCTAAACACTTCTCATGCCCTGTGGCTTTTTTTTCATCGACTTTTTATTTTTTTATAAAAAAAATACCCAAATTTTGCATTCAATTACAAAATAAAAAAATGTGTAAGTCGTAGACTCTGAATTTTAATTTTATTTAGATGTGTATTGTATTACAGTACTTTTAAATTAAAAATTAGTGACATTAGCCATCTAGTTTTTTTTTAATTTACTCGCAAAGTTTCGGATTTCAATTAAAGCTGTCCATGTTACAGCTATTTACATGGCTATAAAAAAAAACCAAAAGC